>CAIGQV010016547.1:12244696-12262092 GCA_903798115.1 Danio jaintianensis | reverse complement strand
TGTGTGTGTGTGTGTGTGTGTGTGTGTGTGTGTGTGTGTGTGTGTGAACATGTGAGCCCTATGTTACTGATGTGCCATATACTTTAATACAAAAAAAATCTGTAACATTCTACCAAACTAGTCTGGAGTCAGTAATTTAAAAAAAAGAAAATAAAATCATATTTAATTTGAGCAAAAATGGAATAAGTTCATCGAAAATAAATGAAGACATTCTTAGCATAAGATACTTCAGGCTTTCAGAACAGTCTAAAAATCATACTTCAGTATGCAACGATAAGGTAAAGAAAATCTAAGACACCATTGGAAATTCTTAGTGCCTCTGAATTTACAATTTGTAGTTATTTTGAATAAAATATACTTTTGTTTTGTTCTGCTAACTACTGTTGACATTTCTTCTACATTTAAAATGAAAACAATTGTTGTAATTTTGAGCATCGTGTTTTCAGACATGTTAGTATTCATTTTTGGATATGTCGAAACTTCAGAAGCATTATTTGGTGGAATAACACTGATTTTCAATCAGAGCAAATGTAAGTATTTATTAATTGACCAGTTCTGGAAAAAAAAAAAAGAGAGAAAATATAAATGACAATATTTTATTTAAAGTTTGAAAAATGTCTATATATATACTCATATATCATATAACTAGTAAATGCATTTTGTCAGTAGAAATGTGTAATTACAGCATTAACCAGCAGGGGCGAACAGGGCCCTGCTAACCTGCAAATTCTTGACCTCCTGACCTCTTGCGTGACGACCTGACTTCACTGGAGGCGTTAGGTGAAGGTTTAAGTGATCAGTGTTTATTTACCTTGGCCTTTCTCTCTTTCTTTCTTTTAACTCATACAGATAACATGACGAATAAACATTTGGGCAACCAGACAAGTGCAGCATTGCAGATGGACGATGGAGTGGAAGCAGAATTAAAAAACAGCACACAGCAGGAATGCGGATGGCTTTCACGCAACCTGCTCCTTGTCCTCACTGTGCTAGGTGTGTGTGTGTGTGTGTGTGTCTGTGTTTGTGTACATCTTAATGTGTGTGTCTCCTTCCTCGGAATATGAGGATAAAATAAGTTTGCCTGTTTATGATAATAACGCCTATTTGGTTGTCATAAACTCATAAAACGGTCACAATGATGTGATGATGATAATAAAGAAAAGATACTATTATCACTTAAATCTGTTGATAATATACGGAAAAGATTTAGTTAATTATTTCACAAGTGAAAGGTGGATTTTTAAAGTAAGGAGCTAAGGCAAAGAGGGTGTAAAAATTTTCATAAAATCAAATGTTATAAATATTTTAGTCCCAAAACGTTCAGGACATCTGGGAATATACAAAGTATGACATGACCACTGTAATCTCATTGTCTTTCCTTGTAAAAATTTGTAAAAAATATTGAAGATAAACCTTGTCTGTGGTTTCATAACTGTGATCATCTGTCAAAGTGCATAGTTCTCAGCAAATTTTTGGCCCCATGTAGTGACACTGTTTATAGAGCAGTGCTTTGAGATGTTGCAGATACAGGACAGTTATGCACTGGATAGGAGTGAAGCCATACACAAAAATGTCGGTTCAGTTGTATGTAAGAACTGTCAATATTGCTCCCACCACCAGCAACACACTTATTGAGGGAAAAGATGTTTAAATGCAAAATGGGTTTTATTTATTATTGCACATTATCTGAAGTGCATGCTGATACTCATTCAAGTCTACAAAGTTAAAATGACTTGGCTACTGTCAGGTAATCTTTTATGTGAATTGTACATATTGTTGTAAATTGATAACATTTACAAGTAAGGATTAAAATGAAGCTGTGCGCTTATCAAATGCATATAAAATACTTTAGGGGTCATCCACAATTCTCATGTAAAAATGGATAGAAATATTTGTGCACGTCACTTACTTTATTTCAATGTGCTCAGGATCTTCATTTCTTTGGTGTATAGAGGCTATGTGTAGATAAAGCAATGCAATATTAGCAGCCCAGACTCATTAGAAACACGTGCCTCAGCCTACATTTTTGCAAAACATAAAATGCGTTTAGTTTAGTTGCATATTTCAGATGACAAATCCACTAGAGGTCGCTATGTACAATGTTGCCATTCTGAAATAAGTTACTTAGGGTACAATTTGTTGTACGTTTCAGATACACGTCCTACTTGTACACGTCCTCTAGAAGGCGGCACTTGTCATACAGATCTGATAGGCCAGAGAAACACTGACCTTAGAAACACTTTTCTAAACTTAACCAATAGTGTCTTCAGAAGCAAATATATAGTCAGAAAAAAGTTCACTGTGACCAAGTTTTACCTTGATTTTATAGATTTAGAACTATGCTCAAACTGTTCTACATCACAAGTACAACACTGGGCAAAGTGAGCTACTGAGGAAACTGACCATGTCAGAAACGTTGTTCATATAGAGATAGATAGGAGAGGCAAATGATAATATTCAATTTACACCATTAAGTAGTTTTGTGCCATTTATATGGTTTTGTGCAAAAAAAAACTGCTCAAAAACAATCCTTTATTCTTCGATAATATGTCTCTGTAAATATTATTAGTGTGAAAAGGAACAAACGTTGTTGGGGTCATTCTACCCTTAACATTTATTCTACCTAGAAACTGCAGTCAAATGTGCATTGAAGCATGTTTTTGTAGTTGCATATTGGTCAGTTGCACAAGTTTGGTTAACAGTTGCCATATCTGTTTGGATAATTTAAAAATATGTAATAATTACCTGAGTAAAATGCATACTAGACTGACCATATATGCTATATACACTTAAGCTGCAATGCATTTGAAGCATTGTGAAAAGTTGGGTTGAACAAATTTTGCCAACCTAATAAATTTAGCAAACTACTTAGCAATAACTATAGCTATTTGTAATATATATTTGCCAACTTTTAAAAGTGTCTGATTGAAAGATTCAGTTGATGATTGCAAAGCAAAAGGATAAAAGTGACTGGCAATACATTGATCATATGTGCATTAAGTTACTAGTTGCAGTTATACAATGATAAATGTTCATTTATGTTACACCTTGTTATTAGCTTGTAGCTATAATTGTTGACCAGTTAGGTACACTAGTAATTTTTGTCTGTTGTCGTTTAACAGGCTTCTAACGTGAAATATCAATTTGGAAAGACATTTAACAGGTCCTGTTAATTTTAACATTGTGCCCATTTTAAACTTCAGGATTATATACAATGCGCAGTGATATTCCAAGCTTTTTTTAGCAATACGACCTGCCATTTGAGTCTTCCCTTGGAAATTAGTCATCTTGCTGTGATGTAGATAGAAAAAATAAGCATGTTGTAATGCATAAACGTCTTGCCAGTATTGCTCTCTATTGTAAGCATGCTTATCTCTTGTCTACATATACTATAATGAACTTGAGTGTGCAAAAGACATGACGTAAACAAGTAAGAGCTTTTCTGGAGAGCCTAATGACTTTTATCTTCCCTTCTCTGTAGGTAACAGGTCAAGCTTGATGTAGCCCATTTGCACCTCCTGTTACCCTAATAGGTGGAGTTATGTTTAGAGATAAGGTTATGGTTAGGTTGTGGTCGGTCCATCTAGCTCTACCCATTAAGACAGGTCAATGAGCAACCTCTCCAAATGAACGTCTCCTCGAACAGAACATACATTTGCCAGTATCACAAAGAAAATTTGCAAGTTTATCACAAAATGGTCATGGGTCAAAAAATGGGTAAAGAATGGGTACTTATATAGTAAAAGCTCACTCTGTTCTTCATTATTTTTCAGATGTGTTTACAACATCAAAGTATATAAATACTGTATATGTCGTAAGTTGCACAGTTATATTTGTAGAATTAGCCAACAATACATTTTATACAAAAGTTATAGATTTTAGTTTTATGTCAAAAATCATTAGAATATTAATTTAAAATCATATATGAAGACATTTAGTAAATTTCGTACTGTGAGTATATAAAAACATCATTTTTGATTTGTAATATGCATTGCTAAGCACTTAATTAGCACAACTTTCTCAATATATATATTTTTTAACCCCTGTATTCCAGATTTTCAAATATTGATATCTCTGACAAATAGTGTCCTATCATAACAAACCATACATCAATGAAGTATTATTTAATCAGAGCTTAAGTTATGTATATATAGATAATGTAAATAAAAAAATGTACCATTATGACTGGTTTTGTCACATTTAAACATTAAATGCAATTCTATAAACAATTCTAAAGTCTGTGAAGAATCTCAGGATTTGAACATGTTCCACGCACAAAAGAGTGGTTAAAATTACACTGAACTTGTTTAGTGTACATGCTTACAGAACCAAAAGACCTCTGCCAAAAAATCCTATTACATTATTATTTTTAAAGAAAAAAGAAAATGAGGCCAAATTTAACTGATGTAAATTTTGAATTTGACAGGTGTAATAGCAGGCACAGTGATGGGCATGATGCTACGTTATGTTCCTGATCTAGACACAAACACTCTTATGATGGTCTCTTTTCCTGGAGACGTCCTGATGAGAATGTTGAAGATGCTCATCCTGCCCCTCATCATCTCCAGTCTAATCACAGGTCAGTCCTCATACGCACATGCTCCGTTTTATACTTGTTCAATTACAAAGGAGTGCCCACAGCATAACACAATATGCCATTTGACTGTGTTGATGCAATAGCTTTCTCTTCTTCACAGGTCTGTCTGGTTTGGATGCTCGCTCCAGTGGAAGAATGGGCAGTAGAGCAATGGTGTACTATATGTCCACCACAATAATCGCTGCTGTTTTAGGTGTCATCCTGGTGCTGGGAATTCACCCTGGGAACCCAAAACTCAGGTCTGGTCAGGTCAGCTCCGCCCCCAAGAATCAAGAAGTCAGCAGTTTGGATGCCTTTCTGGATCTAATCCGAAACCTTTTCCCAGAGAACCTGGTCCAGGCCTGTTTTCAACAGGTATAACATTGTGTTTGTGCCTTGAAAAGACTTACATTGAATGACCAGATTGTTTAGTATTTACTTTGGTTTACCATGGGTCCCACAGAATATCATTGATGAGACTTACTCTTTCTGATGACTTGTGGGCAATTTTTCTCTCTCTTCAGGAGACTGTTGCACAAATCATTCATTGTTACAGTTTAATTTTGACAGAACGTGGCACTAAGTTACAGATACGTACTATTAAATATTATTGTGATGCATCAGCACGCCAGTAGTAGCTTCTACAAATTGGATATCTAGTGTGGACTTAAAGGGTCATGAAACCCCTCTTTTCAGTTCAAGTCTAGCTCAGAATGTTTTCAAAAATTGCTTCATAAATGAGCGTGGAGCACTGCCAAGTGAAGGGAGGGGAGTGGGTGTGGCCGGCAATCTCACAGATTCTAACATTGTCTTACCTGATGCTCAACACACACATCTGTTAAAATCTCAAAGTAAAGTAGTCAAGGATTCATGAACCTTTAACACTTCTATTTAAAGGACCAAGTAGTGTGTTGAAACATACAGAGTTATTCAGCGTGTTTCAACCGAAACAGGACGATAGGGTGAGAAATATCAAGTAGCTCTTTTTTCAAAGTAGCCAATAGAGGTTTGTTTATATCACAGCTAAGCCAGAGCCATCGAGCATAAATCCGCATTTGACAGATTATGATGTCCACAGTATATTAGTATTGCCTGTTTAGCTATTCTCCTTCAAATCTCCTCCATATTGCTTTAAAATGAAGTGTCCTGTGTAGAATTCAAATAGGTCCAATACATTTTGGATACAGTCCACTCTGGAATATCATGTTTTCAGACTGTTGCAAACTATGTGTGAGCAGTTTGCATGAGATGAATGTGAAATCCAACATTTTTCACAACAATGGAAAGCATATTTACACTGTCTATATTATGTACAGTATTTGTGGAAAATGTTGCACATCATTCAGTATTATTCACATTATGAACCAGTTTTAACATTCGCTGATCTCAAGAATTCAGTAAAATTTACCCTCACATTTAGTGTCACAATGGTTTGCAGGAAAGAGGACCCAGTTGCAGCAATAAACAGACCAATGGTGTTTATTCAAAGGACAAGACCCAGGCAGACAGATGAAGGATGACAGTACTAACAGTAGAGGCAGTAACATGCAGGGAAACTAGTGGCAGGGACGAGACAGTTCCAGAATCAAAGGCCACCCAGGAAAAGGGCTGCAGTGGGCAGAGGCAGGGCTTGATACTAGATGGAATTACTGTAGCAGCATGTACACCAGACTGGCAGGCCAGAGAAGTCAGTGACCAGGGGGAGCAGGATCAGGACTGGTATCAGCACGAGACAAGACAGAAAATGTTTGATAATAATTGTATGATAATTGATAGTGATAATTGTTCAAGGAAAATAATGAAATTAACTATATATAAAAAAGAAAGAAGAAATTAGACAAATACAAAACTTAGTAACAAATAAAACTAGATAGGCTTGGACAAAATTAGGGAAAGAAATAAAACAGAAAACTAAAAGAACAAAGACTGTTATAAATCTGCAATCGTAAACCAAAACTTAAACTGAAAAGACAACTAATAATCAACATCTAGTACAAGACTGAAACCTTCAGGAAGATGGAGAAAAAACTATTACAAGGGCTAAAGCTGGACAAAGAATGCATGGAACAAACAGATGAAAGAAATGTCTAGGAATGGCTGACACAAAACTGACACAGTATTGAGATCCCGAAGCGCAGATATTTAAAAAAAACTGCTCCGAAGTGTTTCGAAATACCCAGGTCACGTGACTAAAGCGATTCAAAGGATTGGGGCATTTTTACAAGTGTTTTGAGACTGAGCATACCTGGCAAATCTGTATTTAATTGACAGGGTCGAAAACACTACAGCATATAGCCTATTGGACAGTGCGCCAACATATAGTTCAACCGCATTGCAGGCATCCCAAGTTCAAATTCTAGCTTGTGCAAAATTCAGAAATTATGACTTGATGTCTTTTCTTAATGTTCATGACCAAAACAACACATATTTATTCACAAAGAGTTCATTCGGATGTCAGACTGATGTTAAAACACATTACAAAAACAGAGCAATAAAAACCCAAATTTTAAATGACTATGATTGCTTCAACCTGGATTCAAACCAAACATGTTTGAGACAGATTTTGAAATATTTCAAAGCCTCAACACACTAGCTTCAACTGTCCTAGTGTTTCATGAAGCCTCTAAATAGTAATAAACAAAACACAAAGAAATAGGCGAAAAACTAGCAAGGATAGATCAAGGATGATCAAGTCAGATCATATATTGACTTGGAACAAACCAGCAAAGAAATGAAAACACAGTACAATATATTGGTAGAGCACATGAGGCACAGGTGAAAACAATCAGACTAACAAGGGCTAAATAAAGGGGTGTGGTAACAAAACAAGGAGCCAATAAAAGATGAGCACAAAGGCAAAGCCATGGAGACAAACACAGGACAAATAGAAAAACATTGACAGGACTGACTGAATTTTGGTATTAAGGAAACAGGTGTTCTTCCATTTAATCAAATGCATGGAAACTTTTGAGTACTTATTGGATCAAAGTACTTAAGACATAATAAACATGACTGCAGTGTGTATGAGACTGATTCCAAAGAATCACCTGAGGAGTTCCTTCCAGTGAATATGTTTGCTATGTTTGGGAACATTATTTTAATGTTTTGCACTATGAATCGTAAGACACATGTTGTTTACTACCAAAATTAATATTGGGTTATTAAAAACATACCTGCTGAGCATAATAGATTCATCTTAAATTAAATGATAATTCATTATTTTTACTTGAATTTAAAGACAACATTTTGCAATGCAGTTATATGAACACTTGGTGTATGTACGGTGTACACTTAACATTTGACGTATTGGTGTACATGTTCACATTTAATATTTTTATTCAGAAATATTAGAATATAATTGAAATCAGAAAAATATATAATTTAATTTAGAATTGGCTACCGGTAGCCTTAAATAAAACCAAGTGTTTGCAAGCGTTATAAACATGTATTTTAGTACAAAACAATTACATTTAATAGCATTCCGAAAAGAGAAAGGAGTGCAAATATAAGCATAAAACTAAATAATTATAGCTTAATTCACTATAAACAGCATTTATTATACAATTTGTGTGAAATTGAAACTCCAGCGTGTGTGAAATGTGCTATACAAATCATTCAGCACCAATACAAATACACTTTGTGCATGTTTGCTTTATTAACGTTAAATTAATTATGTCTTTTGGAATATAATTCATAGCATGTTTCAGATTATACTAAATATATGCAAACATATGACCATTTATAAACCACAAGCTAATTTACAGCTTTTAAATTTATTACTTGTATTATTAATTATGTGTCTTTTTTTTATCTGCAAATTTATCTGCATATTTCAATAATAACAGTACATATAGATCGAAACATTATGTCAATAATAGTTTTGCTGACAGTTTTGCAGAATCATCATCTGTTTCTTACTTCTCTTTTCAGGTTCAAACTGTGCTGAAGAAGGTAGCCATCCCAGTCCAGAACCAAACTGAACCGATCCTCGTCAACAGGAAGAAACTAGAACTGAAGTGGGGGATGAATGTTTTAGGTTAGACCACATTCTGCTCTTTTCGGTATATGACACAAACAATGCAGCATAAATGTCATTACAACTTTTCCCTTCTGTGTTGTAAGGTTTGATTGGGTTCTTCATCACATTTGGTATTTGCATGGGGAAAATGGGAGAGAGAGGGAAGCTCATGTCTGATTTCTTCAACATCCTCAATGAGATCATCATGAAGATGGTGTCCATGATCATGTGGTTAGTATTCTCCTGTCATCATTATATATCTGTTGTAACTGAAAGAATTAAAGTTATGTTTTTTTTCATGGCAAGGTTGACATTTGCATGGAATTGCTCATATATATATCTCATGTCTGAATAATTTTTGTTGGTTTGACCGTATGTCAAGCATGTTCGGTGGTGCTGATTACAATTAGAACGAGAGAAAAGTATAGCGTGTAAGGAAGAGAGAGTGATGGGAATTTGTCAGCACAGGAATCTAAGAGAGAGCAACATCATATTTGTGTTCCCATGAGTAAATGTGGGAGTTTTATCCTGGATGTAATACATATTCCGACACAGAGACCGCAGACAGATACCCACACGCTGGCAAAGACAGACATAGCCAAAAGCAGAGAGAGCGTTTAACATATGAATCATGACTGCAGAAATGAAATGCTTGATCTTTAAAGCCAACAGGCCGTTTTACAGCACAAGAGGAGCGAGATGGTTGGAAGGAACATGTTTTTTCATATTCAAAATAATTTTTAGCATTAAAAGAACAAACACGAAATGAGTAAATACCCCAAAACAAAAGCATATGACAACAAAGACACACTTGGATGAGCCCAGACCGTTCCATCTGTAACTAACTGCGCTCTGTGTTTTCTGCTCGTAGTATGTAAACTGTCTAAATGCTACAATAAACATCATCTGTTGCTTACCATAACACAGGGTGAAATATTTATACATGGTTTTTTAGATGAATTAAATTCAGGCCACATAAGAAGTAAGATCTTCTAATATGCCGCTCGAGTTGCGAAACAGGGAAATATGATGATGTTCTTGTGTAGGATTTTGGCTAAAAACAAAAGCAAATATAAGAGTCGATTATGCTCTGTGGAAAAAGTTAATGAAATTGATAAAAAATACATGTAAAACTAAATTATTGATTTATACTGTATTTTGTCTTTGCTCCAAAGTTATCATAATACATACATGCATAAATTAATTCAGAATATTCTATTAAATACAATGAGAATTTATTTTATTTCATTTTATTTAAGAATTTATTAAAATGTTAATTAAACTATTAACTCTCACAAAAGGATTAATTGATTGATCTATTGATTGATTGATTGATTGATTGAAATATATAAAAAAAAATATATAGTAAATTTTTGTTTTAATTATTATGGTTAATGACAAACATAATTCGAGAACAAGAAACAATGGCACGTAATCAGGTCATTGACATGGGCTTGAATGTTTTTTATATGTTGATGTCCAGCCTGCTCATATTTCTAAAAACATTTACGATTTTCTTTAACAGTGCTGTCAAATGAAATAAATAATAGTTTTATCTGCTGCTTGCCATAAATATTTTTCTCATTATCCACTGTTGGTAAGTGGTCATGCTATAATTGACTTTCTAAGTCGTTGTTGGCTATATAAACAATAATTGCCTCCCTTTTTTCTCTAACGTTGTTTAACGTATGTCACATTTCATAACAAATTCTTATATTTTAGTGCAGCTTAAAAATAACTAAATAAATAAGATGCACTGGTGTGTATGTTCCATTATAATTTATTTCAGAAATATTGTAAAATAGGCTATCAGTATTCCTAAATAAGAATAAATGTTTACACTATGACCGTGTTTTTAGTTTCCCTCACTCCACAACACTGAAAGGTAGAATAAATATAACAGCAAAACTAACAGAAGTTGTGTCATTCACTATAAACGTCAAATATTATAAATATCTGAAAAGTCCGAAATAATTTATTTAAAGGGAAATGCTTAATGCAAATACTCACATGTCTCTCTCATTCAGCACAAATCCAAATGTATGCACACTTTGCACGTTTCACATTCAACTAATTGCATATATAATAAGTCACTTTGGAATATAAGTTACATCACATTTCAAGAGATCAAAACTAGTATAAGAATATAATCATCTGTCCTCAGGTACTCTCCAGTTGGCATTGCCTCCCTCATCTGTGGTAAAATAGCTGCCATCGGTGATCTGGAAGTGGTGGCGAGACAGCTGGGAATGTACATGGTCACAGTCATTGTCGGACTCATCATTCATGGCGGACTCATCCTGCCAGTCATATTCTTTGCTGTGACTCGAAAAAATCCCTTCACATTTTACTCTGGTATCTTCCAAGCTTGGATCACTGCTCTGGGAACGGCCAGCAGGTACAGACAGCAGATTACTCACATCCTGATGGAATGGGTCTGGCAGCACAGACTTAAGAGTTAAAGGTCACATTTGGATGAAATATGATACTGGAATCTATCTCTGTTTTACATATAGCACAGCCAAATCACATTCTCACACTCAAAAAAGATGTTTTAAACTGGTATGTGGTCTAAGATGTTTTAATATAAACTCAAACTTTATCCCAAAAAATCTGATAGATGACTTGTTATACTTTAGAACCACATAAATCATCCGCATTACCTAATCTGGCCAATATGAAACACTTTCTGATATTTTCCAGAATAGAGGTCTAGAATGATTAATCAGTCTAAATGGACGGGAAATTATGAAAACATATTTTAGTCAGTTGTTTATGAATAAATCTGGGATTACATCTGTTGAGCCAGACCATTTTCTGAATGTTAAACCAACTGTCAGTTTGGCACAGAATATGCATGCAATCCTTTAGATCTTTTTTAAATTAATTTAAGTAATTACTTTTTTGGACTAATATAATGTCTGGGTAGTATTTAAAACAACACATTAACAGCTGTTAAACAACTTCTTTCTCAGTGCTGGGACGTTGCCAGTGACATTTCGTTGTCTGGAGGAGAATTTGAAGATTGACAAGCGTGTGACTCGTTTTGTGTTGCCCATTGGAGCCACCATAAACATGGATGGCACTGCACTCTATGAGGCCGTGGCAGCCATTTTCATCGCCCAGATGAACGACATTTCTCTTGACGGAGGACAGATTGTTACTGTTAGGTGAGTCTCTGTGGAACTAGACAAACTGGCTGTAATAAATTTTTCTGCAAAGTCCCTTTTTATATGGACAGAATTTAATTTAAATATTTTTCATTTTTAGATTGCACATTTAACTCACATTCAACTATTTTATTTTATTTTATTTATTTATTTATTTATTTTTTATTAATTTTTTGTTTTTATTCAGGAAGCACTTGATACCTTATCTAATGGATTTTTTCCACACATAGCTCAGTGGGAGAGTCTGGCACTAGGCTAAGTAATAAAAGCATTTGCCAAATCTACCAATTTGAATATAAATTATAAATACAATTATAAATATGTACTGTTTTTATATTTGCACTTTAGTTTTTAGGATGCACATTCACACTTTTATTGCCTATGTCTATGACAAGTACAACTGTATTTTATTGTCTATGATGAGTACAACTGTATGTATATATTTTTTTATCTTCTGTCATCCTTATAGTTTTTTTTTTATTTAATTTGAATGTTTATTCTTAGAATTTTTTCTGCATAATCAGTAATTTGTTGTCTATTTTAAACATTTTTCTGCGAGTTCCTGCTGCCTAAATCTGTCCCAATTTCACATATTTGGCTTTACGATAATTTGTGGTTTGCCATAACAGTCTGGTTATTATGACAGTTATTGTAATTTTTGGCTATATAGGTGTGATAGTTACAAAAAAAATTTAAACAGCAACTACATAACATTTTTCTTTAATTGGATTTTTTTTTCTAATGCCACATGAAAATATACTATAGTAATTTACAGTAGTAATTGTTTTTGATCCATACTATAGTAAAGTAAATTATACTATATACTGTAAATTATATTATTTACAACATTTTAAATGAATGCTACAGCATACTGTAGTATAAACTGTAGAGAACTGATAAACTGTAATAAATACTGTAGTATATTTTATTTTTACTGCAGCAAACTGTGGTGTATTGTATTATAATGTAGAAAACTACAGTATTGGGTTATTTGTTTATATTACTATAGTTGGTGTGTTACCATTGCAACTATAGAATTACCACAACAGATTAATTCAAGTACTTAACTATAGTATGGTTCAAAAACACTATAATATTTGTATTAAATTACTTTAATGTTTTTTCATGTGTGTTTTACATTGAACATCCATTTATTCTTCCAGCATGTGCATATTTATCGGTGGGTGTAATTTTGCCAAGTACAATCCTGGATTACATCGATGTTGATCCTGGAACATTTTTTGTTCAAAAATGTAATCCATACCTAATTCCTACACCTTAAACCCAACCCTAACTAATAGAGAATATTAGTTGGATAACAATCATATAACCCTGACTGTAAGCCTAAACTTAAACTGTAAACGTATCCCTTAATTCTGATTGGATGATTGGAATGTTGTTCCAGGATCAACTTAGATGTTTACCTGGTAAAAACACACTAGCCATATTTATCGGCGCTATTTCAAATGGCCTTAGTTTTGGCTGTAGTTTAATCTCCCTCTTTTTTTTCTTCTGCAGTATGACAGCGACTTTAGCCAGTGTTGGAGCGGCCAGTATTCCTAGTGCAGGTTTGGTCACCATGCTGCTGATCCTGACTGCTGTGGGCCTTCCAACTCAAGACATCAGCCTTCTTGTCGCTGTCGACTGGCTTCTGTGAGTCCAAACATCTTTTTTTAGTTTATGCACCGAGTCGTCGCTTACATTCTCCGTGCAGGTTTTGTGTGTGACTAATTATCAACTGTCCTCCTAAACATAAACAGCTGTCCTGAGCTGTTTTGTATCAGCTTTTGTTGAGCTGTCTTTTGTGTGTGTCTTCAGCGACAGAATGCGCACCTCCATTAACGTGGTTGGCGACTCTTTCGGGGCGGGCATTGTGGACCACCTATCGCGGGCAGAGCTTGCCGTGATTGACGGGGACATCCCTCTATCAGATGAGGAGTTTGTTCCGCCTCCGCCACTCCTCACTGAAATAGACCTCATAGACCCTGTCAAACCGCCCGAACTGCCCCCTCGCTCCCCCCGACCCCCCAAGCTCAACCATCATGCCCCGTCTCTGACCCCTTCTCAGTCTCAGTCGCACTCCATCCCGCACTCGCCCCGTTCGGTCCGCTCTCCGTCCCCTCACTCCATCCGCTCGCCCTCCCCGCGCTCCATCTGCTCTCACTCCCCGAGGCCTTTCCGAACACATTCCCCTCGCCTTTTACGCAGAATGGAGCCTGGATACTGCGCCCTGCCCACTCATGACAACCAGGTGAGCCTTTCACTTTTAATGCTCTAATTATTTGAGAGAAAAAGGTAAAGATATTATATTTGACTCTCTAAGCTCTCTCTTTTTGATCTTAGTTTATAAGGTATTAGGAAAGTGAATTGGTCATAAAGGGATAGTTCACTTAAAATTTTAAATTCTGTCATTATTTACTTACATTTACTTACATGTTGAGTTTGTTTCTTCTGTGGTACACAGTGTCACTATTTCTTGTTCATAAAGGTGACATGCGTATGTGCATAAAAAACATATGGCTTGTGCTATATGTTGCTAAGTCTTCTAATATGACTGTTTTGTACAAGATAAAGTCATTATTGATTTGATTTCTTGGCATGTTTAGGACATTTGATGATAGAAGTTGTGTCATCTGATATGTGAACAAATTGTTTTCAGTGATTTGTTTAATATAGTTAACAAAATCTGAATCTGAATGATTTGTTAAAACACTCTAAAAAGTTTTTTCTTTCAATTTGAATAATATATGGAGAAAGCCAACCAATATTTTAAAGTTTTAACTTAAAGGATTATAGCAGTTTGTAATTTTGCTAAAAAAAAATATTGAAACAACCCAGCATTTTTAGAGTGATCTCATCTTTGTGTTTGTATGCGCAAGATAATTTTTGACAAATAATCCGGACATCTCCACATAACTTTTCATTACAGCCTTTTTTGTTTCGTCAAATGTGCCACGCTCTAGTCTTTAGATACAATGTTGCCAGATCCTCAAGCAATCCCAAATGTGCCATTCTCAAAACCAGTTCAAATACAATGAATCTGTTATTTGTATATGCAGACTCTTTCACTGTGTAGAATCAAATTGAAGGTTTAGTATAGATCTATATATATACACTGCAGTGTGTGTGCGTGTGCGTGCGTGCGTGCGTTCGTGCGTGCGTGCGTGTGTGTGTGCGTTTACATTGCAGTGTAGGCCTTTACATCGAACGTCATGATCGCATTGTGAACATTACAGCTAAAGAGGTGAACAGAGTCAGTGTGCACAGTGCACTATACATTAATAAGACTGTACGATTGAACTAGTTTCCATCATTGAACAGTAATTCACATGTTCTGAGTACTGTCATTAGAGATTTCCCAAACACTCCTGATATTGTAGTTGTGGATAAAGTATTGAAGAACATCCTGATTTTGGAAGTAGGCTGCTGTTTTGATACATGGATCTGTGTGTTCAGAAAAAATGCTAAAATATCAACCATTAGCAAATGCTCTGAAATTGTGTGGCTACAACACAAAGCTAGTTGTTTTAATTTATGGTAGCCTAGGACACGTTCATTAACGTGTGTGAGAGGATTGCAAATCGCTGGACTCAGTAAAAAAGACTCTAAACAAATCGCTAAATACTGCTCTGTGTCTGCAATAATAGGCAGTCTGCATGTTTGGAAAAGACGATGTCATCTCTATCCTTAATTTGCAGATATTCCCTTATGCATCTATTTATTGACTTCTCTGTGCAGAGTTGATCTGAGTGTTTTAATATTGTCATGTTAAAAGATATTCAGTGATTGTATTTATCTGCACATTGCGTGTACTGTCAAACCTAATGGGCTCTTTATGATTATTTGGATGCTGTGTTGCTTTAATTAGTATTAATCATTCCAAATAAATTAATCAAGTGTTATTTTATTTTAATTATACACTTACTGGCCACTTTTTTAGGTACACCTTGCTAATACTGGCTTGGACACTATCACCTTCGAAACTGCCTTCATGGCATTGATTCAGCATGTTGCTGAAAACATTTATCAGAGATTTTGGTCCATAATGACATGACATAATTTTGCAGTTGCTGCAGATTTGTTTGCTGCACATCCATAGCACAAATCACTTGTTTCAGCAAATCCCAAATATCTGGTGACTGTGGAAGCCAATTCACTATTTTGAACTCATTGCCATCTGGCATCAACAAGGCATTATCACCCACTTAATTTCTGCTTACTAGATATTTTCTTTCTGTTGGACCATTCTCTGACACCTTAGAGATTGTTTTAGAGATTCAAGAAGTATATTAACATGATACTTCTTACAGTTAAACTACTTGTATATTTTATAAGTTATATAATGTTAATACACTACTTGAATCAAAGTCAGCCATTTACCTTTAAATGTGCTGAAGACTACTATAAGGATATGCATTATTATCCTGTCAAAAACAGAAAACACTTACAAACTATTTAAATTATTAGAAATTATTAATATGATATATAATGATACAATATGCAATGTGGCTTGTAATGTCTTTTTCCTGTTTTCCTGTACATTATACACTACTTAATAGTTTTTTACTTGCTAAAGAATGCATACATTTGACAGCAATGTTAATTCATACAGTTTTCTTCTGTATATGTTAAAAGTAACCTACAGTCAACCTATGAAAGGGTTTTTGCTATAGCATTTTACAATCCTTTTCGAATTACAAACATTTTTAGTGTAGTTTGCAATGACATGAGGGTGCGTAAAAGTCTTTAAACCAATATGATTATATGTATGATAAATGATTAATTGATTTAAACATTCACATTTTCTTAATAATTTCTAATCATATACATTTACATTTTTGTTTATTGTGTTTTGTTTGGCGTATTTCTTGTGGATGTGCTGTTAAAAGTCACCCAATATCCCGCAGATTACCACACTTCCCAGAGGTTTTCGGGAGAGAGGCAGAGACCGGGAAAGAAACAGAGAAAGAGAGAGACTGAGGGAACGGGAACGAGATAAAGGAAGCGAGACCGAAGAAGACGAGGAGAAGGAAAGGATGGTGGATGAGGCGAGCGACGGAGAGGAAAGTGACGACACTGCGTACGACAGACGCCACACTATCCCACCATGTGACCTGCCCTAAAGAGGAGCAGATCACGGTTTTTCCACATTTTCACAATTCTTCTTCCGTATTTCAGCACCCGCCTTGCTGGATGAAAGCTTCCGTTTGGTTGTTTGGCAAAGACTTTGAGTACCTACGTGTGTTGTGTGTTTGTTTTGCTTTCAGAAACTGGACACAAGGGAGTGTTCATTGGCAAGTGTGTTTCTTAGCATCAGCTTTATAGTCTAGCAACACCAATCGTTTGTAACTTGCAGCTCATTTGCTTTCGCTGGTTATTTGCTTTTACAGGATTTCAATAACAAACCGGATCAGTGGCTTTGAGCGTTTATTGCACGTGCACTGCCAATCTTGATTTTATTAAGTCTTTGTCCTCCCTTATCATATCATTTATCTAGGCTACTGGGATACTGGTTAAAACACTGGAGGTCATTGCTCTGCATTGTAAAATCCAGACTTACTCAATGCTTCAAGGAAAAGAAGTTCTTGACTCATTTGAGCTGCCTTGGTTTACTTTATTTTTGCCTATGTCC
>CAIGQV010016547.1:12230049-12244686 GCA_903798115.1 Danio jaintianensis | reverse complement strand
AGGCAGCTCAAATGAGTCGAAGCAGTTGCTTCCTATAAACAATTCCAAGTTGTTTCACATCTCCTGTTTTATGATTTGTGGGGTTTTTTTCTCTTTTGACGGTGGCGAGGACGTCACGAGCAGCTGTGAGTAACACGAGGAAGTTTCTCTCCAAACCCCTCGTCCTTTACTGTTCCGCATGTCTTAAAAATCTGAATCATATACTGAGAAAATTGTTAGAATTTACCAACACACTGTTTAGATTAGTGGGTGTGACGTCAGGCTTGTTACACAAATCTGACGTAGTACTTTTTTTTTATACCGATTGACCCCTTGCAAGTTGTCCACTCTCATATGAATGCAAGTGAAGTTCTGTGAAGTACAGTTTATCACAAATTATGTATATATATGTATATATATATATATATATCACAAATTATATACATTTGCATTATTGGCATGAAAGGCTTTACATTTCATTAGTTTAAATTTGAATATTAATTAGCTCAAATAAATTTGTAATTATTCAGTCATAGATCCTTATAGCAAGGCAAGGCAAGGCAAGTTCATTTATATAGCACATTTCATACACAGTAGCAATTCAAAGTGCTTTACATAAACAGGAATAAAAGAGACAAGTATAAATAAAATAAGAACAAATAATATAAAAACAGATGAAAACAGCGTAAAGACAGTTTTTCCATATTCCAAAACATCATATTTTCTCATTTTACTCTGGGACTTCCTCATTATAGATTCATTAATTAGTTTTTAACAATATTCTTTAAATATTTATATGGAAGTTTGAATAAAAAAAATATTAAAGTTTGCATTAAATTGAGCAAAAGTGACAGAAGGGACATTCACAATGTAGCAAGTTTTTTTATTAATTATTTTTAACATAATATAAAATAATAAATAATAGTTATAATAATGATGATGATAATAATAATAATTCATAAATAATATTCATTATTATTCCTTCAGCACTAAATAAGCATGTTAAAATTAAGTCTGATGCTGAAAATTATGTTTTCAATGTAATCAATGTAATATTTAAATCAAAACATCTGTATTACATCTGTACATACATTATAATATTTTATAATACTGTTTTACTGTATTTTTGATCACATACTGTAAAATATATATATGAGCATAGGAAACATCCTTAAGAAACAAAAAAACGTCCAAAACCATATATATATTTACCATATATCATATTAATATCATATTTTTCATCTATTAAATATAATGAACAATGGGAGAGAGAAGTCAAGAAAAATAAAATCTTACTATTTATTTAATTTATTTCTCCTTTAAAGTCTTAGAACAGCTTCTACAATATATAAAATTGTTCTCATCTTTGTAATATTACTGTACATCTGCAATTGTCTAGTTTATTTGAATGAATATTTCTGACCTGGCAAATCTCTTATACTATGAAAGAACAACCTCAGAATCAGCAATATGTTTTTCCTTCACAATTAAGAAAATACTTTGATGTTGCATTGTTGTAATTTGCTCTTATGCATTACTTTATTGTCCAGTGTTACACTGAAACTTGTAAATTTTATCTCTTCATTTATGATGTCTTTTGTCCAACTCATGTATTTATTATATTTATTATTTCCTTCAGAATGTCTCTCTGATATACGCCTTTTGGTTCACCATGTCCCCCACTGTCCCTCTAAATTCATATAACCACATCAGCTGCTGTCTGTGGGGTGTGTAATAAAATCTGAACAATTTCTTTCACGTATTCCAGTGATTTGTGTTTTAATGCCTCTTGTGTAAGAGTCGATGTCAACGTGAGGCACGTTTAAATCCCGTCTCGACTGCTGGACGGACGAAATCCCTTCAAGCGCACACACAGAGTCAAAATTTACTTGCACAATGATGAGACAAAGACATCAAAAACACTTAATCCGCTCAAGGGAGAGAGCAAAGGATGGGAGAGGGCAGCAGATGGCCAGAAAGACGTCAATCCTCCTCATTCTTCCCAGGACAACAGTGAGGCAGGACACAGATGATTACAAGGGACACTGACGTTATCGTGGGGACACTGGACGTCACAGAAAAGCTTAAGGGAGCAAAGTGTTAAGATGAAAGGGCAAAATGGCAATTGAAAGAAAGGATATCTTCACTCTTGAAAATAAAGGTGCCATGATGAACCAACAAGTGGTTTCAGTGATGCCACAGGACAACCTTTTAGTGAAAAATTCTTCAATGAGCCCTTTTTTTCCACTCTAAAGAACATTTTGTGGAATGAAAAGGAAGTATGCATCCTAAGGTTCATCATGAAACCATTGGTGGTGATAAAGATCATTAAACCTTTATTTTTAAGAGTGTTTAATATACATTTTACATATAACAATCTTACTTACACTCAAAAAATGACTTTTGCTGCTTGTTCAAACTACTTACGTAAAATAAGTTGAAGCATTCCAGTTTTTAAGGGTTTTTGAAAACTTAATTGTTTTATGTTCAATCCACTTAAATTTGTAAAAACGATTAAGTTAACTTAATCGATTTGTGTTGTGACATCATGAAGAAATTGTGTGGAAGCCAGCATTTTTTACAATGTAGAAGTGCTAAAATCAAGTGCATCAACCAAATCAAGAAATCGTGAAACAGGAAAACCAAGTAACTTTGTTTGAATAAATCATTCTCTAGAAAGAATGTGAAAAAGTACGTTGCTCAGATTTCATTCCCCCAGTGACGTAGAACTGAGATGGTATATTATATTGCCACCCCTTAATCTGCATGTTTCCAAGTCGCTGCCATTTTGTGTTTGCAAATGACAGACATGTACAGTTCTAACATTTGAGCAAAGCATGCTAATCGTTCAGTTGTTGGCTGCACAGATAGGTCCTAATGTACTAATTGTGTTCATTTTGTGTTCCATTACACTTATAGTGTTATTGAACTGGGATACGAGTAAAGTTAGGCATGTGTTTGGAGGTATGGATAGGTTTAAGGGTGGGTTAAAGTGTAAAGCGCCTGTGCCACCCTGTCTTTAGGTTAATTTCTGTATGTCTTTAAGCAGCACAAACTGATGCCAAATTGAGGCTTTGGTGTTCATACCTTCATTGAAAACAATGTTTACATTTCTACAACATGACACGACCCTTTTAAGGGATGGGTCGACAGTGCAGTCATAAATGTAATTACAGAAATGCAGATAATATATTAAAAATTTAAGTACAATGTAAAAACATGTATATCTACATATTAAGGTCATTGTACCAAATGATTACCTTAAATAAGTACACAGTAATTAAAGCCGCTTAATATAAAGTGGGAAGAGCACAGAACACTATTTAGTATAGACCCCTCCCCAAAGGAGCTGCAGCATAGCCATTTCTGTTTACTGGCAATAGCAGCTAAAGATCCGTAAATATATTTGCACAAAATATAATTTAAAGTGGTCTGCTTAACGAACCAAAAACAGTGCTTTGTGCTCAAACTTCATATTCCGTTATGTCCAAAATGTTTCAAATTTCCTTTCTGAATTTGCTTGTTAACACACCCAAAAACTGACAAATTTAACAAGATGTAATAAATAATTTGTGGGGTAATTTGAGCTGAAACTACACATTTTAAAAACCCATTCTGGGGACACCAATGATTTTGCATCTTATCATGAACAGGGACATATAACGATGATAATGATGATGTCGTTCCAATCCCCTGAGACCTTCGTTCAGGAAGATATTTTAGATGAAATACGAGAGCTCCCTCATCCTCCATAGACAGCAACGGTCTCGAGAGTTCAAAAAAGGAAACAAAAACATTGTCAAAACATTGACTTCATTGACATCCATATGACTTCAACTGTAACAATAGGAAGGTCTCTGGGGATTGGAACGACATAAGGGTGAGTAATTATTAACAGAATTTTCATTTTTGGATAAACTAATACTTTAAGGATGCAAACATATACAGCTGTCAAATTACACCTCAGTATTTACAATCTTTAAACATTACCAGCAATCTAACAATTATTGGCAGAGCAGGCAATCGTGTTAGTGTTATCTTTTGTTAAGATAAGTCGTGCAAACTTAAAAATGTGAACTTAATGCCACACTGCCCTCTCTAGCCGAGGGGACAGTATTGAAGGGTCCCTGCATCCTGTGGTCTCCTAGGTGAGAATACACACAGCGCTTTTATGGCCTCTTATCTGTTCTGTTTAAACTGCCGCCTCCACTCCCATTTCCTCTCAGTACTGTGGAATTAACTGAAACACTTTATATTAAATAAACACTGATTAATCTGCCACACGCAAATGTATATGCATCTACTTCTGGATCCAGGCGTCGGGGGTCCCGCCGTTGTCTGAGATCAATGGCATGACTGGCACGGCCATGTGAGATTTACCATCAGTTTATCCTCGTTCATTTCCTGAAAACAAGTTTGTTATCGTTTTTCCTTTTCGTACTCGAGTGACTCATGGATTCTCTGTCGCTCTCTCATTCCTACCATATAAATACAGCTTTAAAGGGACATGTCTTCTGTGTGGACCATCGCAGCCTCTGGAGGTCTTGGAGACTTCTCCGCTCTGTTCTTTATTTTGTATATAAGTCAAACTGAAGGTCTTTTTTTGAAAAGTTCACTGATTCTCACCTGCTCAGCCTAGTCAGTCATGCTTTTTGCCTGCTTTTTTATATTTTTTGCCCTTTTTCCTCCTCTGTGGTGTATGTATGTTCCTGCACGGAATGTGCTTCTGCAGTTTGGCACACAAGTCAGGGAACGCCTGCTTTACACAGGTAATCTTAACCTTTAACCTGTTTCAGTGGGTTTCTGATTCTTTTTAGATGATACACACTAAAGATGCTGGGTTGTTTCAACCCAAATTCGACTAAAATATGGACAAATCCAGTCATTGTGTCATATTTTCAAATGCTTTTTTAAACCCAACTGTTGTGTTTGTTCATGTTTTATTCAAATTTGGGTTGAAGCAACCTGGCATTTTAGAGTGAATGATTAGATGTTAGGATGTGTTTAATTTGGGTAACTGTACATGTGCTACTTTCTTCCGTCAACACAGTGGCTATCTTCACTGCAAAAAGTCAGCTTTCTGTTTTTGTCTTGTTCTTCAGTATGAACATCCAAAGATGCTTACAATAGAGATACATTTAATGGAGAAACAAAATTATTTGAATTTGAAAGTCTTGTTTTCAGATTTTTATTTAAGTTTTGTTAAAACAAGAAAAGTAAATCTGCCCATGGAGTTAAAAAAAAAGATTCATTCAAAGGGAAAACAACCTCATTAGTAGATATTTGTCATCGTTTTATGTTTAATTTGATTTCATTTTAATCCATTTTTCAGAAAACTATATTATCTGTCATTTAACATCTGAAGCAAATGTGTCTTGTTTCTAACCTTTGATATTTGTACTGGAGAACCATACAGAAATACAGAGAACGTTTTTGTTTTTTTTCACTAAAAATAGGATTAATTAATTAGTCAATAAATCTATGAAGAACCTTTAACATGCTTAGAAACTTTTTGTAGTTGAAAAATGTTCTTTAGATTATTAAAAAATGTTTACTTTTAGATACAAATTATACTTTGTTTCCTTTGAGCATTCACTCTGTTTTATTTGTACAGTGTTTTGTTTGTTGAGTGTGTTCATTATTATTGTTTTTATTTTTAGATGGGTTATTTCTTGAAATGAATCCTGATGGCTCCGTCACAGGCTCTCCTGAAAAGAATCAAAACTGTAAGCAACCACTGCAAACATAAGTAAAAGAGCACAGTTTATTGTAAGAGAACCACTGTAACCCATGTAAATATCCTTCAAGTAAACAAATGCCTTATCAGAAGAGATAATGAGTTCATAAAATCTGAAAGACTGTGGTTTATAATAACACAATTTGTTGTTATTTTGGTTTGATGTAATGCAAATGCTCTGTAAATGCTGTTCTTTTAGAATATTAAAAAAGACGTTTTCAACTTAATTCATCAAAGCACAAAAAGTAATATCAAGCTACATTTATAAAGAAAAAAATTATTCTTGTCATGATGAAAATGTCTCAGGGTGGCGCTGGTTAGTTAGTATCTGAGGGTCAAAGGTGGTGTGTATGCGACTGATCTGGGAACTGATGGAGGTGTGGTGTGGTTTACTGCAGGTGTGCTGGAGCTGCGTTCAGTCAAAGCGGGTGAAACCGTCATCCAGAGTGCAGCTACCTCTCTCTACCTCTGCGTCGATGATCAAGACAAGCTGAAAGGACAGGTATGAATAAAAGTACTCCGTTGCAAAAATGTAATATTCAGTTAAAAATGAAAAAGTCTAAAACTAAATGGAAATAAGCTTAAAAGACACCATTCTTGAATAGTGTGCTAGAGAGTAGATAAACAAATGGATACTACAAAGCCAAACTGAAAAAATTTAACAAAATGTCTTAATATCATCCAAATTAATATATTAGGGAAAATATTAAATAAAATTTTAATAAAGAGGAGAAACAGTAGAAATTTTTCAAATTGCAAAAAAAAAATTGCAATACCTTATTTTTTTATTTCTAATGATGTTCGGTGACCAAACTCTTATTTTGCGTAATATAACTGTTCTAACTGTAATATAACCTATGGTACGGTTCGGTACGGGTGATCTTAATCAGGCATGTGTCTCCACTGCCAAATGGTATCCTTTTGGTAGGCGTGGTGTATGACAGAAAATTGCAATCAATGTAGAAAGTAAAAATAAAGCCCTATGGGTCGTTCACATATTGCATGAGAAGCACTTCTCACAAAACAGATGCTTTATATACAGAAATACTTATGAAAAACAAAACTATAACTGAACTAAACTGTAGGCTACTGTTGTTACCGTGTACCATGAACTGATTGTATTGAATATTGTTTATAAGTAATAAAGCTTATACATCTTGATTTGTACTTATTATTACATTAAATTGATCAAATTCTCTAAATAATGTAATATTGAGCAGATTTCAACATTGATAATAATAACAATGTTTCATGATCAAATCCCCATACTAGAATGATTTCTGAAGGATCCTCTGACACGGAAGACTGCAGAAATGATGCTGAATATTCAGTTTGCCATTTGAAATATATATTAAAATAGACGATTAGTATTTAATTGTTAAAATATTCCACAATATTATTGTTTTTACTGTATTTTTGCTCAAATAAATGCAACCACAGTGAGCAGAAGAGACATAAAAACTTTGAGTAATATTTGTTATTTAACAATATTTAAGGGTCACTAATGTTACATTTACTTAAAAAATATGTTAAGATATATATTTTATAGTCTTCTAATTGTTTATGATATATAAATTTTTTCCCACAGTGAACTACGTAAATAAACGTAATTGACATTGTAAATGTCATAATCTTTTTATTTTATATATCCACTGTGGGCATTGAATGAACTGTTATGTTCATTGATTTTTTTGACAGTTTTCACTGGATACATGAACACATTTGATTGTTAATATTCTCTTTTTTCTTTTTCAGCTTCATTACTCGGCGTTAGACTGCACCTTTCAGGAATTGCTACTGGATGGATATTCATTTTTCCTTTCTCCACACACTAATCTTCCTGTATCGCTCCTCTCGAAACGTCAGAAACACGGCAATCCTCTTTCTCGGTTCCTCCCTGTTAGCAGAGCAGAGGACAGCCGGACACAGGAGGTGAAACAGTATATTCAAGATATAAACCTGGACTCTGACGACCCACTAGGAATGGGACATCGGTCACACATCCAGACCGTCTTCAGTCCCAGCCTGCATACTAAAAAATGAAGACATGCTTTGCATTAGCACTGGACTGCAAGGTTAAAAAAGTTTTGTTACTGTGTTTTTTGTTGTCAGGAACTGTATTTATTTAAATATATTTATTTATTTGCTGTGGTCTAAAATTATTTAAATGAAGTATCTTTGCTAACTTAAATATCGTTCTATTAAATGTAATTGTTAATTTAAGCATTTAAATGACAGACGTCTGCTGGAGCAGATTTCACTTTCAGTTCTTTTTGTAGTTCACCAAGTCCGTATGATTTTTGCTTGAATAAAAATTTTAATAAATAATATTTCAACATGGCTCAAAGTTACACAATTCATAGAGCACACACATACACACCAGATATTACAGCACAGATTTTCTATAAGGCTTTTGAATTCACAAACTGCTCAGAACAGCAGTAACACTAAACTGTTCCAGATGAATGATGCTTAAGACTTTATCCGTCCGTCGACACACAAATCCCTGGCACATTCATGGCCGCAACCTGGGTGACAAAATACATGACATTTAAATGACACCACACGGCGCTTCTTCCTATGAATAAGTCCCATATATATATGCAGAGAATTCCAGTAAGATCTTTAAAGCGAAGGTGCAAACGCTTATATTGCACAACACAGCTCAGCTTATGCTCAGCGAAGCATTAAGGCTCCACTCTTTAAATAGATAAAAATAGCTTTACAAAAAATACATTCAATGATTTAAGGTTCACTGTAAAGGTTGCAATGTCAAAATAAAAGTTCCAAAACGTTAACGTTAACCTTAACATTTGGAACGTTAAGAAGATACTTTATGAAGGTCATGTTTTTGCATGTTCTTGTATTTTTGTGACTTTTTCATACTTCTTATCTTCTGCGTAAGTTGCTTTTTTTTTTTTTGCTTCCACCCCCCCCCCCCCCCCCCCCCCATATTTAACTCTCTGAATACATATAAATAGTTTGACAAAAAAAAACTGAATAAAGTTTGCAATGTCAAAAAAAGTTCCAAACTGGAACGTTAAGATGATATTTTATGGAGGTCATGTTAATATTTTTTTGTGACTTCTTCATACTTTTCTTGTCCTTTTGCTACTGCATCTGCTGCTTCCAATCTCCCCCTTATATTTAACTCTCAAAATAGTTAAAAATAGTTTGACAAAAAAAAAGTCAAAATAAAGGTTGCAATGTCAAAATAAAAGTTTTGCGACCAAGAAGTACCAACGTCATGCCAATGTTTTTGTGACTACTTCTCTTGTCCTTTGGCTACTACATCTGTATTTTGTACCTCCTCAGCTTCTGCGTCAATTGCTTACTGTTATTTTAGGTTTATGTACATTAAATTTATTAATTTAGCAGATGCTATCCAAAGTTATCCAAAGCAACTTAGAAATAAAAGATAAAAAAGGATAAAAATAAACATTCCTTCCCATCATAGATAATAAAAAAACGTCAAAAGTGTAAAAGTTGTGATGTCAAAATAAAAGTTTTGTAACTGGAAAGTATCGAGGTCATGCCCAGATTTTTGTGACTTTATACTTTTCTTGTCCTTTGGCTAATGTATCTGTATCTGTAGTAACAGATAAAATTAGCTTCACAACAAAGTACAGTCAGTGTAAAAGTTGTAATGTCAAAAAAAGTGTAGTAATTAAAAAGTTGTACTGATGTCATTTATATGTTTTGTGACCTTTTTTGGCTACTGAATTTTGTACCTACTCAGAGTCAAGTGCTTTTTGTTTTTGTTTTTGTTGTTGTTTTTGCATTTATTCCATCCTATCATCCCCATAAATTCATCAGAAAAAAATAGTTTCACTTAAAGCACAGTCAGTGGAAAAGTTAAAATGACAAAATAAAAGTCCTGTAACTGTAAAGCATTGAAAATTGAATGGAGGTTACATCGACATTCATACTTTTCTTATACTTTGACTGCTGAATCTGCCTTTTCTGCCTTCTCATTTTCTGCAATCATTTTCTGTTCTCCTTTTATTCCTTCCCATCATCCCAATATATTCAGAGAGTCACAGTGAGGCAGTGCCCTTTTAAACATGGCCAGCCTCCATCTCTCATTGCTCCTTCTTGATCTCCAGTCTCTCAGACTTGAGTGACCATTGGATAAATGCTCCCTGGATTTTGCTCACCAGCCTGGCCTGAACAAAGCCCAGCCAGCAGAGTCCCATTGAGAGGGGCGCAGATCCCCCTGTAAGCCGTGCCTCCTTCAAGAGGAACCTGGTCTCCCTGTTCTCCGGGCCCATCCTCGCCATTTTCTCCATCCTCCCCATCTTCCTCCTCCTCCCAAAGTGAGGTGGTGACGTGCGTGTACTCCTGGTTGTCCTCGCACTCCATCTCCCGATGGTAGAAGTAGCTGAAGTTGGAAACGATAACGGGAACAGGAAGCGAGATTGTCAACACACCTGCAATGGCGCACATGGAGCCCACCAGCTTTCCTCCCACCGTCACAGGGAACATATCGCCGTACCCCACGGTCGTCATAGAAACCACAGCCCACCAGAAGGCCTCTGGGATGCTGGTGAAGGACGTCCCTGGGTTGTCCACCTCTGCAAAATATGCGGCTGAGGAGAACAGGATGACTCCGATGAAGAGGAAGAAGATGAGAAGCGCCAGCTCCCTCAAACTGGCCTTGAGTGTCTGGCCCAGGATTTGAAGGCCTTTAGAGTGGCGAGAGAGCTTGAAGATTCTGAAAACTCTGACCAGGCGGATGACCCTTATTATAGCCAGGGACATGGATGGTGTTGCTCCCTTGGACTTGGCCAGCTCGGTGCCGAGCGTGACGAAGTAGGGAATGATGGCGAAGAAGTCTATGATGTTCATCACATCCTTGAAGAAGACCATCTTATTGGGAGAACAGGTGAAACGCATGATTAACTCAAATGAGAACCAGCAGATGCACATGGTTTCCACCAGGAAGAACGGATCATGGAAGGGAGAGGACATGGGGATGTGTGAGGTGTTGTTTCCGGCGAGGTGCGCCTGGTATGCCATTTGCTGGAAAAGAAGGAGAAACGAAAAAGATGTGGATTAGAATTAGCCCCTTTTACACCTGGTATTAAGATGCATTTTTGTCAATATGATTACTACATTGGACAATGCTAAATACAAGTGTAAGCAGAGTTTAAAGCCACTTTTGACCACATTCAGAGCATAGTGCAAAAAAGTTGATTGATTTAAAGTTTGAACGCTCATGTGGTGAAATGCATTCAAACAGCCATAAATGACCTACTCCATCTATTGACTGAACGGAACGTGTTGTGCACTATTTAGTTTGTCCACTAGGTGACAACACTGAACCAGGCCATTGTTCCACAGCTGTAAGGTACTGGAGGGAATGAAATAAGAACAAAAATGTAGTACTGAAAAGGCAAAAAAAATTTATGTACATGTGTGAGAGGATTACAGGACGTCCATTCTGTAACTCTGTTCAAAATGAGCACATGGGACGTGTTGTGAGAAGGTGTTGTGTTGTGAGAAAGCTCTCAGAAACAAGGTACTCATACAGTGTCATGTTTTCCTAAAACACACAGATTAT
This sequence comes from Danio jaintianensis, assembly GCA_903798115.1. Taxonomy (NCBI): domain Eukaryota; kingdom Metazoa; phylum Chordata; class Actinopteri; order Cypriniformes; family Danionidae; genus Danio; species Danio jaintianensis. Next base: position 12,233,407 of record CAIGQV010016547.1, on the reverse strand, counting down.
GATCTAAATCATAGTTGACATACATCTTTTTCATTGTTGCTTTCTTGCTTGGCCTTAAGGTACGTAACATGGGTTTTTTCATTCAATATTGCTTTTGCATTGCACTGACCACTCCAAAAAAGATTTGAATGCATAATAATGTGTTCCAGTGACCTGACAATCTTACCCATCAGAATATGCTAACCACACCCGGTTGGGGTTAAGGTTTGGGGTAGGTTCGGACAATATTAGTCTCACATCACACTATTCTATATCAAAATTTACGCTGCTCAATCTGATATTTCATCATTGTGATGTGAAATCGACAGAACACCAGCTGATCAGGTCACTGAAAATATACTATACTAGGTGGCATCTGGGGCTTAGATGTAGAGACTGCATTGATGACATTTCGATTACAAAAAAAACTTTGTATGGAAAAGTGGTGAACCACTTATTTACCACATATTTAAAGAATGTACTTTCAGTTACTGTATATCTATGTGCATACCTATCTAAAGGGATAGTTCACCCAAAAATGAATATATACTCACTATTTACTCTCCCTCAAGTGGTTTCAAATCTTTCTTTCTTCTGTTTGTAACAAGCAAATGGTGAGTGATTTTGTGGACAAATATGTACATGGAAGTGAGCCAAATCTGGAGCAAAAGTTTCCTTGTTTATAAAAACCACATAAAGTAACCTTTTTTAAAAACAAGTCATGTGTTCAGATTGGTCTACACATTGTATGTTCACTATAAAAAAAACAGCTAATTTGTTCTGTAATCAGACTACATTGTCACTGTGTATGTTTCACACTACAAGATGTTTTTTTATCCATATAGGGAAATTATTTTGTATTGAAACATTATTAAAAACTAATAATTTTATTTACATCTTTATATAGGTTACAGCATCCAGGAGAAACACGAGTACCATTTTGATGAACAGTCCAACACACTTCAGCTCAGATGAGTTTTCATCTGTGTATGAGTCATTATGTGACAGTCAGCTTGGATTAAAGGTAATAATGTTTCTTGCACAGACATATTGTGTCATGTCATAATATCATCAAAATCCCCAGGAGCACCAAGGACCACAGTTTAAAAAATCTTGCTTGGATGCTTTACTGAGGAAAAAAAGCCACTTCTTTTGTATGGTCTGGTTTTGGATCAACTATTCCTTTCATAAAACAACTTAATAGTAATCTAATTTTACACTGCAGCTGAGACCAAAGATCCTTTGCCTAACGAGTGACTGACTGAAACAATTTGATTGCTCATTTAACACCTATTTCATGAGTGAAGATGAATGTCCCATTCTGCTTTAGGGTCACGGTACATGACCTTTCACTTAAAGGTCAGTCATTTGTGCTCTTTATCACTCAGCCTCCATAAAGAAATGACTCAATCTAATGTGAACACAAGGGCAAACCACATCAGTATGTGAGTAAAAGGTAACCAGAGTCCAACAAGTCTCCACACACATGTATGACCGTACTTGAATTTCAGCGGAGCACAAAGCCAAGCGTTTGTGTTTGCCTGGAAAACAGATTTTTAAAAGTGCACAACAGGAGATTAGATGATGTGACATGCGAGATGAGTATATGTGTGCACCTGGAATTCATCCCCTTGTGGGGACAAAATGTTCCCTCAAGTATAGCAATACCAGTACTTTACGACCTTGGTTTTTTTAGTCCCCATAAGGAAAATGTCTCATAAATCATACAGAATGAAATGTATGATGAGAATTGGGTTTAGGGGTAGAGAGACAGAATATACAGTGTCTACAGTGTAAAGGTCCATGGGAAGTCCCCATAAAACATGAAAACCCAACATGTGTGTAGAGATTTATGGGTTTTACGAGGACACAAATCTGTATAATGACATCGGCATGACCTAGCTGTACTCTATTAAAGTCATTTACGAGGACATGCCTTGTGTCCTCATAATTCGAAACGCTTAAAAATCATACTTAACGAGATCTTTTGATATTCAAATTTTGCCACAGGTGTCCTGTTAGGGTTGGGTTTAGGGGTAGGGTAAGGCTATATAATAAGAGGTTTTTACCGTATAAAATACATTATGCCTATGGGGAGTCCTCGCAAACGATATATACAAGTGTGTGTGTGATCCTGTTTGGCAGGCTGCAAAGTGTTCCCTATCACAGTGCTTTTTTTGATTTTGCTAAAGTCATCACAAGTTGTTGTGGAAGTGTGCGTTTCCATTCCTATTTCAGCGTTGGAGCGGGTCTGTTTATTAATGTGAGCTTCTGTATCTGTGTTAATGTGCTCTGAAGGGTTGTCCTTACTCTAAAAATAACACCTTAGATCTCTAAGGTGAAACTTGAGAATGTAACCCTCCGCAATCTCTCTCTCACCCGGCTTTAGTTTACTTGTCGTTAACCGTCTGATCCATGCAGAATTACTGAGCTGCTTTGGCAGCGTGTGGAAATTGCGGGCTTGTGCCGAGGCAGTTGGATTGCTGCTGGGAAACTAATTTGATACTCTTTACTAACTTTCCCTCCTTGCTTCCATCCCAACTCGCTTCTCTCTCTCTATTTTCCCTCAGTCGATCAAGCCCAGACGCTCTTTCATACTGTCACCTGTCATCTTGTCATTTTTCATCTCCTTTGGCTTTTTTTTTCTGTCCTGCATCTCTCCATGGTTGCGTCACTTGACTGTTCTCCAACCCCCCATGAGTCTCTGCTCCCAATCAGTGTATCAGATTTAACGACACTTCTAAAATAATCTCAGCAATAACCCTACACTCTATCCTGTACCTCTTTTTTATGTGACTTCTCACACTTTAAACTTACACTGTTATTATGTGTGATTTCAAATGTGGTTTAGCATACATTATAATAGGCCATGTATAACAAACACACTGTGCTTGGATAAGTTTGCGAAATTCACAGGATACAAAAAGAACACTAGGCTAAATGCTGTTTCCGATTACTCAGTGTAACATTAACCTTTACAAATATATACAATAATGTTTCGTCACTGGGTCACAAATGTTACAAAATTGGGATTTTCCTCAGTGTTTCCTGTTGTGCTATATTATTACCAAACATTGAATTCTTTTTTTCGACCAAAACAATTTCTGACATTATTATAACCTAGGGCGTCACGGTGGCGCAGTGGGTAGCACGTTCGCCTCACAGCAAGAAGGTCGCTGGTTCGAGCCTCGGCTGGGTCAGTTGGCGTTTCTGTGTGGAGTTTGCATGTTCTTCCCGTGTTCGCGTGGGTTTCCTCCGGGTGCTCCGGTTTCCCCCACAAGTCCAAAAACATGTGGTATAGGTAAATTGTCCGTAGTGTATGTGTGTGAATGAGTGTGTGTGGATGTTTCCCAGTGATGGGTTGCAGCTGGAAGGGCAT
>CAIGQV010016547.1:12185808-12227025 GCA_903798115.1 Danio jaintianensis | reverse complement strand
AATTTGCTAAACATCTGTAAATGTTGACTATATAGGCTTTAAATTAATAGTACAAAGTTAGTAATTTGATATAAGGGCATCCTCTGCGTAAAACATATGCCAGAATAGTTGGCGGTTCATTCTTAAGTTGAAGGAAAATGAATGAATTAATCAATTAATCAAATCAAACTACCCATGTGTGAACACACCCTGAAACAGAAAAACATGTAGAGAAACCTCTAGTAGACCAGGGAAACAAGTTTCCATTTACTGGTGTTTAAATCTGTCTCTTTTGTTCACTTTCAATGAGAGGATTGAGGGTGCTTTTAAACAGAATAAACAGACTAGTCTATTTTTAAACTATTATTCAACATCTAGTAGATTTTCACTAACAGCCAAAATGTTGCCTGCTTTTAACCAAGACGTATATGTTTAGATTACTAGATGCCTTTTAAACAATGCTTACTGGGTAGCCTATATGCCTTTTTATAAGGCATGTTCATGCAAAAACAGTAATGCCAGTTTCATTCTGGTGACTAAAATTGTCCCTGTATGTTGATTTGCATAAAATAAAATGACAGCAATTTTACACATGAATTACAACATTAACAAATATTCACCAAATTAATTTCACCAAAAAAATAGCTGCTCTCTGAAGAGAATACTATAAGGCTTTATAACATTGCTGAATTATGCATGTGAGACAATGGAAAAACAATGCAGAGATCAGTATCTTTGATTTCTTCTCTAATGACTGCCAAAGTTAAATGTTGTGTGTTGATGGTAGAATCATGGCTCGTTTGCTTTTCACATTTTTTCACCTTCAAACCAAACTTATGATTATAGACAGCAAAATTGAGATCCTGTAGAGCCAAACATGCCTCAACAGCACATCCTGAAATGACTACAGTCAGGTGGTCTTTTATTGCTGTTTAAACACATTTGACCACAAGTACCTAAATCACAGAAGCAGATCAATCAAATGTGTTTGCAACTAACTACCTCTAAAAGTGGTCTAAAGTGGACATAGTTAAACATTTTAGACCATATTACACCTCTATTTAGTGTTGCCCACTTCTGATTAGATCCAAGAAAACAAAGAGATAGTTCATGCCAAGAATCATTTGCACTCCCTCATGTGTTTTTAAACCTTTATGAGTTTCATTCTTCTGTTGAAAACAAAACATATATATGTATTTTGGAGAATGTTAGTTGCTGGCACCCGTTTACATAGTAGGAAAAAATTACTATGGAAGTCAATGGGTGCCAGCTACCTGCAATTTTCAAAATATCATCTTTTGTGTTCAACAGAAAAAAGAAATCACATTTTTGAACAAGTGAAGGGTGAGTAAATGATGGCAGAGTTTTCATTTTAACAAGATATCCTGCAGAATGTTGGAAAAACAGCCATTGATTTCAATAGTATTTTTGTATATATGGATGTCAGTGGCAGCTTTTTTCCAACATTCTTTCAGAACAGAAGAAAGAAACGCATAGAGTTTAGAACCACTCAAGTGTGAGTACATTTTAAGGAAACCTTAATTTTAGAGTAAACTATCGCTTTAATTCCAGGTGTAAACGGGGCCTAAAAGAGACCATCAGAGTGTTACCTGCTAGTAATTTGTGCTACTGTCAATCTGCTGTTTACTGTAAAAAATGCAGGGTTCCACACAATTCCTTCATGTTGTCCCAACACACATCGATTAAGTTAACTTAACTGTTTTTACAAATTTAAGTGGATTGAACATAAAATAATTAAGTTGTGCCCAATAAAAACTCAAGAATTGAGTTGTTTCAGCTCATTTTACATCAGTATTTTAAACAAGCAGCAAAAATACATTGTTGAGTGTACAGTGCTGTAAATATCATGAGCCTCAGTCAAACACTGACCTCTCTCAACTCCTTCTCCACTCTGAAATCGGGCAGTGTCTCCAAACAGAAGATGAGGATGGAGACCACGATGACCATCACGCTGATGATGGCGATGATGCGGGCGCCTCCAGAAGACTCCGGGTGTTCAAAGAGCATCCAAATTTTGCGCTGGAACTCGCTTTCCGGCAGGGGTCTGGGCTCCTCCTTGGGGAAGCCCTCGTCCTCCTTGAAGCGGGTCATGATATCCTCTCCCAGCTCATAAAAGCGCAGTTCGTCCATGAAGACGTCCAGCGGCACATTGGCAGGCCGCCGTAACCGACCTCCAGACTGGTAGAAGTACAGGATGGCGTCAAAGCAGAATCGGTTGCGGTCCAGGAAGATCTCGTTGCGCAGCGGGTCAAAGTAGCGCAGGCGCCGTCGAGGGTCTCCAAGCAGAGAGTCGGGGAACTGGGCCAGGGTGCGAATCTGTGTCTCGTAGCGCATGCCGGACACATTGATGGCCAGTCGTTCGGACAGCGCCCAACCTCCTCTCCACATTGAGCCAGACCTGCGGTTCTCCTTCTTCTTCTCACCCTTCTCTTTGTCCCCCTTTTCAGCCTTGTTGCGCTGGTCCTTGAGCTTCTTGTCACTCTCGCTCACCTCTTCCTCAGTTTGCGTCTTGTCCTCCATTTTACTGTTCGATTCTTCTCCTCCTCCTCCTTTGTCCATCTCTTCTTCTTTGCTCTTCCCTTAGCCTGTAATATTGGAACAGAAACAATTATTTTAGCTAAGCATTAAGACTTTTATAGATGCAAACAAAACCAATGATACAATATAGAGTACAATAAGAAAACAAACTGCCAGGACACTGTTCAGTATTTTTATAGACATGATGGAGGTAAAACATTTATATGTAAACCAGTAAATCGTGGAATTATATGAAAATGTACCAAGTATCAATTCCCACTTTTAATACTGACTTATTACCTGCTTCCTTTTAAGATATTTGCTGTTTATTAGTACTTATAAAGTATGCTCTTATTCTACATCCCTAATCCTACTTTACTAACTATTAATAAGCTGCAATTTACTACTTTATTGAACTAAAAGTCTTAGTTAATGGTTTGTTAATAGTAAGAATTGTACATTTTTTAAAAGTGTGACCAAAGAATTCTATGATATAAAAATGATTAAATATTGAATTAAAATGATTTGATTTGGATCAGAAGTATCATTTAAATCCTTTTTGGGGGGGGGGCTATACCTAAAAAAATGATTGAAAAATAAATTACATCGATAATAAATAAACTTCCATATGATAAGACTTCTGTAAATATATACAGTCCTGTTCCAATAATGTAACTGAAGATGCTGGGCATACCTAAATTATTTTCCAAAAACATCACCTGTCACACCATGAAATCATACACATATATTTCATGTAGTCTGTTGACTTGTGGAGACAGATCCATTACCACTTCAACCCTCGCCTTGAGAATAACAGAAAAACAGGCAAAAAAATCCCCACAAAAATACAACATTCAAGATTATGTCATTAAATCAAATGTTCTCTGTTGAACTTTATGAAACAGACCTTGAATTGCTAGTTCATCAAAAAAGAAAATGTACTTACCACTCAAGTGGTCCCAAATATTTACAAGTTTCCTTTTTATTAAAGAACACAAAATATATTTTGAGGAATGCTGAGAACTGACAGCTAATGACTTCCATAATAGGGGAATACTAAGGAAGTCAGTGGCTACTGATTTTCAGCATTCTTCAAAATATCTTTTTTTTGTGAAGAAAGAAACTCAAACATGTTTGTAATATGTGAAGGGTGAGAAAATAATGATTTGTATTTGTAAGTTGTAAATGTATTTGAATTTTGGTATCCAAAATACACTGGAAAAAATGATTCATTGGATTTACAATTTTTCTTTTAAGGTAACTGGTTGCAAAGAATTTATATGGGCTGAATTTAAACAAAAAAAATTTATTTAGTAATGTTCAACTTAAGTTGTTTGTTTAAGTTCAGCCCATATAAATTGTTTGCAACTAGTCACCTTAAAAAAATTAGTAAATCCAATGAATCATTTTTTTTTTCTGTACAAAGCTCAGAAAAGTTTCTAAAAGTCACTCTGTTGGTCCCTTGACTTACCCTCTGCCACTAATGACTGTAGCTCCAGAGTAGTTAGCCAACACTCTCCGTGTTTCTTCTCTACCTTCACCGCACATGAGCTGTCCGTCTACTGTCCTGCTCCGCTCTCCAAGCCCAGCAGGAGGTGTTTTCTCCTGTAAACTCCGTCCTCCTCCCTCTGATACTTTGAGCTGTTTGTAGGTCAGTGTCTTCAGTGCGTGTCACAGCGGTGCTGGGAATGCTGTCATGCTGAAATTCAATCCAGAGCCCCTCGTCCCCTCATCAGCTCACTCCCCCAAACATCCTTACACCAGCACCCCTCGCCACTCACTCTCGTTTCAGCACTTGCATATGCTGCATTTTACTTCACGTGACGGGATCTGCAACATGTTCTTTTTCGCAGCCTGTTTCACAAAAATGATAAGAACACAAATAAGACCATAATGTAATTTATTACCACCATGCTATTAATGGGTGAAGAAATTTAGGTTTAAATGTTACCATGTTATTACTACACCTTTTTTATTAATTACAAAAATGTATTCTAAGATTTATAAAATTAGAAATGAAACACAACAACAACAAAAACTGTTAAAACCCTTTGAATGGACCACTAAGAATAAATGTTTTAAAATGGTAATCTATTGACAAAAGGTCAACTGTTCCGTTACAATGTCTGTAAAACGGTTAAGGTTCTAAACGACTGTTGCCAATAAAGAACCTATATTTTATGAGAGCATCTATTGTCTATAGGTTATATTGATGAATATTTAATTGTATGAAATTCACAATAACATTTAGTCTAATGATAATAACCACTATTAGCCCCATTGGAATAAATTTAACTGAATTAAATTGCTTTGTTTATTCATTTTTTGGTCAAAATGTGAACCTACTTAAAAAAAAAAACAAACATACATTTTACTGTGAAAGGTTTCCAAATGAAGCAAATACATTTTACTTGGATAAACGGACACTTTAAAATGAAAATTTACCTTAATAGATATAAACGACTTAATGCTAAAGGTCTAAAAACAACTTAAATATTTTGTTCTTGTAATTAAAAATATGCATTTTTTATATTTTACATGAATCACTTTGTAGTTAAGGCAGATGAAAAAACATTATGAAAGGGTTTTTTCAGATAAATAATCTGACCATATAAATTAAAACAATTACTAAATAAACTAAATTACTATATGAAATTAAATGCGGAATTGTTGCTTAAAACATGTATATTATACAGTGCATCATAATTATTTAATCACTTAGTTCTTTTGTACTTAAAATAGTTTGATAATTGTGAATTATCAGTATAATTTGTATGAATACTGTACAATAATCCACAAATATGCAAATTAATTATTCTGTTTAGAAAGTAAGGTCTTTATTATGAATTGAAATGCATATTTATTTCAGTTAAATTCCTTCCTTCATTTTTTTAAGCATTTTGAAGGATGAACCACAAACCTCAATAATCAAAGTTTCTGTTGACACTGGTTCACATCCCCCCACTCCCTGAACAGGTTCTTTTGTACAATTCATTTCAACAAACCTGTAAAAAAAAACATATCAGATCTTTTACCTTTACTATGCGATTACCCTACTGGACATTTAAATGATAAAAAAACATGAATAAGCTCATATACACTGGAAAAAAAATATATTAATTGGATTTACTAAATTTAGTAATGCTAAACTTAGTTTGTTTGTTTAATTTCAGCCCATATAAATTGTTTGCAACCACTTACCTTAAAAAATGTGTAAATCCAATGAACCATTTTTTCAGTGTAGGTAATTAACACACTGTGACTTGAAACATGATAATAATAATAATTTATAAAATAAAATATGGCGGTTCATCCCGCTGTGGCGACCCCAGATTAATAAAGGGACTAAGCCGAAAAGAAAATGAATGAATGAAAATAAAATGTAAAAACAATACACATATTAAATATAATAGGTGAATAAAACAATAATGACAATATAATGATAATGATTTAATTTATTATGCATTAATGTTGTTGTTGTATGTTTTTTATATATATAAAAACAGGGCGCAATATACGGGAAATAATGAGCAAATAGTTATTTATCTGACAATAGTTGTTGTTGTATTTGGAAATAAAATACACTTTGTATCAGCAATACGTTTTTAAACGTATGCTACAAAATACTACCTATGCTTTACTATAAATAAAGGTTATCTTACTATCTAAAATAAAATGTCGCAGACTTCTCACTTTCCACACAGACACGCATGCTCAGTTTCAGCTGGCACATCCAACAACAGTAACTGTTCTCAGGTCAGTGAACTACTGGAGTATTGCTGTTGAAGAAGAGTTGCGAAAGTAAAAAGGGATCATGTTTAAGACAACTCAGTCGGGTTTGGCGAACTTGTTCATTTAGACGAACCGGTTCAACAGGTTCGCTAAAATAACACTTAGTCCAGGAAGCGAACAACTCTGGTTAACGCACGTGATATAATCGGTTGATGCTTCTCTCTCAGATGGTTTCAGAACATTAAAAACCTCTTACTCGAGCACAAACAGTTCTCCACAGAGACTTCACATTGACATTATAACACACAGTGGAGGTATAATAACGTACAGTAGTGAAATGGCTTGTGCTCCGCGTTATCAAAACAAAGTTGTCATTGTTACTGGGGGTACCAGAGGCATCGGAAGAGGCATCGTTAAAACGTTTGGTAAGCATTCACAGGATTTTTATTTCCATTAGGAATACGAAAACAAAAGGAAAGTAAATAAAAGTCGTTTCGTGTTTGCTTTTGCAGTGCAAAATGGGTCCAAAGTTGTGTTCTGCGCGCCAGAGAGTATGTAATTGATTCGAGAATACTTCTAAAGAAAGTGTAGCTATATTTTAGCAGTGAATGCAATGACGTTTCCTTGTTTTCCCTCTTATTGTCAGCTGAATTGTCAGCTGGTCAGTCTCTGGAGTCCATGCTGAATAAGGAAGGACCAGGATCATGCACTTTTGTGTCATGTGACATGAGAGAAGAGGGTGACATCAAGGTAAGCATTCATATTTGCATTAATGACTCATGCCAGGTTGAGTTTTTTTTGTTCTGTTGAATACAAAAGAAGACATTTTTAAGAATGTTGGAAACCTGTAACCACTGACAGCCATAGTAGGAAAAACAAATATCCTACTATGGAAGTCAGTGGTTACAGCTTTCCAACATTCTTCAGAATATCTTTTTTGTCGCGTCAAATTTTGAGCTATCCCTTTAATTCTTCTCTTTAACTTTTTTCAGATTATTTAATAGGATTATAACATTTTTTATGAAAAAAAGTTTAGTCTTTATTTTAAGGTGTCCTTTAACTACTGAGTAATATTAATTAATTACATTAATTACTATATGGTTAGTTTTAGAATGTAGGATAATTTAGGGTTACTTGCATAAATCATTGTAAGTACTATACTAAGTACAATGAACATATGTAACAACACCATCTTAAAAAAAGGTGGTAAATGTTTTTAAAAAGTTAATTTATTGTCTTGTCTTACCTTGAAGCAACTAATCAATGTGACGGTTGAGAGCTTTGGACAAATAGACTGCTTGGTGAACAACGTTGGCTGGCGTAAGTCAATTGTTTTTATCTTTGTATAATATTTTTATAGGAATGTTTTGTTTTAAAATGTGTTTTACAGACTTTTGCATTATTTAACCAATGAGTTTTATATTTATTTGGAAAAGATGATTTTTTTTCTCTTAAAAACATATTCATTTTAAATAAATTAACGAAGAATCTAAATCAAAACTCCAATAAATTAATAAATACACGTTATAAATGATTTCCACCAGATCCCCCGCACAAGACCACAGATGAAACCAGTGGAGAGGAGTTTAAAGACCTGCTTAATCTCAACCTTATCAGCTACTTCCTTGCTTCCAAAGTAAGATATCACGTCATGTAACACTCTCTAGTCTCTTTACCAAAATGCAGAATAACAGTTTTCTTTTTTTTTAATAACTTTTTTCACCACTTTCCATTACCTTCACTACATGCAGTATGCGTTGCCGTACCTCCGCAAGACACAAGGAAACATTATCAATTTGTCCAGCCTTGTGGCCTCAATAGGTCAGAAAGATGCAGCTCCTTATGTGGCAACCAAGGTGAGTTTTTCTTCTTGTGGAAAATGCTTACATGACCATCGTTCATTTTGGAAGTAACGTTAATACTCGCATAAATCCACAAGGGGGCGATCACTGCCATGACTAAAGCAATGGCTGTGGACGAGAGCCGCTATCAAGTGAGGGTGAACTGGTGAGTGGCATACTTACTTTTTATTTATTTGTATCTAAACTGTATGTGAATGTCTCTATATATTACATTGTATTGAATCCCTATCGGTGTTTATAAGCAAACTATTCAACTCTTTTCAGCATCTCTCCCAGTAATATAATGACACCGCTGTGGGAAGAGCTTGCTGCAAACACAGAAGACACTGCTGCTACTATTAAAAGTGGAGAAAATGCTCAGGTAATTTTAGTGTTCGTAAAGATTTATGTGCAATAGAAGATGCCGATGGTCTGTCAGATGTTAAAGCAACCTATTTGTGCTCAACAGCTGATTGGTCGAATGGGAACAGAGGCTGAGAGTGGATTGGCTGCCCTCTTCTTGGCCGCTGACGCCACTTTCTGTACCGGGATAGATTTGTTTCTGAGCGGAGGAGCTGAACTTAATTATGGCTTCAAAAGCCAAATTCCATGATTGAAAAAATTATGAAAAGGTTCATGAGATGATGATATAGATTCATTCCAGCTCTCAGGGAGTTTGTTTAATTCATGAAACAGTGTTGTTTCTACAGTCTTTCTCATTATATTTATTGTACTTGGTCTGTACAGGTCGTAATTTGTGACTATTTTTACACTTGGCAAATATGTGATTATTTTTTTTGCTACATTTTTGCATCATTTCACTCATTGTGCCAATGATTTGCACAGCTTTCAGTCAACAATAACAGTTTATTAACGTTAGAATTTAAAAATGCCACACTTTCATGCTGCCTCAAGATAGTGTACATGGTGCAATAATTGTATTTAAAGCCAATGCATGTATTTTTTTCCTGATATTAATAGTGTACGTGTGATAATCTAAATACTAAACTTTTATGCAAATATCATAGTAGTTAAATATTATAAGAAAGGGACCTGCAAATTAATGTTTTACTAAACTATTGTGAATTACACTATAATAAATGTGACTTGTTTGACTTTTATAAACATTTCTAGGCTGGTTTGTTATACAAAGTGTAGTGTTGTGATTTTTGAATTCTTAAATAACTCTTGTCTCGACAATCTGTGATTTGTTTCATACACTGCATTTATAATTAGTTTGCATTAATTAAAACATTTTTATTTTACGTTGTTGTTGTGCAATTGTTTTATTTAGCATTAGGCTTTAAAAAGCATGACAGAACTAACACTTGTTCCGATGTGAGTTTTTTTCTCTGATAAACACAAAAGAAGATATTTTGAAGAATGTTTAAAACCAGTAGCCATTGACTTCAGTATTGTTTTTGGAACTCAGTGGCTAGTATACAACTTTCTTCAAAAAATAAAGTCATAAAGGTTTGGAACCAATTGAGGATGGATATATGGTAAATTTACATTTTTGAGAACATGTAACACATTAAAAGGAAAGATATTTATTTATTTTTTAAATAATTAAAAAACCTCTTGCTGACAAATTGGTAAAGACAACTGGTATTATAAGGCTGCACTGTGATCCTTAAATAGATCAATTTAATGTGCCATCAAATGATTCAGTTCTTAATACGAATATATGTAACTAGTTACAGGTTGAGACTAAATTTAACTCACTAAACTAAATAAAAAATCTCAGTGGAAACTGGATTTCAATCTCTGCAACCTAAAGCCACACAGCCTTGTTTACAATAATGATTAACACAGATAACAGGCGGTTTGATCATATGATCAGTCGAAGTTACTGACATAAAACACATTTCTGTACATTTCCAGAAGCCAATCATTGAACTGGACGGGACCAACGCCTCTTTTTGACCAATGAATGGAATGTTTCCCTCACAACCTTGTTTGACCCCGTCGATTACGTCGTGTGACCCCTAGTCTGTTTCATCCAATCAGATGCGCGAGATCCGTCACGCCTTCCTGCGGTTTCATTAACCATTTAATGGATAGGCGTTATTTTGTTTGTAACATTAATACAATATTTTTATTCATATGCCATAAAAATAATATATTACATTCATACTTCGGTTTTAAATATTAATTATTTGAAATACAACTAGTGGTAAGGAGATAACCTCCTGTATTTTTAAAGCGACATCCTTGTTTCGTCGCAAATAATAACATTCATTCGTTTCAAACTAACCCTTTGCTGGAAATATAGCACTGCTTATACGAGTCACAAATAACAAGTGAAGGGACATGTAGGTGTTCAAAATCCTGCAGACTGGCGCTGTTTCCGCAGGTCTCCAATCCGGAACGCAGAGCCCGGCCTGTCTGTCCTGAGCCGTTGCTCCCACTCGGACGAGTTTACCATTCATCTCACAACAGCAGCAGAAGCAGCAGCGATGGCAGCGCTCCGGACGGTGAGTTCAAAGATCGGCTCACTTATCTTAATCCAAACACAGTCAATAATTAACGACCCTGATTTAACACCACTGATTTATCTGGCGTATATTTAACAGAAATGCAATTAGCAGCCTCGAACTGCAGATCATCGACGCTGCAAATTGTCAACAATAAAGTTTTCAGACAGCACAGGAGCGGGAGGCAGGGTTTTAACGTTAGGTGTTTTTATATATTTAATTGTGGATATTTATTAACGAGGTCATAACTCCAAATATATGTATACTAAATATACTGTATACTAACTAACTATACTGTATACTAACTAACTATACTGTATACTAAATAAATATTCATACTCGAAACCGTGTATAAATCGCGATGTTCTGAACGCGTGTGGCACATGAGCACTACTAAGTTAACGTTACTACTGTACTTCCCAGTGAACGGACGCGCCATTTATTTACTAAATATATGTATTGTAATAGTAATTTTATTAGTAAATTATTAGTATAGTATTGGACAGTATCTTCTTGACTTTTCCTCAGCTAGTCATTGCCAGAAAGTTACTGTTTAACTTTTGCAATCCAGTTTCTGCTGCTGTCTATTCCTGTTTTACTCTTTTGGTTTCGCCATGCTGATACTAATTCTGTAAATGTTTAGTGTTACTAGTTTGGGATTTAGTTTTTCCTGAATAATCATTTCAAGTGCTTACTTACAATAGTTTTTTTAATTGATCATATTAAGTAAATACTAAGTAAATACTTGTTGCAATTTTCAAATATAACATTTCAAGGACCTTTAATGTTAGCAACTAATTTCTAACTAAAATCTAGTCCAGTTTGCTGGTATCATCCTTAATCTGTTTTACGTTTAACTTTTGCATTAGGTGGTTCATTCATTCATTCATTTTCTTTTCGGCTTAGTCCCTTTATTAATCTGGGGTCGCCACAGCGGAATGAACCGCCAACTTATCCAGCATATGTTTTACGCAGCGGATGCCCTTCCAGCTACAACCCATCACTGGGTTCTGCATTAGGTGGTATTGCGTGTTATTTTATAGCTAGAAGAACGACAGGTTTAACTAGTTTTAAAACCATTGTAAATGGCAAGATTAGCAATGTTGCTGAAATCGAGTTAGAGATAATAGAACTGAGACACACTTTTATTAAGAAATATGTAGTACTTAATAGTTACTGGTATTAATGACTGGTAATTAATGGATAATACTAGAAATGTGTAGTCACTATTATATCAATATACATATAATATCTATGCGTAGATATATCTGCAGTAGACAGAAGATTTTGCTAAAATAAACTTAAGTCTTGGATTTTGCGGGGACACTTTTGAAATTATTTTGTGGCCTACGTGAATGATTTTGTGGCCATTGTTCTCAAATTTGGAGCCAATATTTTATCCGTTGCTTGTGTTGTGCTATTTTGGTAGTGTTATTATAATTACTTTATGATATTTGGAACGTCATTGGTTGGAGACAAATTACTAAAAATAATTGTTTTTGTAGTGGACATTCGAGCAGAGATGGTAGTATTAATGGGAGATAGAATAATTTGGTGCTCTTCCATTGGCGAAAGCATAACTGAATTGCAAGTGCTTTGATATTTAATCACATTACAGCCTTAAAGTCATTGAATTCCTGTCAGAGTTGTGCAGCCTCAGGTCTCCTTCCCTGCCGTACTGTTACACTTTGATTTACTAACCTTGCAGACTTGCCTTCAAGCAGCTTTTTATGTGAAAATATGGTTGCATTTATATTTGCTTTTAATCATTTGGCAGAGACTTTTATCAAAAAAGTGATTAAAAATTAAGGTTTATAGAAGTAATTAATGCAACAAAAAGAACAAATACTATGACAGGTCTCAGTCATCCTTTATTTTTTCTTTATTTATAAAAATAAAAATTAAAGAAAGTCTTTTTTAGACAATGTGCTAGTTTTAAAGGGAAAGAGCTTTTCTCACATTTTATAAAAAGAAAAATTACCAAAAAGTAAATGCCAGTTTACATAATATATCATAGTTACTTTAACATAAACTGATGGTAAAACATCTTGCCAGAATTTGCATTGTGTTAAGAGGGGTCACCTGACAGATCGAGCAGCAAGCTATCATGTAGCGCTGCTATATTATTTATAAAGCAAACAAATACACCTACGAAAATAAGGCCTAGAAAATGCTTCAAAGAGGAAATAACTTGAGCAAAATAAGTGTTTTACTTTGCTAATGTTTAGCTATTAAAAGCTGTGTGACCCAGCTGTCTCCTTGTGATCAAATGCAGGAATATACAGCTGGTACATACTCAACCTTCACTTCTCATGAGGGCTAAACAACAGCTGTCGAGAACAACAGCACTCTCTGTGTCTGAGCTATGAAAGCTATGAATCCGTTAAAACCACACTTTGCTTCTGTGTTTTTAGGCAGTGATTGGACGCTTTCTTCACCCTCTTACCTTGTCATGTGGGTCGTTGCGCTTCGTCAGCTCCTCCTTTAAGGTACTGAAATAATAATATTGAAAAGAGCCAGGGTTATTGCACCACTCTTATTTCTATACCACCACAGTTCAACCTGCGCCTCAGGTCTGTAGATGTTTCAGATTTGCGTCACAGCTGCTACGGTGACTTTTTATGGGCCAATTAAGAGCTTTTCCATACCTGTGAAGTTTTACGGCTCATCGTGAGTTATACTTTCTTAAGCAGGGCTGTGCAATATGACGATATATATCGTATAGACAAAATAAAAAGTCTGCTGTTTTATATTATGCTCTATCGTTTATTTTGTGGTGTTATTATAATACTTTTAAAATCATTTCTATATTACACCAGAATAACAGCATTGTGATAAATTTACGATCTTGAAAGCACAATGTTTACATTTTGCATTTTATTTAGCGTTATTTTTTATTTTTATGTGGACCTGTAAGCATTTGTTTTTGAAAAGTGTTTTATATTTGATTAGTGTTTATTTTATATTTGTACATTTTGAATCAAACATTTGACCTGAAGATTTACATAAAGTGAGAAATATAATCGTATAAACATGAGTACATTTCTGAATACATACTTTAAGAAATAGTCTTTCCATTGGCCAATATATTAACTATTAATTGATTGGATTTACAGAAATGGTACTACAGTATTTTGTGATCTATATGATGACTTTTATTGTGATTTGATATTTTTGTCACATCGCCCAGCCCTATTCTAAGTGTTTAGCAGTGTCACCTTCTGGGATCTGACGTCTCTTTTTTTCTTTGTGCTTTTGCCCTCTTGCATGCTTTCTTTCTTTCTTCCAAACAACCCCCTTTCATTTTTTTTTCACAGCAGTTTAATTGAATTCAATTTCCATAAGAGCTTGACTGGCGTGATGAATCCAGATAAACTTTTCATATGCATGTGCAATCAGTGACAATGAATAAACACCTATCCACGTGCCCCGCTGTACTCCCCGCCCCTCTCTTTCTTTTCGTTTTCTCTCCCTCTTTTTTCGTCTCTCTCTCTCTCTCCCCCATTGTTCGTGTCAGGCTGCAGATCTGACCATCGAGAAGAGCTCGGTGCTGAAGCCAAAACCAGATCCTTCAACGCTTGTGTTCGGCAAGCAGTTTTCTGACCACATGCTGACCATCAGCTGGTCTGCGGCAGGAGGATGGGAGAACCCTCAGATCAAGCCCTTCCAGAATCTGTCTCTTCACCCAGCATGCTCAGCCCTCCATTACTCAATAGAGGTGAGAGAGCACAAGAGACACGACTTTTTCTCATTTAGCAGATTTAGCCTAGCATACCTGAGTTCTATCAGATGCTCTCCAACAATAAGGGGTAAAAATGTGGTGATTACAGGGATAGTTTACCCCAAATTTTAAATTTACTCACATTCATGTGGTTCTAAACTTTAATGCATTTCTTTCTTCTGTTAAACACAAAATATATTCTGAATATTGTTGGAAAAAAGCAGCCATTGACATCCATATTATGGAAGTCAATGGCTGTTTTTTTTTTACCAGCATTCTTTAGAATATCTTCCTTTTGTGTTCAGCTGAAGAAATAAACTCAAACAGGTACAAGTGGAAGATGAATAAATGATAACAGATGATAAAGGAAAATCATTTTTGGGTGAACTATCCCTTTAAGTGACTGCTGTTTTCTCTTTGGTGATGTCATTACAGTAGTTTATGTACATTCACAAAGCCAATTAGCTAAAATAAAATGGCTGTGTATCTAAATCTGAAACCATGGCAACCAGTAATGAGTAGGAACAAATAGAGAGCTGTTTTTAATTGTCATAATTGTTTTTTGCTCATTGTAAAAAAGGAATATCTTGATATCCATTGTACTTTTGCACCTTATGTATATTCCCAATAAACATACTCGTATAAAAAAAAAAAAAATGATTACCATAATTCTAAGATGACAATGTGACTTTGAACTGCTCACAGACTCAAAATGAATGAATCTGCAGGGTGGTACTAGTCGGAGCTGTCAGATTATTCACTGTTACTAGTTTTCCAGTTGTAATTAAGAGTTCTAAAGAGATGTGAATGCTTTTTACTAGTCTGAAACCTGTAATTATGACAATTTTAACATGGCATGACTGGCACAACTGACACGAACAAACTTGTAGCAACAAAGGAAACAGAAACGCAGGGAAACTGAGTAATACAAACTCTAAGCTCACCAAACACAACATTACTGACATGTGTTGAATAAAAAAGTATATGTTAGGGGTGTGAACCAGTTTGATTACAATTATGTCATCAATTTGATCCTCAATTTGCAATTTAACTTCACATATATACAGTTTTGTCATTAAATACAAGGAGTCAGAATTATGAACTGAACCTTTAATTTTACCTGTTCAAAGAAAACATGCTTATGAATGTATGAAATATCAAATAAGCAATAGTGAAATTTTTAATATTGTGTTCCACTGCTCATTGAGTGGGAGAGATTGAGTTTTTAATTTTTACAATGTTTGGTTGAATCTTGGCTTCGACTGTACTTTTAGTGTCAGATAAAGTCTGTCCCAGCATCTCAAGCAGCGAAATGTATCCAGATGTGCGTTAGGCTTTTAAAATAGTTGGAGCATTTTTAATTACTCACTGTGATATGCTAGTCAAATACACATCTTGCCCCCCTCGCCATAGACAAATGACATCAGAAAATCAACAGTACATTATGACCAGTTCTGTTCTGTTACTAAATAACAAGAAATTATTATTTTTTTGACACCCCTAATATATATATATATATATATATATATATATATACACACACACAGTATTTAATTTTGTCTATATTTGTTTAGTTGTTTGAGGGACTGAAGGCCTTCCGGGGAGTAGACAACAATATCCGTCTCTTCAGGCCCATGCTGAATATGGAGCGCATGCACCGGAGCGCTGAAAGGAGCTGTCTGCCTGTTAGTCTTCATCTGTATGATTTACACAGCTACTTCAGCTTAATGGCTGATGCTCAGTGATATTATCACATTTCACTTAACTCAATCTGTGGACTGGATCTCCTTAACGTATTCTCTCCTTCTCTTTCTTAGTTGTTTGATAAGGCTGAACTGCTGAAGTGCATCAATAAGCTGGTTGAGACCGACCAAGAATGGGTTCCTTACTCCACAGATGCCAGCCTTTACATCAGACCAACATTTATAGGAACTGAAGTAAGAAACCTTAGATGTTAAAAAGTCATCAGATTGAGGATTTTAGTGTTTTCACCCTTCTTCTTGTTTCAGCCTTCTCTAGGCGTTTCTCGAACAGGTCACGCTTTGCTGTTTGTCATCGTTGGACCTGTTGGACCTTATTTTGCCACTGGAAGTTTTAATCCGGTGTCCTTGCTGGCAGATCCTCGATACGTCAGGGCCTGGAGAGGTGGTGTCGGAGAATACAAAATGGGCGGGTACGTTTTTTTATAAGTGCGATCACATATGAGCGAAAGCTGAATGGTTAGTTGTAAAAGATTCTGATCTTGATTGAAAGACTCTACCAATATTATTCCTAAATGACATTGATTCAGCTATGTCTATTAAAACTTTAACAAGTGCAATCAAAGCACATCATTCAGATTTACATTTGACCCAGAGAAAACGGTTGTGAAAGGTAATTAAATAATCTTTTAGTCTTTTCAATCATACAATTTTTGTATTTCTGTTGGATAAAACGTAATAGTTTAGATATATAAACACCCTTTGAAAGTAATTTAATGCTTGAAATAAAGATTAAATCAGGTACATTGTTGTGCCAGTAGGTGGTGACAAGTAACTGTTAAAAATATGTGTCAATGAAACGTTAGTTCAAGAGTTTCATTCAAAAACCGATTCATCTAGTAAAAACAAGTGTGGTCTTAATAAGTAAGCCTTTGAATCATTCAGTCATTCATTCGTTTTTTTTTTTTATTATTTCAGATTTTTAAACAGACAACGTCAGCATTTTTTAGAATTTCTAGTACATAACTATTTTTGTTTAGATGTGTATTCAGAATTGTGATCTCCATTTTAATCAAAAAGTGATCAAGAATTTTATTGTTCTTAGTTTCTGTAATTATAAACAAAAGCGAGTAGTGTTGGGCTATAAAGTTGTTCTGCTGGTTACAGAGTACTATTTATAGCTTTCATATGATGTCGTCACACCATTAAGGGAACACCCCATTGCTGGACAAAACTTCTCCCACTGACCACCAAGTCACAAGCTCAGTGATTTATTTTTTTGCCAAAATGGCAGATAGTTGTTGTGCAATTGGATGCTAACCGTCGAGGAGAAATGCATCTACAGAATTCCATCAGAGAAAGAAAAGTCAGAAAGTTTGTGGAATTTGTGTATTTTTGCCAAACAGCAACATTATGGACCCATCCTGATCAAAAGTACCTTAACTGTTGGCAATTTTGTGCGCTTTATTACAGTTTCTATTCTAATTTGCCAATAAAGTATAAATTAAAATGCAAAGTTGACATATAAACTGCAGAAGTTACCTGCAAATATTTATCCAGGCAACATAAATAGACACCAAATATAAAAGCAGACACTCACATGTTATACTGCCGTCTCCAATGGCTGAATCACTGAGGGATTTTCCACTAGATTGATATAAACATCATCATCAACATGAATTGGAGCTCTGTCAGGAACCTCTCAAGTGCCCAAAATTAGCAGTTTGTGTTTGTATCTCTTTTGTTTTGTTGACGTGTGATCCAAATATTCTAGCTAGTGCTGCGTTTCTATGGAGATCCCAGTGTAAGCTGCCATTACAGCCCATTGTTTTGCCCGCCAAGTCTCTGCACAGATCACATGACAGAAAAATATGTATTCAAATGTAGTTTTAGTCATTTTGTCTTTTATTTATTTATTTATTTATTTTTAATAATTTTGTTTGGTTTGATTTTTATTTTTTTCACTTATCTGCTGTCTTTTTCACTCAAAAGCATCTTACTAGTTACCAGTAGGTTGCTTAACTAATTTTCACTTTCTCATTGCAGGATGGTGATGCATTTCTTTTTTCTTTATTTTTTTTGGTGAGATCATGAATGGCAGCAGAGCCATTCCAGATCTGCTGGAGTTTATTTAGTCGTCATGCTCCATTGCCCTCTCAATGCCACAAGCCAAACATTTGTGTTTTACATTTGCCAATTTGGAGTCTAGCAGTAGCATTTCTACGTCAAGACTGTTTAGAGAATCGTAGTAGCTTTACTAGTCTAGTCACATGCAACTTGGGATTTCTGTGAATCCTCACCCTTCACTTTAATGTGGCTCTGCTTCTGTTTATGTGCTTTATATCTGCCAGTACTCACTTTCTTATCAGTCCTTATCTGACCGTCACATTAAGCATTTAAGGCCCACTTTAGCAAAGCTCTTGCTGCTGCCCTTTAGTGTTCAGATAATGTGTAGACTGTTTATATAATGAATCACAGTGTTTTACTGTTGATTATAAAACTCTTTCTTCCTCGGATGTGTGTTTAAGTGTAGTAATGCTGCTGTGTTTAATAGTCTAAATGCTGTAATTGTGGCTTCTTTTTGTCAGTAACTACGGGCCGACAATCGCTGTCCAGAACGAGGCGGCAAAGCAAGGCTGTCAGCAGGTCCTCTGGCTGTACGGAGAGAGTGAGGAGATCACTGAGGTCGGCACCATGAATCTCTTCATCTACTGGACCACAAAGAAAGGAGGTGAGATGCCTGCTTCCAGAAACTGTGCTTCTGCAGTTCGAGTGTGTGGTTTAGCTGCATTTAGGCCTCATTTACATCTGTTGTTATGATTTGTTTTTGACAGTCTGATTGTACAAGTGTTAATGAGTTAATTTAACATTTTAAATTTGTCCATCTTTAAACACTTCAAGAAGCAGTTGAATACTCATCCTAATGTGGTCGAATGCATTAAAACAGAGCGTGACTAAATAAGAGGGAGGAGTTTTGACCAAAAATCAAATACAAGTAGTGTGGAGAAACGCATGCTAATATAAAGTAAAAACCAACAGTTACTAACAGAGCCTAACAGTTGCTCGTTTAATTGCTTTACTTTTTAGACCAAAATATTGAAAATTTGTGGCTGTTGCTTCTATACAATATTTACTCTACTTTGCTAGAGCTGTCTTATGGTGGAAAAATAATGGCATGTTACCCAGCCTCAGACATCACGTTAAGAACTGCCACCTTTGGCTAATCGTCTGATGCATATGGCACACTTTTCTGGAGACACTTTAGTAGATCCTCAGTTGTCCTCTGATTTAAATATACAGGATTTCCAAGTGTCAGAATCACCCTGCGTGAAAACAGCTGCAATGTTTATATTAATGACACTGCTCGTTAATAAACATGTAACTTTCTGAGACATTCATGGATCAGTGATTTACTGCCTGCAACACCCGTCTGTTATAGTGAGGATAACTTTGTGATGCAGGTATGCTTATGTTCTCGTTTTTTTCTCGTTGGAGAAATACCTTGCCCTGCCTTCGAAGAAAACTTTGAAATATCAGGGAATTGTGATATTTATCTATAAGTGAAAAATATAATTCCATAATTTTGCGTTCAATTGTTTTTTCTGAGGCTTCTGCTGAAAAGCTGATTTAAGTTTTATACAGTAGCTTACAGGATTCTTGCAGTCATGAAAACCTTAATTTCAGATTATTGCCATTTGTACACATAGAAAAATTTAATATTAACAAAATCTCAAGTTTTGGAACTTTTTGTATAATTGATACCTTTTTTTTTTGAGTAAAAATTTTTTAATTTTCAGTTTATGCTAAGTTTAAGCTTCAGTATAATATTTAGTTGACTAGGAATACTTTGTACTTATAAAGGAAAGAAGGAATTTATGTCAAGTCCTTATAATCATGTATGAATGGAACTTAATTGCTTTAGATGAAATGGGAGACATAAAGAGACCTTCTTGTTTCTGGCTTATTTTTCACTCTCAAAATAATCAAAAGTCAAAAGCATTGCATTGTGGAATACAGTTTGTCAAGCAGTGTGCCATGCTGTTTAGTTTGGCATGGTGTTGACATGTAGTCGATTTGTTATTCCATACAAAATGTTTCCCTCTGCTGGTGATGCACATAAGTTCATCTTAATATATGAACATTGTGTTTTCAGAAAAAGAGCTGGTCACTCCTCCACTTGATGGCGTCATTCTTCCAGGAGTCACCAGACAGTCTCTGCTGGACCTCGCCAGAGAATGGGTAAGGAACGAGAAGAGATGATGATAATGATGGAAAAGCTAAAAAACTGAAAGGGAGAGTTTGCATAAAGTGAAAGGAAATGAATCTACCTCCTATTAAGATTAATCTAATATTTAGATCGAATATTAGATTAGTCTTAATAGGAGGTAGATTCATTTTAATAGGAACAGGCAATATTACAATGTTATATTTTTATGATGTAGTTATATAATAGATTTTGCATTCATTTAAATGGTTTAAAATTGCTTGTTTTAAACTGCAAGGCTTAAAAATGCATCACAAGATAACACATCGTTTTTGTGATTTCACAGCACAACATGCATCATGTCAGTGTGACTGCTTTATTGACAAATAATCCAGAATCTCCACTGTTTTATAATTTCTACAGGAAATTTTACAACTTTGAGTTAAGCTGTTGTTTTGGAGATAGTGAGACTTCTGATCATTAGCTAATAGCTTTGATTGTTTTGCGCAATACAAATGGCCAGATAATAATTTACAAATGTATAACAATTACATTTGTTTAGAAAAGGTATTTAAAAAATTGTAAAGCACTGATTGAAAAAGCATGTGATTTGTGCAAAACTGCATACATTTGATGAAAGTGCATTAATCCTAGTTTAAACATATCATGTGGTAGCTGTTTTGAGGTTAGCATCTTGAGCTAAAACACAAAATGATGGAAGATGTCAACTGTTAGTGGTTAAAAAGTTTAACAATTAGTATAGCAATTTGCATTATTTGACATCAATAATGGATTCACTTTACTGTAAATTATAAATGTGTTTTATGTCATTCCAGTTTAAAGAAAATAAATGGAAAATGCTTAATGTATCCACAATTCTGTACTGACTTATTATATATGATATATACATGTAATCTAATATTAAAGTCTCTGTTGTATTCTGGTTCTGCCGTAATATTTTTGTAATAGTTGTGCGTCTTTTTCAGGGGGAATTCAAAGTGACTGAGCGGAGAGTTTTCATGAAGGAGCTGTTGGGGGCTTTAGATGAGGGTCGGGTTCTGGAGGTCTTCGGTTCGGGCACTGCGTGTGTGGTGTGTCCCGTCGGCAGTCTGCTCTACAAAGGAAAAGTAAACTTCACATCTTCAACATATTTTACTGTTCTATTTTGCATGCACATAATATGTATTTGTATAAATGTAATACATAAACACGGTAATGACTACACACTATGTCTTAAACAATAACCATGGCCCATGTTGTTGTATTTGTTCACCAGAAGCCTTTTTTGCACTTTAACTTAATAAATTTGTCAACCTCACTTTTTTTATTTTAGACTTACCAAATTCCTACAATGAAGAATGGCCCAGACCTTGCCAAACGATTCCACAAGGAGCTCACTGACATCCAGGTATGGAGATTCTCTTTTAAAGTATCATCGTCATGTTGTCTGGTAATATAAGTCATGTTTTTTTAGACATCTGAAACTTGTGACGTGGGCTGTGCAATTAAAAAAAAAAAAATCTAACAAATCTCTTTGACCCGTTCATAAAGACTTCCACTTGCTTCATTTAGAAATTAATGAATAAATTAAATGTATTGAGTAATCCATTTAAATGAATGACCGGTTCAGTGAATTATTTATTAAAGGCACAATATGTAAGGTTTTATTTCTCGTTAAAATATCCGAAAAGCGCACTAGAACAGCATTATATATTTTGCTGACTCGTGTTCTTACATTATCCCAAATGATTTGAAGAATGTTTACATCCAGAGAAATTTTAACTAGTGACACAGAGTCACCATGCTAATGACGTCACACACCCTCGACCTCCAGTTTGGTTTTTATAGAAAACAGGGAAACACCAAAGATGCATAAATATGTTGTGTGTTTTATCAGACTGCACAGACCAGCATTATAGCAGAACCCTAAAATGTATTTACTATGATAAAAGTGTGTTGTTCTTCCTCGTGATCACGACTGGAAGAACCGAAAGTGGTGCATTATAACATAGTAAAAGCTCTGCTGCTTTCCTGCTGTAGGATGTACTGAAGACCACAACTCCCATGATTCCACACTCTGTCTTTGAGTCATTAAACTACGCTTTTGTTTGTTGTGAATACGCACCCTCTAGTGGTGAACATTACAGGTCTTAGTTTAGCATTACCTAAAGGATTTAATGTAGAGCGAGAGGAACTGAAATATATGTTTTTAAGTAAGGGTTGCTGTACACCCAGCCAGTTGTTATGGCAGAATAAATCCTGACAGGCTTAACAGCAGCCCGACTCAAAGTGTTATTTTTTAATTAGGGCTTCCGGAAATTATAAAGTTACTAAAATTATAAAATATTACTTGTACACGAGTACAACTTATCTGTGTTTTATTTCTCTGAACAAAGCAGTTTTGCTCCAGATTTACTTTTTTGATTTTCTGGAAAATACAGTATTGAATTCCTATTATATTCATAACTTTACTTTCTTTCCATGTTACAGTATGGACGCCTTCAGAGGGACTGGGCGCCGCTGGTCGTCTAACCGATCGGATGCAGGTTTCACATCTGAAACCTCTCTCATCTCACCGGTTTGTGTGTGTGGACTTCACAGACAGGACTGTTATTCTACAATAACAATAACCTGTCAAAATAGAAAACCGCCTATTAAATATATGCAGTCTGTCTGTCTGAACCAGCTTACATCCCGCTTGCTTTAGAGGTCTTTATTGCACAATTTGTAGCACTAGAAATCGTCCTTAAACCCGTCGAGCACAAGCATCATAAGCCATATATAAGCAAAGGCACAAGCAAATATGTTCTCCTTGCAGTAGTTACTGATCCTTATGAACATTTGTTTTAACAATCCATCAAGCTTTGCTGTTTCTATTTCATCTAAAATGCTTCAGTCTTTTGTTTCTACAACTTTTAACTATTATCTTTATATCGAGGGAATGATGTTAAAGGAACACTCCACTTTTTTTGGAGACTCATTTTACATTAAACATTTTTTAATCCAGTCAGCAGATCTGGCTAGAGCACTTTTAGCTTAGCTCAGCAGAGGTCATTGAATGAGAGGAATAATTCCTAGCCAATATCAGTCTAGAAAATTGTCATTCTTAAATTTTCCGTCGATTTAGTACACAAAGTAACTACAGAACAGTCAAGCTTTAAATAGGAAAATTATTAAAACTCTGGTCATTTTTGAGCCAGGTGCTAATGGTCTAATTTGTTTCAATGACCTATGCTAAGCTAAGCTAATAATGCTCCCATCAGACCCGAAGATCAGCTGAATAGATTCAAAAATGGTAAAACTCAAATTTTTCCATAAAAAGTGGAGTGTTTGTTTAAGAAATCAAGCAGTTGAGGATCAGACTTCAGCACGTTGTCATTTTAATGCAAACATTACTTCCTCATCATACTTTTTTCGTATCTTAGGAGCTAATTATTTACTTAGTATTAATTCAAACTGTTCTGGTTCTTGATGAAAGACACTAAATTATTATTATTATTATTAAATCAAATCATAAACAAAGTGCAAATGATTATAAATGCTAATTCAAGGGCAATGTATTAGCGCCAGATTTAGATGATTTAAAACCATGAGCTGAACTTATGCACGCACAAAGGGACTTCAGGATGGTCCAGACATAGCAGCTCTAGAGACCACTAGAAATTGATGTGATAATCGTCACTAGGCTGTGTTTGTGTGTGTGTGTTAGAGATATATCTTGAACAACAATGTGAGCTGTATATACATGTGTGTGTGAAATGTGTGATGTTCGCTGGACATGTAGAATGTATTGGTTTTAACTTATTTCTGGTGTCGTTTTAGTAGTTACACGGCTATAATACATATTGCTGTTGTTTTCTTTCATGAACTGTCTTATGGTTTTTTTTGCCCCTCATTTTAAATGTGTCTTTTAATGCTTGCACTCGACTCCACGGCTCTTTTCTTCAGTTTAAGTGCCTGATGGAGTTAGTTAAGTTTCCCTTTGCCATCTTTCTCATCGTTTGTCTTTATTGAGCTGAAGGGGGCGCTGCTGCACTCATGTTTTGGTTTGTTTTCTGATGGATTTCAGAGATGTCTTTACTTTATCCTGTTACTGTATTTTTACAAATAAACTCTATATACTTACAAAAATGTAATATGGGTTTTGATTAAACTACATGCAGGCATTTGTTTCAGTAGTTTTAGTTGTATGTGTGGTTAAACACTTGGTGGCTGTATTATGTTTGGAAATGTAATGCACACTTCAAACTTTAAAAACATATTTATTTATATTTGTTTCACGTACTTTTCTTTTGGTTATTCCCATAGACTGGTTATTGCTTCTTTATCGCTAGTGTAATTAATCGCCTAGGTTTTTTTTTTTTATAAATAAAAAAAAATGTAAATGAGCAAAATCAATTAAATGCCCAAGTTTAATATTTTTACTCATAAATGCCACATTTCTCCCAACCATACAGACAATTTTTTTTTTTAAACACAAGTCTTGTTTGCATGTGGCTATAAAATGTTTTTAAATATCTTGGCATGCTTAAATTATATTTTGTCCCAAAATATATATTTAAATAAGTTAGTAAATAATAATAAAAAAAAAAAACCTTAATATTTGTGGATTTATTGTAATATATTGATAATATATATTAATATGTATCATTTTTGATAACATTTTACAATATTCCAATTACCAAAAAAATAGATATATTAAATTGTAAAATATTGGTACACCATGGTAATATTTGTTCAGCTGTCTTTGATATTTGTAAAAGTTTTGACAGTATTGTAAGAATCGCTGTTACTTTTTTATACTTTTTTTTTTTTTTTCTTTAGGTTTTGTGGATTTGGTTTCATGTTTTCTTTTTTTAGTGTATCATAAACGTCACAATGAAAGCTTTTGCAGATTTATTTAGGGCTATGTTCTTTTCAAGATTTTGTTGTTTTCACATACAGATAACAATCATTATAAGAATTTTTTTTTTTTATTAGATGAACCCATAACCATACCTCAATCTGCCAACATTTTTCATCATCAGAAAACAAGAAATAATACAAAGAACTTTAAATGAGAGAAAAATGTATCCATTAAAGAAGTACATTACTCAATCCCTCCAGGATTTAGCAAGGAAATATATATATTTGTGTCCTAAAATGCCAGCTTTTTTCAAAACCTATGCCATCATTTGCTTAGAATCTTTTGTTTTGCTGTAAAAAAACCCACAAAGATGTTGTTTTTTTTATCTCAATATCCATTCAACTCACAAAAACTTCCTGGAGGGACTTATTGTTATATAGTCTATATTCTTTAAAGACTCATGAGGTAAAGATCGCAGTAAATAGAAATTGAATAGTCATTCTGCAAACAGACAGAATCAGGAGTTGATGGAGTCTGGTGTGCATTCATTCTCTTATTTTGTTGTGTACAGGCAGGCAGTATTAGAATTCTGAGCTTTCTCATTCAGCCTGGCTGTCTTTAGGAGAGTCTTCATCAAACACAGCAGTGCTGGTGTGGCCCACAGGGTTGTAGATGATGGCCTCCACCTCTCCACCACCGTTAGCCGTCTTCTGGAAGTGGATCTCCAGGTTGTCCTGCAGGTTGTCTTTGTCCATGATGTCAGGGATGCCCGTAAGCAGAACTGTGCGCATACACTCTGAATTGCTGATCTGAAAGAGAAAAACAGTTACACACTTACTGGTGTTAAAGTGTCCATGTTATGTAATGCTTGAATATAAACCCTCTGCATATTTCAATAATCATAGAAATGGAGTTATTGTCTGATTTTTAGACTGCTATTCCAGTTGTATTTCCTGCGAAAACCTATGTGCTAATGTGGACCAATATCATAACATCTGGGCCATCTGACCAATCAGAGCACAGCAGACTCTCAGAAAGAAGGGATTTGAACAGAATTGAAAGTTCACCTAAAAACCTAAACATTTCAGAATGATGAGTTTGCCATTCGATATGTAAGAGACTATTATTAATTCAGGAAAACATTACGATTTTTTTTAGAGTAAGACATTTTCTTAGTGTTTCAACAATAAATCAGGATCGGAAACTGGAAAACGTTCATTTTTTGGTGAACCTTCCATTTAAACTAACCTTTTTCAGACAATAAGATAAGAGACAATGCTACAGTGTATATTATGAGACAAAGTGATATTTGTCCTTGGATTTTGCAATGTATATTACAAGAAAATACAAAAAAAAAACTACTGTCATGAAGATTAATTTATTGTAGTAGAATTCCAGAACAAAATTGCAGGCTTTAGCAATACACTTTAAAAAAATATTTGTTAATTAACAGGTTTTGTTTTTCGTGATTCACACGTTTTTTACCATTATGAATTGCACTATTGGACCTTGATCTCTGCTCTGTTGACTTTTGATGTTGCAAATTCAACTGTGTAGTTTAACAAAGTGACTTTTATTGTGATTTTAGTAGTTTAAACAATATATATAAAGAGAATTTAGTCATGTCCTGTAAAATAACAGAAAAAGATAGTTAATTACCAGCCTTTTTTAACATAATTAACAACACCAACCCAGGCAATATATCACTTCAAACTAGTAAAAATGTCAATAAAGGCCACTTTTTCCAACTTTTCAACATCAAAAGCTGTTGGATGACCCCATAGGTCCCATAGTGCAATTGAAAAGCATAAGTAAATGAAAACAAACGTAAAACTGTTAATTTATGGGCATTTTTTACAGTGTAGCACAATAGGAGGGATTTAACAGTTTAAATGATGATGACGACATGCTCTGCTTCTTACCTTCATCTCTGAAATCTTGCCATTGAGGAATGGAGTGACCTTGACCTTGTACTTCCTTTTACCAAAGTCTACCTCATGTTCTTGTTTGTCTGTGAGAGGTTTGGCAACTGCAGACAAAAGAGGAAACAAGTATCAGAATCTGTTCTGTTGACCCTGTAAGTTGATATGTGTCAGCCTGAAAGGGATACAGCTGTGGCCGGAAGTTAATGAGAATTATTACTATTATTTATTCAATTAGACATTAATTGTATTTTATTAACGTCTACCCCTACTCAACCCTAAACCCAACCATCATGGTAATGCAAAAAGAGTAATTATACAGAATATTATTCATATTATTTATTAAATTACCCATTAAATTGTATTTTATTAACGTCTATCCCTACACTGTAAAAAACTATCTGTTAATTAACAGTTTCTGTGTTTTGTAATTCACAGGTGTTTTTCCTTTATTTACATTTGAATTGCATTATGGTATCTTGTTTTTGGACTGTGGGGGAAACCGGAGCACCCGGGGGAAACCCACACGAATACAGGGAGAACATGCTAAAATTATGCAGCTGTGATTATGCCATCTAGACTTTACCGCCTGAATGGATGTGGTGAATGTACCGTTATCCTCCACGAATGTGATGACCACAGTCTTGGAGTCGTGCAGCATGTCTTTTTCCTCCACCTCACCGCCTCCGTTCCTCTTCCTAGAGAAGTGGATGTCCAGTTTGTCTAGTATTCGCTCTTCAGGTTCTTCCATTGGTAAGTTGGAGACTAAGATTCTGTGTGAGCAAACCTGAGTTTCCATCTAAAAGAGGGGAGAAAGTAACATTTCACATCATGCTAGCCCACTGAAACACAATGCAATCCAAAATATGCAGTTCAGGAGGAAAACGAAGGTCGGCTTGTCTCCATTACCTCAACATAGCCAGGTACCAGGAACTGAATGGGCTTAGCCTGTACAGTGATGGCACATTCCCCGAGTGCCACCACATGCTTCTGCTGGCTCAAGATGTTCTGGGCCACTGAACATTGGGTAACAGAAGAGAGTTAGGTTTATATATTTTATAAATTATTACCAAAAGTTCTTACAAAATTATTAGCATTCCTGTGAAAGTTTTATTCTTTGTTTTAATAGTAAGTGATGATTAATGGAGCAAGTGTATTTTAAAGGTATTTCCTATAGTCTTTTTGGTAACACTTTAGGTCACACTTCACAGTATTAACAAACCATTAACTAACACTACTAGGTTAATAAAATACTAATTAACTGTGCATTAATTGTTAGTAAGGTAGAAGTTAATGTTTTGGGTAGGATTGGTGGTTGCAAAATAAGATCACATTTTATAACTAGTAATGAACAGTTTATATCTTAATAAGAAGCAGGTAATAAGCAAGTAGTTAACAGCATGAATTGTTGACCTAAATTAAAGTGTTACAATGCTTTTTCTTCTGAAGAAAGACTTATTTCTTTTAGTTTAGCTGAAATAAAAACAGTTTGAAATGGTTTTTTTTTGTTAAATAAATTTTAAGGTCAATATTATTAGCCCCCTTAAGACATTTTTTTTCGATTGCCTACAGAGCAAACCACTGTTGTCCAATGATTTGCCTAATTAACCGAGCTTGCCTCCTAATTAACCCAGTTTGAAAGCCTTTGAAATTGCACTCATTACAGCAGAAATTAGTTATTAAATCTATTGTTTAAAAATGTGTTGAAAAAACGTTCTCTCTGTTAATCAGCAAATTATCAGCTTGGACAAAATTGGATTAAAATTGTCAGCTTGGACAATTCTTGGAGGAGTTCGATGTCTTCGTGTTCTTTTCCTGAAGATGGCACCCCTCTTGTGGTACTTGGAGACTTCAACATCCACCTTGAAAAATCATCAGCTGCTAACTTCAACAACCTGACCGCATCGTTTGACCTTAAGCGACTTGCCACGCCTGCAACCCACAAATCTGGTAACCAACTTGATCTCATCTACACACGCTACTGCTCCACTCACCACACTCAGGTAACCCCGCTGAATACATCTGATCACTTCCTTGTCACTCTTGATCTCGACCTCACCGCACCCGACACGACACCTCCTTCCTCGCTTGTAACCTTCCGACGCAACCTACGCACGCTCTCTCCACTCACCCTATCCTCTGCTGTCTCTTCTATGCTCCCCCCACTTGACCAGCTCGCTCTACTAAACACTGACAGTGCCACTGACTCTCTATGCTCCACACTAACATCCTGTTTAGATGGTTTGTGTCCACTCGTCTCTCGAGCGGCTCGTGCTACCCCGTCTGCTCCGTGGCTATCTGATGTTCTCCGTGAACACAGATCCAGGCTCAGGTCTGCTGAGAGAAAGTGGCGCAAATCTAACAATCCTACCGACCTCTCTCTCTATCAGTCTCTCCTCTCTTCTTTTTCTACGGACGTCTCAGCGGCCAAGACTCAGTTCTACCATACTCGAATTAACAACTCACCTGACTCTCGGACTCTCTTCAAAACCTTCTCTGCTCTTCTTTGTCCTCCTGCCCCTCCTCCCTCCTCGGACTTGACGGCTGATGATTTTGCTTCTTTCTTTGTAAAGAAGACCACCACCATCAGCAGTCAGTTCACTGCTCCGCCTCCGATGGTCCACGCTCCGACTCCTGAGACCTCGCTCCCCTCTTTCTCTCCACTAACGGAGGACGACATTGCAAAGATCATTGCCTCCAACCACCCGACTACCTGCCCGCTGGATCCTATCCCCACCCATCTACTTCAGGCTATCTCTCCATTGATCGTCCCTGCACTCACACACATCATCAACTCATCTCTAAACTCTGGTACAGTTCCTACAGCCTTTAAGGAGGCTCGCATCACCCCGCTCCTAAAGAAACCCTCTCTTAATCATGCACTTCTAGAAAACTACAGACCGGTGTCTCTCTTGCCCTTCATTGGAAAAACTCTGGAGCGTGTCGTCTTTGACCAACTCTCATCCTTCCTTACTCAGAACAACCTCCTGGACAGCAAGCAGTCAGGCTTTAAGAGGGGCCACTCCACGGAGACCGCACTGCTCTCAGTTGTTGAAGACCTAAGACTGGCTAGGGCAGCCTCTAAGTCATCGGTCTTCATCCTACTGGATCTTTCAGCTGCTTTTGACACGGTTAACCATTGCATACTCCTTTCGACCCTCAAGACCTTGGGAATCTCTGATACGGCTTTCCAATGGTTCAAGTCTTACCTTTCAGGTAGGTCCTTCAGGGTATTGTGGAAAGGTGAAGTCTCGGAATCGCAACATCTCAAGACCGGCGTCCCTCAGGGCTCAGTGCTCGGACCGCTGCTCTTCTCGATCTACATGACATCATTGGGATCCGTCATTCGAAAGCATGGCTTTTCCTATCACTGCTATGCGGACGACACGCAGCTTCACCTTGCGTTTCATCCGGATGATCAATCGGTTTCAGCAAGCGTCTCGGCATGCCTGAGTGACATCTCGCTCTGGATGAGGAACCATCACCTACAGCTGAACCTTACGAAAACTGAACTTCTCGTCATCTTTGCCAACCCTAAGATCCGTCACAACCTCTCTGTTCAACTGGGATCATAGACCACTGCACCCTCCAGAACAGCCAAAAACTTGGGAGTAATAATCGATGACCAGCTAACCTTCACAGATCATATTGCCAACACTGCCAGGTCCTGCAGATTCCTTCTCTACAACATTAGGAAGATCAGACCTTTTCTCTCAGAGCATGCTGCACAAATCCTGGTACAAGCTCTGGTCCTGTCCAGGCTGGATTACTGCAATGCTTTACTCGCTGGACTCCCGGCCTGCACTATCAAACCTCTACAGATGATACAGAGTGGTCTTCAATGAACCAAAAAGAGCGCATGTAACACCCCTCTTTGTCAGGTTACATTGGCTCCCTATAGCCGCCCGCATCGAATTCAAAGCTCTGCTCATATCCTACAAGACCACAACAGGTTTAGCACCGGCCTACCTTCACTCACTAATACAGACATATTTACCCTCCAGACCACTGCGCTCTGCTAACGAGCGTCGTCTCACTAAAAAAAAAAAAACCTTGACTGCACTTAGCTCGTATATTGCGTTTTACCTACTCAAGACTACTCCGATTTCACTTATGTATGCTTTGTTTCCTCTTGTACTGATTGCTTCTTTTGTGAACCTCAATTGTAAGTCACTTTGGATAAAAGCGTCAGCTAAATGTAAATGTAAATTAAATATTACATAATGATCATGTTTCATGAAAACATTCAGTAAATTCCCTTCTGTAAATATATCAAAACTTAAATTTGGTTTCGTAATATGCATTACTAAGCACTTAATTTGGACAACTTTAAAGATGATTTTCCTCAATATTCACATTTTTTGTTCTCTTAAACTTGTTGTATCTCAGCCTATTATTATCCTATCCTAGCAAACCATACATCAATGAAAAGCTTTTATTCGTCTTTCAGGGTATATAAATCTCAATTTCTAAAAACTGGCCCTTGTAACTGGTTTTGTCGTCTTGAGAATCTCAATGGAAAAGTAGGTCATCTTGCTACTTCTAACCTATACTGATTTTCAAATACAGTGAATTCAGACATACTAAAGTTGTCAGAGCTGTTGTTCGTAAGTTATATCACCATATTCGAAACGCTCGGTTCAAGTACAAAGGATAGGCTCTGAATTTGCACAAAGCTATTGTTTTCTACTGTGATGACACAAGTTCAGCCTATTACATACCATCCTCCTCCTCAAAGGTAATCAGGGCCGTTCCACCTTCCATCGGATAAACTATATGGGATTTCACATCAAAACTCATAGCATGTGCACCATTTTTTGTCTTGCCCTGAAATACAACTTTCCTCTCGGGAACTGCTGTAGAGATCTGTGGAGTCAACGTAGAGAGTCGTAAATCTCCCAGTTTATGAGTCATTTTATCATTATTTTCTTTTATTTTTCTAATTTATAAGAATAAAGGAGACAATATAGAAGGCCATTATGGTTATATTGGTATATATATTCTATATCAACATGTATTGTACTGATAGTATAATATAAAGTCACACAGTCTGTTTAGTTCAGCAACTATGATATGTATGAATATTTTGAAACCTCAGTTTGCTTTTTCAGGCTGCTGTTTTTATTGTCCAGGCTTTGCAACTCTTCCTTGATTTTCAGGATCTCCATCCGCAGCTTAGTATTCTGACTTTCTATAGTCCTGCATTTCTCCTGCACACAGAAGATCCCATTTAGACAGATAGATATATACATAAATAGATAGTATAAAAAGTGTCTATATTTAATAACACAGACCTTGTCAAACTGAATTTTTGCACTACGCTTCTTGTTGTCATCCACATTTGACTCTTTCTTCTCCTCAGCTCGGTCTGTAAATTTCTTCGCAAAATCTTTGTTGTTCTCAATGCCGTCTCTCAGTATTTTTTGCTCATTCAGTAAGGCTTTATACTGCTTCTGTGGACAAATAACAGAACATAATGATTTAGGGTTTGTAATCTGGTTGACAGCTGTCCGGATTTACAAGTCGTTCACACACCTTGCATTTGTTCATCTCCATCTGTACATTGTCCAGGGGTCCCAAAGACTCACAGTCCATTAGATCGCAGAAATCCTGAGTTGACACATAAAATGGTTATTATACAGAATATAGAATCTAATAATTTTAATAAACTCTTTGCCAAAGCACGTTTTACCTCAGTAGACATTTCTGTTGACGTAAACACCTGTGAGGAAACAGAAAGCATTGTTCCTTAGATACTTGTTTGCAATCTGTGAAACCTTTAAAATACTGTTTTTCAGCTAATCATGAAGATTTGTATCTCAGTGAACAGATAATCAAGGTCTAAAAAAGTTAAACCTAAGCTTTAGTATGAACTTCACAAAGTTTGACACAAGAAATACTTCGAGAAAATCAACTATGGTTTTATTACAGTAAAAGTGTTTTGACTTGTTGGCATATTGATATGAGTTGATGTGGGGATGAATCACATCGAAGATTAAATATTTAGCTAAGCATTTTAGTATAAACTAGTTTTGGTCTTTTTTTTTTTTTAAATGGCGAGAACAATGTTGACAATAGACTACACTTTCACTTTACTTGGACTTTTTAACAACAATTCAGTCTAACATTAACTTGTATCACATAAGTAACCTTCCGTTAAAAATCACAATATCTATACTTGTTTCGTGTCATGATTAATAATTTTGAACATAATTATAAGTAAACAAATGAGACGAACACTTACCGTGATAGAGCAAACCGAGGAGTACATGCGGTTTCGCTTTCGTTTCAGGTTGGTCTGGGCGTTCCAAGCAGGAGAGTCGCAACTTTACATGTTTTTTTACATTTACATGCATACATTTTTATATTCATTCATTCATTTTCTTTTCAGCTTAGTCCCTTTATTAATCTGGGGTCGCCACAGCGGAATGAACCGCCAACTTATCCAGCATATGTTTTACGCAGCGGATGCCCTTCCAGCCGCAACCCATCGCTGGGAAACATTTTTATATGTTTATCAAATTTTTTATTACATGTTTATCTACTTAAATACCATACATGCAGCGGGTGCTTCAAAAGTAAAATTTACACTCGACTGTAACCTGTAAAAGGTTGTGGAAGAAAACTAGGCTTCCGTTTTGTTCATGTAGCCTATACGTGTATGGATTCCTATGTTAGATTATTGTCCATAATAACAACCTTACATTATTTCTTTAGAATACTCATCTATTCAAAGAAATACATGTGAATCATATTTATCATAACGCTACTTTAAAGCTATAAGATTTAATTTATTTTTTATCCTAAGTGATTGCCACGCGCATATGCAAGTATTAAAACACATATGACGCGCATCTGTTAATGATTGACAGCTACATCAACCAAAGGCAGACCTCTAATATAAGGCGGAGCTTTGAAGAATTTTATATGTAAGAGCAATCTTTAATTAATTCAAGCACAGTGTGGGGACGCAGCGAGGAGACACGGTAGGACTTCAATATGTTTTTTTATTCGTCTTTGAAGTACTTGTGCTTTTTCAGACCGTATTGTAAAAGTTTCGTGCAAACGTGTTTTGCTCTTTGTTGATCATTTTCCATCATCACGCGTCATTTGTTGCTGTACGAGATTTATTTCCTTCAATGAATTGGGAATTAACTGACAAACTACTTACCTAAACAAGATTTTAGCTTCAGGTTTTTTAAGTTGTTTTGTTATTAATTTATAGTTTAGTAGCATATGTTTGCGTATGTTCATTTTGTAAAATACATTTGTGTGTTTAATTAAATTAGATTAGTTTGATTTGTACTCTACTCACACAGATCGGTAACTTGGACCCCTCGGATCCACGGACTGATCATTTACTTTCCGCTGTTGGCAAATCCACCTGTTGGAAAGTAAGTTACCATCTTCTCTCTTTAATTTACTCTAGAAGAGGTTATTGATGTGCCTGAATGAATACATGAACATGAATAGATGTTTATGAAATTAATTTGACAGGAAACCCGTGATATCTAAAATTAATTAGTGCCTGTTTTAAATAAACAACAACAAAGAACAAACAATAGATAAAATATCACAAACAAAGTTCCGTCTTTTTTTCTACAATGTTTCGCAAACATATGTGCATTTCCATTTGTCAAGAATAAGAATAAAATTCCATCCTTTTAATTTATTGTTGCTCAGAAATAATTAAGGCAACAAGACACTGATAAACTTTATAACCCGATTTTATTTGCTGACTTTTTTTTGTGACACAAATATAATGTTAGTTTCAGTCATTGTTCCTAAGGTCAGCGTAGTTTTTCTGGAGATCATCTGCCTCCACTTTCATAATGTGAAAGAGGAAATGATACTTAATACTTTGTACTGTTACAGTTGCAGGAATTTTTATTTCCACTGCATTAATAATTTTGTTTGCATGATCATATTTTTTGACATATTTCGACTCTCTCTCTCTCTCTCTCTTTTCATCCAGATGTTGAGACTGACAGTAGGCCTCGCTGTGGTGACCCTGGTTATTTGCTCGCAGTGCCCCAATAATGAAGTGTGTGAAGCAGGCCAGTCCTGCTGCCAGGATCTCACTGGTGGCTTCAGCTGCTGCCCTTTCCATCACGTGAGAAACCGATACATAATAAGCAGTTAGGTGGTAGAAAGTAGATCAGAAGAACTAAAAATGCAGTTACATGGAAGATGAAGTGGTCTGTCATTTTTTTTCTTTTCTTATTACATTGTCAGATAGTCTTTACTAGCACCCTTTACACATCCACACTGTCAGCTCATTTTATAATGGTTATGATAAGGCACTCCAATAGTGTGAACATGCAAACTCCTTTACTATTTAATGACTTTGCTATTCAAAGAGCTCAAAGAAGTTCAGATGACCAGATGTACAACTCGATTAACCTGTTGGCCCATGCTACGCTGAGTGCTAAATGCTGATGGGTTAAGGGGATAGTTCACCCAAAAAAAAAAAATAATAAATCCCTCAACATTTAAACTTTTATGAATCTCTTTCTTCCGTTGAACACAAAACAAGATATTCAGAAGAATGTTGGAAATGCAGCAGCCATTGACTTCCATAAACAAAAAAAATGGACTGCAAATGGACTATGACTATGGAAGTCAATGCCTGCTGCTTTTTAATATCCTCCAAAATATCTTCTTTTGTGTTCAGCTGAAGAAAGACCTTTATTTTTAATTAACTCTTATTGGGGGTGCTCACCGATCCAATACTTAAATTGTGTATTGATAGATTTTTTAGCTGGATTGTGAATTGGCCAGAATACTGATACAAGTCAATGTTACACTTGATGTTTTCTGTGGTTTAGTTAAGACATTATATTGCAAGCGAAAGTCTTCATGCATGTATTCCAATTGTTCTGAATCCATTCTCTTCTGCGTCTGTCAGTAATTATCCATTCACCATTAAAACAGTCAGTGTCTATCACATTTGGTTTTGACAAACACAACAAAGTTGTCTCCAAGATTATTCAGTATTCCTATTATGTTTGATCAGTAGATGCCTATGGTTTTGCATAAAGGAACTTGTATCTTACTAGAGTTTATTGCTCTTTCTAACTCGTGACATTCTGCTGGGTGTATGTTTTTCGATGAACTCTTTCACAGATACACAACATATTCAAAATTTCCCTTCGTTCTCTGAAGATTTCAAAGCAGCAGCGGAAACTGGAGAGTTGCGTTTCTATATTAATAGTAGTCACTTATTTTTGAATATTACACGCAAATAGTAATGTATAATATTTGACCAGACATAGTGATACATTTAATAGCTTTTATTTTTTCTCAACATGTTTTTTTTTTTTTAAATCAGCAAATACTGTATATAGATTTAAGACAATTACTGAGCACTCGTGAGTTTTTTACTACTTTTAATAGTAAAAATAGTAACTTTTACTACTTTTAATATCCACCAATCTAGTTTGTAATCATGTCATTCATTCATTTTCCTTCGGCTTAGTCCCTTTATTAATCTGGGGTCGCCACAGCGGAATGAACCGCCAACTTATCCAGCATTTGTTTTACGCAGCGGATGCCCTTCCAGCTGCAACCCATCACTGGAAAACATCCATACACAATCATTCACACACACACTATGGACAATTTAGCCTACCCAATTCACCTATACCACATGTTTTTGGAGAAACGGGAGCTATTCAACTTCTTATAGTCTCAAATTTAAAAGGGTGACAGGCCTATATGAAGAGTTCATTTGAATTTTTGTCATAAATCTTTTTTTTTGTTGCAATTAAAATCTTCTATGCTCAATGTAAAAACATGATTTCTGAAAACTAAAACTAAAAACTCCACAACATTAAAATATGACATCTAAAAATGCCAAACATATCTGTAAATAAACTCTTCATATATTTCCTGCTGCTGCCGTGTAACGAGAGTCTGGAGTTTTTGACCTGTCTGAATAGACTGCAGTATTATTAAATATTTGTGTTTCATATATTGTGACATTTTGACATCTTTAGGCATACATCTTTCATCTTCAATAACTATACAGAGCACCTGCAGGTCAGCTATACTGGCATTTGAAACAGCCAATGAAGTATTGTGGGTATCATCAGTGGAGGACTTATTTTAATATTTAAATTTATTTTATTGTTTGTCCCAAGATTCTTCTTTAACTAGAAGAGTGTTTTTTCACCCTCTTAAAAAATACCAGCACACCATCTTTGTGTGTCTTATATTTTTAAAGTTCCTCTGCATTTCCACCTGCAGCACTGCTACTGAGACTGATAATGTTCCGAAGCTCCACATCCTGTTCTTAAGGACTGATATTTTATTCCATCTCATTTCTTAAGCAAATATGCTGATTTGTACACTATACAGCCATTATATATTTCTGGTCTTATCATTGCTCAGTGTACTATTTTCAATGGTTGTTGACTTGCTCCTAAATATACCCTTACCATTTGTCTGTTAGTTCCTTTAAGCATAATTTCCATCCATCTTCCAAGCATTGACCACCTTCCTAAAAATTTATCAATTTTCTATTCTGATCTCAAGCTTAGGGAAATAACTGAGAAAGCACCAATCAGAGGCCTCATTTTTATGATGTCATCATGTACTGTAGACTTCTTGCAAAGTATTTTACAGTATTTTGAAACTACAAAAATACAAGACACTAAAGTATTATAGTAATATATTAAGCCATTTTCATCTACCTTATCAAATACAAAATACTATATTATATTATTATATTTGAAATACGTGTATCATAAATGATGCCCATCCCTGGTTGCATCCACTCGAACATCAAGAATAAGGACAATAGAGTGAGGATCCAATATTTTAAGGTAAAAGTTGAAATTGTTAACACTATGAGACGTTTATGTTGGCCACATAAGGAAAACAGCTTATAAATTGCATCAAAGTTTTATGTAAATATGAAAAATATTTAGAGATGTGTTTAAATACTAGGTGACAGAACATATGATAATATGCACAATATATAAGCTCTTATGGCTATGGAAAGTCAACTAAAACATGCCTGTGTGTGTTTGCAGGGAGAGTGTTGTGAGGACCATCTGCACTGCTGTCCCGAAGGCATGTTGTGCAGTGTTAAGGAATTAACATGTACAAACGCAACACATACACAGCCATTGGTGGACAGGACACTGGCTAAAAAGCCAGACCTTCCCAAAGTGAGACATTATATCAAGAGTCTAAGTGATGGTACTAAAAGCTGATCGTCATGCGCTAATAATAACCCCTGTTCCTCAGTCATTCAGAATGATCTTCTCAATGCCTGCAAGTGAAAGCGACATCACCTGCCCTGACGGCTCCTCCTGTCCTGCTGAGTTCTCCTGTCTGCTGATGTCTACATCATACGGCTGCTGTCCATTAGCACAGGTAAGTGACACTATTACAGGAATATTAGCCCAAAACACCAGCTACTGCTACAGTTAATGCTGTACTGATTGGCCACAAATCAACGGTGGTAAAACACAGGCCCTTAAAGGGATAGTTCACCCAAAAATTTAAATTCTGTCATCATTTACTCATCCTTCACTTTGTTTTATTTAGTTGTTTTTTTTCAGTTGAACACAAAAAAAGTTATTTTAATTGTAAAATGCTGGTATCTGGCACCCATTGATTTCGATAGCATTTTCTTATGATGGGCGTAAGCAAACTGAATTTTTCAAAATATCATCTTTTGTGTTCAACAAAAGAAAGAAACCCATAAAGGTTTAAAACCCCATGAGGGAGAAAAAAATAATGAGGTCATTTTCATTTTGGGGTGAACTATGCCTTTAAACTATCCCTACTCACAATGTGCAAATAAAAGACGACAGATAAGATGCAGCAGCTCATTTCCATAAAAGTTTAATCTACCAAGAACAGTGCAAATTAGGTTGCACACAAGCGTAGATGATGATAAGGTGTGTGTAATATACTAACATGGGCCTAAAGAATGTGCCAAGACATGCTTTTTGTTTAAATATTGGCACAAGCACCTGTTAACTACTTTAAACCTTAGCATATCACAGTGCATGATTCATTTCTCCTGCCATAGGGGCGATCTTTTAAGTGCGTATGCAATAAGGTCAGCTGTAAAAATAACTGATTTCAAACTTTGTCAAATTTTTCAATTAAAAGGGATAGGCCACCCCAAAATGAAAATCTACTCATTATTTACTCTCTATCAAGTGGTTCTTTATTCTCTATCAAGAGTTTTTTTATTCTGTTGAACACAAAATAAGACATTTTGAAGAAAGCTGAAAATCAGTAACCAAGAAAAGCAAATACTATGAAGGTCAATGGTTACAGGTTTCCAACATTTTTCAAAATATGTTCTTTTGTGTTTAACAGAAGAAAGAAACTCATAAAGGTTTGACACAACGGTGAGTAAATGATGACAGAATTTAAATTTTGGGTGGACTCTCTTTAATGTCATTAATAATTGCTGACAGCAGTTTTTTATGCTGGATCAAGCTGTTACTTAATCTGGCCCTTGAAGTTTTTGTATAGTTTTTATTATTATTATTAAATTACGAGGTTTCGACATGATTTTCAGTCTTCTGTTGGTCACATATCTTCATGTAAAGAAGAGCTTACAATTCGGGTCACTCATATTTTTTTATGTGCATGAATGGAGGTATATTATTTTTTATTTTATATTCTTTTCTGTATGAATAGATACCTTATCCTTGTCATTTTCAGGGCCTTGCATGTTCGGATGGGAAACACTGCTGCCCAAATGACCATGAATGCAGTACTGACAGCAGCTTGTGTGTCAAACGAAAAGGTATGGAACAAAGTTAAGGGGGGCTAGAGATATTGATGATTAAAACATGAACTTTAAAGTTCTACTTTTAAGTTTTACTGTAGTATGACCAACTGGAGTAATTTCGATGTGTGATTGTTTTTAGTAAAAGTTCAGACTGTTCTTTGTGGAAACGGGACATCGGAGTGTCCTGCAGACACTACATGTTGTCTGGCTGAAGATGGCCAATGGGGTTGCTGCCCCATGCCAAAGGTACTAACACAGTTTTAATACAAAATGTGCAGAGACATGATTTTTGTAGATTAATGAAGGAGCCACTACCGATAAAAAAAAGGAGCAAAAACTCCTTTAATATTCTACCATTCCTAAAAAACGCATCAATGGGCAGAACCTTAGCTCACACAGACTATGCGACACCCTGTCCCAAAATTACTCCAAATAAGTTACTATGGCCCTGGAAAACTCACAA
This sequence comes from Danio jaintianensis, assembly GCA_903798115.1. Classification (NCBI taxonomy): domain Eukaryota; kingdom Metazoa; phylum Chordata; class Actinopteri; order Cypriniformes; family Danionidae; genus Danio; species Danio jaintianensis. The sequence continues at coordinate 12,186,839 of CAIGQV010016547.1, read as the reverse complement.
TTTCATCAAGATAGTGGTTACCTCAGTCTCAGCAAGTGTTTGAACGGGACTCAGATGAAGCAAAGATGTTGTTCCCAGGTCTAGCTTTAAACCACAACATCATCCAAATATACAGTGCATCCCTTTAAACCAAATAGTGCCTGATTCACAAGGCTTTTGGAAAGTTTCGACTTTGTTCTGTTGATTTGTCCTACCCTGTCAGATTTTCCTACCTCCCATTCAAAAAAAAAAAAAAGCTAGGACATTTTAATGACAAAATATGCTACCTATCAGATTGTGCTACCAGCATACAGTTTGAAAAGGATTGGTGAGATATGAGACTGTAGTATCGCCCAACTTCATAACCATTCAAATACAGTTTTGCTAACGTAATCTGAGGGAGTAGAACAAAATGTCCGGACACTGATGCATTTCCAAGATTGAAATTTATCACAGAGTAAGAATATAGACCAAATGACGTGATCAATTCCGAAATCTCTTGAGCACCTGCCAATAATAGGTCAAATTTAATAACAATGGTACCCAAACTAATCGTGTTTATACAATCCTGTGTTCATAGTAAACGGACAAATCAGGTTTTGTGACATTATATTAACTTATGACATTATATTACAACTTGCGGTAGTCTGTCCAGAAACAATACTTACCATCTGGCTTGGAGATGCCCAGCTAGAAAAGGATGGCTTCATGATATCATGCCCTATTGTGTATTTATTTTCAGATTTTATATACAGCCATCAGACAACAGATATGGCAATCAATTTGGCTAGATGTCCAGCATACCTTCTCTAATTAACTTTTCAATTCCTTGCTTAATTTCATCTTATGTCTTACAGTCACTGCTGCTCATAAATAAAAGAAGGGAATTTTTTTTTAAGGTCTAACCTGTTTAACGAGATCTTGAACCACAGCGGTTTTCTCAGCCCTAGTTGTAAATACATCCAAATCTGTTAAAGCTTCTATCAGTCCTACAACTGTTTATTATTATTATTATTATTATTATTATTATTATTATTATTATTATTATTATT
>CAIGQV010016547.1:12174300-12185798 GCA_903798115.1 Danio jaintianensis | reverse complement strand
TTATTATTATTATTATTATTATTATTATTATTATTATTATTATTATTTTCTTAAGCTCTAAGTCCAATTTCATAATGTGTTATCACTTCTGTTAATTCATCTTTAGACAACCTAAAGAAAACGACAGTAAATCCTCTATTTAAACATATTGATGTACATTTTCTAGGCATATTGTGCATTTGTGTTTGGAGAGTATAAAAGTTTTGTTTGTGATACTTGTTTCATTTATGATCATGCAAGAAAACATCCAACTAAGGAATATGCAGGAGAATGGCTGATAATCAATTCTATGTATAACCCATGTCCTGTGATGTTAAGTATAAAATCTTTACATTTTTCCAATATAGTGTTAAACATATTTTGATGGTTTAATTCAATCTGTAGGGTCATTAATGGTAAATAACGTGCAAATGTCCCCCCCCCCGGTATTACTTTTGGACACAACTGTTTTTCAGCTGCATTATTTTCTTTATAATGCATATTTTCTGTAGGCTGTATGCTGTGATGACAAAATCCACTGCTGCCCAGAGGACAGTGTTTGTGATGTCACAGCCTTGAAATGCATATCCTCCACCAACCAGGAGCTGCCCATGTGGGACAAGTTCCCTGCTCGCCTTAGGGCTGAATGGGAAGATCACAAACGTAGGGTATTTTTTAAGAGATTAAATGTTTAAATGGACTAAATGTTAAATGAGATTAAATGTTAAATGGACAGCAACATAATTCAGCATTTTACCTCTCTCCTTTGAAATCTGCAGAAAAAAGGCCTGAAACTCAACGCACTACAACTAGACCTACAGGCGCTACAAGCACTACTACTGCCGCCAACCAAATGACTACGCTGCCTGCCGAACACCAAGGGGGTATGTGGAAATTTGTAGATTACAAAATATACATGTTTTATGAGTACATATAAAGTATAACGCATATTGTTTCCATTATCTCCGGTGTCTTCAGATGTTCCCTGTAACGACACTGCGGCCTGTCCTGATGGAACCACATGCTGTAAGACTAAAGATGGAGGATGGGCCTGCTGTCCTCTGCCAGAGGTAAATCACACATTAACAAGTAGCTTCATCATTACCTCTTTATCTTGTACAACAAATCCTGATGCAGAGTTGTGTTTTGGGTGAAGTTAGAGGTGTGTGTTGATTTTCTCTTTAGGCCGTGTGTTGTGAAGACTTCATCCACTGCTGTCCTCATGGTAAGAAATGTGACGTAGCTGCGGGGTCCTGTGATGACCCTTCAGGCTCTGTACCCTGGGTGGAGAAGGTGCCCGTCCGTCCAATCAGAAAACAGAAAGTGGCTGTTACAAAAGGTACATTAAAACAATCAATTCAGTACACTGGTATAAAACGGCATAATTGTTCACTGTATAATACTACATTTTATTGGTTCTTATACTGATTATATAATTTGTAGTCTCTTCAGTGTCTTCTGATGTTCCCTGTAATGACACTGCGGCCTGTGCTGATGGAACCACATGCTGTAAAACTAAAGATGGAGATTGGGCCTGCTGTCCTCTGCCAGAGGTAAATCACACATTAACAAGTAGCCTGTGCTACATTCCAGGGAAGTTTTCCTACTTCCTGTTTGTAAATAAGGTCTAGAGTGCAGCTAGAAGTCAGACATCTGACCCCTACACTCAGGGGAGATCGAAGAACCCCGACTTCAGTGAGATGCATCATTTACCATCACTTCACAGATGCTTCAGGAAAATTAGCACAGAGCTACCTTATGTTTACAGCACAAAATTAATGGGAACCCTGCTAATAAAGGCTATTTCTGGTGCAATATATAATGTTTTTTTGTCATCTGTATTTAAAAGAACAGCATTTTCTATTCTTTAATTTTAGCCATAATTGGCACAAAACATGAAATGTTATGAAATATTCCGTTCTGGTGAAAATGTGACGCACAGTTGACTGCAATGCATTTAGGTTGGAAGTGGGACATTTCACTGCTGAAATTCCTGCCTCAGACTGTGTCTGGAACGCAGCATCAATCATTACCTCTTTATCTTGTACTACAAATCCTGAATCTGAGTTGTGTTTTGGGTGAAGTTAGAGGTGTGTGTTGATTTTCTCTTTAGGCCGTGTGTTGTGAAGACTTCATCCACTGCTGTCCTCATGGTAAGAAATGTGACGTAGCTGCGGGGGCTTGTGATGACCCTTCAGGCTCTGTACCCTGGGTGGAGAAGGTGCCTGTCTGTCCAATCAGAAAACAGAAAGTGGCTGTTACAAAAGGTACATTAAAACAATCAATTCAGTACACTGGTATAAAACGGCATAATTGTTCACTGTATAATACTACATTTTATTGGTTCTTATACTGATTCTATCATTTGTAGTCTCTTCTGTGTCTTCTGATGTTCCCTGTAATGACACTGCGGCCTGTGCTGATGGAACCACATGCTGTAAAACTAAAGATGGAGATTGGGCCTGCTGTCCTCTGCCAGAGGTAAATCCACTCATCTGTTCTGTTTCTTCAGGAGGATTAGTTGGGAGCACAATAGGAATAATAAGCTAATAATAAGAAGGTGTGCTCTGGGAAAGCTTAACGGTCTACAGAAAATTTGAGAAAAAATTGTATAGGTTGTAAAAGTAGAATAAAATATATTTTTAGGATATCCATCTAACAAAACATGTGCTGTCACGTTTAGAAGTAGATATTTTCTAGATATTATTTAAATAATATGAATGTATACGCTACGGTTCTTGTTACATCTTGTTATGCTCAACAAAGCTGCATTTATTTGATCAAAAACAGTGAATAAAGTTACATACTTAAAATAAGAGTTTTCAGTGTGATTATATTTTTTTGATGATAAAGCTGAATTTTCATCATCATTACTCCAGTTTTCGGATTCACATGTTCCTTCAGAATTCATTCTAACATGCTAATTTGTTTAAGAAACATTTTTATTGTCAGTGCTATAAACTGCATAATATATTTGTGGAAACTGATACATTCTTAGGGAATTCTTCGATGCAGTTTAAAGTTCAAAGGATCAATACTGATTTGGAAAATAAATCTTTTACCAGCATAATAAAAGTCATTTAAAGATTTTAAAAAATAAATGTGTAATGACTGCAGACTTTTGAATGCCATACATATACATCTTTTTCATTATTAGATCATATTTTTAAAAATGCTTTAATATCTTATGCCTACAATTTTAAAACAATTTAAATTGGTCTTTATACACAATAATCTTTACATTTTAAGATGGTGTTTTTTCACAATGAGTTCAACAAATATAGGGGTCCTGGGCAGCCAAAACCCCTTGTCTTGAATGATATAAAACACTGGACTAAGTTCATTAGGAAAATATATCAAAGGAATTTGGATGTGAGATTATTATGTTACCATTTATTAGCATATTAATATAGATATGTTTTTCATCCAACACCATGAAGCATAGTTTATTTTTTTAAGAGTTACAATTTTTCTTCTAAGTTGAAATTGTGTTTTAACTTTATTTTGTAGGCCGTGTGTTGTGAAGACTTTGTCCATTGCTGTCCTAAGGGCAAGAAATGTAACATTGCTGCTATGAAATGTGAAGACCCTTCATGTACTGGAGAGCCCTTGGTGAAACAGACGCCTGTGCAATCAACAACGAATCCCAATGTGATTAGCAAACAGAGTAAGCCAACAAACACTCAATAGTGCTAAATCTGAACCTGCAGGTACACATATAACATAACACTGTCTGTTTACTTTCTGAATGTTCAGAGTCTGATGTTCCCTGTAATGACACTGCAGCCTGTTCTGATGGAACCACATGCTGTAAGACTAAAGATGGAGATTGGGCCTGCTGTCCTCTGCCAGAGGTAAATCGCACATTAACAATTAGATTAATCTCATACAAAAATACCTAATGCAGAGTTGTGTTTTGGGTGAAGTTAGAGGTGTGTGTTGATTTTCTCTGAAGGCCGTGTGTTGTGAAGACTTCATCCACTGCTGTCCTCATGGTAAGAAATGTAATGTAGCTGCGGGGTCCTGTGATGACCCTTCAGGCTCGGTGCCCTGGGTGGAGAAGGTGCCCGTTCGTCCAATCAGCAGACAGAAAGCTGCTGTTACACAAGGTACTTCAAAACAGTCAATCCAGCACAAACCACCAATTCTGAGTTCTCAGAGAACTGGTTAACCTAGTGTATTATTTTGAGAATCTATGATCTTTTCTCATTTACGTTTATGAACATGCCTACAAACGTTTGACACTCAGAGATGTTGTGAAATGTGTGCACATGCGTGCAAATTTTTTATTAGAATTATAATGCTTGTGGGTAAATTTGACTTGCCATTTTAGGGTGTACAGCAGTGGCAAGGACCAACAAAAGTATCTTAGGTTCTTAATAAACATTAAGCATTTTACATGTACATTAATGCATTTGGCAGTCAATTTTATATAAAGAAATGTACACTGCATTGAAGACATACATTCTTACTGGTTTAAATATGGTAATTCTGCTGTGAACTGAACTCATGGTTTGAACATGAGCTTCTTAAAGCACAAACAAATTAAATATATATTTTTTTAAATGTTGAAGTAAAGAAACTATAATGCTGTTTATAATGTTCTTGAAAAAAAAATGTTAAAAGCTGTTCTGTTACCTCATGATTATTTTTTAAATCGTGTATTTAACAATTCTGTTTTCATAATGTAAGATTTGGTGATTGTATTGAATCCAATTAGGGTTAGTTTGACATACAAAATAATCATACAGAGATTTCAAATACAAGAACTTTAAACTGTTTCTATCATTTGTAGTCTCTTCAGTGTCTTCTGATGTTCCCTGTAATGACACTGCGGCCTGTCCTGATGGAACCACATGCTGTAAGACTAAAGATGGAGGATGGGCCTGCTGTCCTCTGCCAGAGGTAAATCACACATTAACAAATAGATGATGCTGAGTTGTGTTTTGGTTGAAGTTAGAAGTGTGTGATGATTTTCTCTTCAGGCCGTGTGTTGTGAAGACTTCATCCACTGCTGTCCTCATGGTAAGAATTGTAACGTAGCTGCGGGGTCCTGTGATGACCCTTTAGGCTCTGTGCCCTGGGTGGAGAAGGTGCCCGTCCGTCCTATCAGCAGACAGAATGTGGCTGTTACAAAAGGTACTTCAAAAACTTTAATAGCTTCAATTAATTTGCCCTGTATGTTTTATTGATTACTGAGAAATTTGCAACAGTTTAGAACATGACTCAACCAATCAGAATCTAGTACCGGAATTATTTATTTTCATTTTATTAAAAAATTGGGAGGTGGGAGCTCACTGTGAGGTGACGTGGGCATAAACATATGGGGCTGACCCTAACGAAGAAGTGCAACATATGGAAACCTCTAAAGGTAGGTCCTTAGGGGTAGGATACTATAGACAAGACAAAGTATACACTGTCAAGCAAAAGACAACTGTTTAATAGTCAGGAAACAATAACATGGAGAAAAAATACACATATGATTACTGGTTAGGGAATTGCAACAAATGGAACACCTAGCCAAGTACAGGGAATGACCAACAGGGCATGCTAACACAAGTACTGGGGCTGGTGTCAAACTCCTCCACTGAGTTAGACCACTGTCCCAGAGGAACCTAAAATTATCTGCTCTTAGATCTTCTAGAAGAGCAAAAAATGTCAATCATATCCTCCGGTGAGGAAGAATGGCATTGCAAGTAAGACTCTGAGGCAGTTCTTCCCAAATTACCTGTTATTACCAAGTATACAGGAAGAAACCAGCTGCCTTCGGTGAGTGTAGAATTTCATGAATGTGTTAAGTGTCACCCAGCCCACCACTCTACAGGGCTCTGCCACAGGCTCTGTGTACTCACATCAAGGAGAAGGCAACACTTCTACTGACCTACCCCTGACTACCCCTTCTGCTGACCTATGAAGCAAACAAACAGCTGCTCAGATATTATAAAGCTAGCGGTGTGATCCACATAAAATGCACAGAGTGTGAATGAGACACACAAATGCCAAGGCTGGGTTTGCCTCTACTGAGGACAGTGCTTGAAGAATTACCACCTGATCTACAAGGGAGTAGAGGGAACCTTGGGCACATATCCAGGCCAGGATTTCAGAATGACATGAAAGTCAGCTACTGCGACAACAGAGATCTGAAATGGGTATTAGAGGCAGTATAGGAGGGTTAAATCTTCTAGCACCTCTCAAGAAACTGATTATCAGTTCGTGCTTCCCCAATGGCAATGGCAGTGACTACACATTCAAGTTGGTAGTGACCTCCTCAGAACCAAACTCTCTTGGAGAAAAGAGAGTTGTACCTTCAGGATTTGGCCATGATTCGTTGTTCTTTCTCATGAGAATCCTCTGAGGAGGAGCTTTTGCAAGGAGATTGAGTTCCAGGAACAAGGTTGGAATGGGCTAGTAAGGTGAAACCAGCAAGATCTGCTCCTTATCCTCCCTAATTTTGCACAAAGTTTGTATAAGTAGTCCGTGTGGTGGAGCACTTGGGGATGGAGTTTCTATTCTCCTTGGAGTGGAAGCTGTAGTAGGAGCTACATGCTACATAAGAATCGTTCAGAGAAATCCAACATAATACAAGGGTTTTGAATTGTTTCTGTCATTTTCAGTAGAAATATATCATTTCCAGTGGACTCTTTTTATCAGTGTATTCAAAAACTGTTTCTATAATTTGTAGTTTCTTCAGTGTCTTCAGATGTTCCATCTAACGACACTGCTACCTGTCCTGATGTTTATCTTTAATCCATTTATTCAGTTTATCTTTATTAATATTACAAATAGTACAATTACTTGTGCCAAAATGGTTTAAACTCTCTTGAAATTCTCATACAGTCACAGGACTTAAAATACACGTGCAAATAATAAACGTTCACTGTAGTATGATTAAACTCTGCAGTGACTCACAAATCTTATGTGTTCTGAACTGTGATCCAGACTATGTGGCGATTGATGTGACTATTGCAGATGCACAGATTGCAATATCGATGCTAAACCAATATATTGTGCAGGCCTAGTATAAAATAAATCATTTCATTTGTTTCTTCTAATTTCTAGTTTCCTCAGTGTCTTCAGATGTCCCCTGTAATGAAACTGCGGCCTGTTCTGATGGAACCACGTGCTGTAAGACTAAAGATGGAGATTGGGCCTGCTGTCCTCTGCCTGAGGTAAATCACACATTAACAAGTAGCTTCATCCCGTACAAAAAATCCTGAATCTGAGTTGTGTTTTGGGTGAAGTTAGAGGTGTGTGTTGATTTTCTCTTTAGGCCGTGTGTTGTGAAGACTTTATCCACTGCTGTCCTCATGGTAAGAAATGTAACGTAGCTGCGGGGTCCTGTGATGACCCTTCAGGCTCTGTGCCCTGGGTGAAGAAGGTGCCCGTCCATCTTAGAGCAGGTCAGAGGTCATCTGGGAAAGTGAACTGCAACGCTACTCACAGTTGTCCTGAATCCAGCACTTGCTGTAAGAACATTGCTGGAGAATGGGGCTGCTGTCCTTTCTCACAGGTACGGTATTTTTCATTTTTTTAATCTAATCTTGCATGCGTATCCAAATGAGGAAATATACACTCTGTTTTCAACTTTGAATTTTATCGCTTTTGGTGACATCCCTCGATGCCTCTTTCACAGTGATATTCTTAAAGTGCTCAGCAGGTCTAATGCTCATCAAGGCTGCATTTATTTGATTAAAATACAGTACAAATTATATTTGTTAAAATACCTTGGTCTACTTGTATACATTTTAAAGTACAAATTGTTCATATGATGTCAAAGCTGAATTTCCAGCATCATTACTCTTGTCTTCAGTGTCACATGATCCTTCAGAAACCATTCTAATATACTGATTTGGTGGTCAAGAACTAGTATTCTTTTTTTAAACACTTATTTTGACTATATGTGTAAATAAACAGTGATACATTTTTCAAGATTTTTTAATGAATGAAAATATTTAAAAAGCAGCATTGATTTTAAATAGAACTTTTTCTTTTTTTTTTACTTTTTTAATACGGCGGCACGGTGGCTCAGTGGTTAGCACTGTCGCTTCACAGCAAGAAGGTCGCTGGTTCGAGTCCCGGCTGGGCCAGTTGGCATTTCTGTGTAGAGTTGGCATTTTCTCCCCGTGTTTGCATCAGTTTCCTCTGGGTGCTCCAGTTTCCCCCACAGTCCAAAGACATGCACTATAGGTGAATTGAATAAACTAAATTCGCCATAGTGTGTGTGAATGAAAGAGTGTGTGGGTGTTTCCCAGCACTGGGTTGCAGCTGGAAGGGCATCCACTGCGTAAAACATATGCCAGAATAATAGGCGGTTCATTCAGCTGTGGCAACCCCTGATTAATAAAGGGAATAAGCTGAAGGAAAATGAATGAATGACTTTTTAAATGCTATGCTTTGATGGAATTTAATGGAATTAATTTTTTTATTGACCCTAAACTTTTGAATGGAGTAAACTAAAATTCAAGTAGTATTATCTCAAAACAAATAATCTCTTTATTTTTTGCATTATGACATTTTGTCATGCATTGGAACAAAACGCAAATACCCATAAAACCATATTTGTGCAACAAAATCAGGCGTTTTAGAGTAAATTTATTACATTCAAATGATGCACATATTATCATAAAACAATTACTAAAAGTCAGCCTGTTCTGTCTGCAGGCTGTGTGTTGTGGGGACGGATTCCACTGCTGTCCTCAAGGCACCTCTTGTGACTTAGTAACATTAAGCTGTAAAAGCAACAGCACATCTGTACATATGTCAGTCCTTAGCCCAGCCTCAGCTAAAGAGGAACAGAGAAAGCCTGAGGAAGTGAAAGTGACAGTGGGGAAATACAATACCAGGGTTCCATGTGATGCACAAACATCCTGTCCAGAATACACCACTTGCTGTCTTATTGCAAAAACCAACAAATGGGGTTGTTGTCCGCTGCCTAATGTGAGTCTGACTCTGTTGCATATAAAACTTATGTTTATTAGTGCTAATCATCTTCTAAATTCTACGAAAAACATGTTCTGCAGGTTGTTGTTTTTCAATGGAACCGGTTGTTCTGTTTTTTTTTTTTCTATCATGACTTTGCATCTTTTTTTTTTTTTAAGTTTATTTCCAGGTCCTTCCTTGTGCATGTAGCAGACATGCATAGTCATGACCCAGTTGTTAATAAACACTAAATACAATACTGTTTAAAAGTTTGGCGTTAGTTAGATATTTTAAACAATGTGATAGTTTTGTTCAAAAGGGATGCACTAAAGGGGACCTTTCTACCCCTTTTTACAAGATGTAAGTCTCTGATGTTCCTAGTGTGTGTATGTGAAGTTTCAGCTTAAAATACCCCACAAATATTTTTTATAACTCTTTGAAACTGCCCCTTTTAGGCTTTAATCCAAATTGTGACATTTTGGTGACTGGCTTTAAATTCAAATGAGATTTTCAAAAGAGGGCGGAGCAATAAATGCCTACGTGTCAGCATAGTAGTAGATTCAAAAACAAGACTAACATCCTATGCTAATGAGGGAGAGATTGTCACTAATGGGTGAGGCTTTCCCCCTCTGATTACACATATAAAGACAGAATGTCAATCAAAGTGCAGGCTGTTTTTATGAAGTGTAATTCTAAAAAATTAAATTAATAATTTCTTTCCATTAGAACCTGGTTATATTCACAGACTGTTGCCACACAACTGTGTTTGATTAATAGGTGCCCTTTAAAGGGATAGATAATCAGAAAGGAAAAGTTGCTATTAAATTGCTCACTCTCAGGACAAGTGACCTTTTTTTTTACTGAAGAAAATTCAATATGATTTTTAGCTAAAATCGTGGTCATTGGTGATTAATAAAATGCCAGTTTTTTTTAAGGAATAATGTATGACAGGTCGTTGAATTATTAGAAAAATAACGCACACCTGAAGTGCCTCATTACACTATGTGTGTTATTTTCTAATGACTTAATGGACTTAAATCAATAATACTGCTTGTACTACTCTTAACACACCTAAATACACTGTTCAGTACAGATGTGTATTTACATCTCCTGTGTGTAGTACTAGTTAGACTGTGAAATAGCTGAAATCATTCAGTGTAGTGATAATAATAATAATAATAATAATAATAATAGTGATATGCAAATGTTATGCGGTCAAAACATGCCTGGAACTACTTTAGCTGAGCGGTTCGCTGAAGATATAGGCAAACCTTACAAATTTCTTCAGCCAATCAGAATCAATCATTCAGCTGCCCCTTGGTATAAGATCAAATAAATGCAGCTTTGGTGAGAATAATGACTTCTTATACAACCATTAAAAAAATCTTACCCCAGTCTTTTTTGAATAGTGTGCCATTTGTGTTACCAAATCAAAACAATTACAATATTAAGTCAGTCTATTGTTTCATGTCAAACTGTCCTTATGGTTTGTTTTCATCATGACACTATTTCTCTTTCTTCCTTAGGCTGTATGTTGCACAGATGGAGAACACTGCTGTCCGGCCCACTATAAGTGTAATGTGAGCAGTGTGTCTTGTATTAAGGGAGATGTGGTGATCCCCTGGTACAATAAAATTGCAGCTGAAAGCAAACCAGCTCCAAGGTTGGATTTTGGCGCTGTTAAATGCGATGACCAGTCGAGTTGCTCTGCAGATTCAACCTGCTGCCACTTGTCTAAAGGAGAATCGGGCTGCTGTCCTTTTCCTGAGGTAAAAATCTGTGTTTATGTCGTATGTGTATATTTATTCATGTTGAATATATTTAATACACCTTATGTGTGCCGTAGGCTGTTTGCTGCCCAGACGAGAAGCACTGCTGTCCCGAGGGCTACAGATGTGACCTGCGCAGACGCTCCTGTGTAAAGACCACTCGGCTGTACGTGGAGATAACTCAACTCACTCACATCCGTAGCAACAAGCCACAGCCAAGTGTTACAGTGAAAGACATTCAGTGTGGTGGTGGATTCAGTTGTCATGACGGTGAGACCTGCTGTCCAACCTCACAAACCACATGGGGATGTTGCCCATCTCCAAAGGTAAAGTACTAAATCTCACAGGGATATAGCTCTTTAAAAATGAAATTTCTAACCTACTATTGTTATTTTGCATGTAATAAATACTAACTATTAAAAATAATTTTTTTAAACTACAAGGCAGGAACATGGCTATTTTAAACGTATGTATATATGTGTCATCATTTAGGGAGCATATTTTCGAGAGAAAAGCACATTTTTCAGTTGTTTTCAATGAGAGTGCCACTTTTTTCTTTTTTTTTTGTGTGGATTTGACTGTTGCAATGACAGTTGAAGAAGCACACTTCAGTGGACAACTGCCCTTACTTATGTCACATTAATGTTTTATTCATGAATATACAATACTTATTTTCAGAGAATATATATATATATATATATAGACCAGTGGTACCCAAACTCAGTCCTGGAGGGCCATTGTGCTGAAGAGTTTAGCTCCAATTGCCTCAACACACCTACCAGGAGCTAAAATCTGCAGGACACTGGTCCTCCAGGACTGAGTTTGGGCACC
>CAIGQV010016547.1:12151656-12173900 GCA_903798115.1 Danio jaintianensis | reverse complement strand
ATATACGGTGAACACACAATGCACACTTGAGAAACACACACATATATATATATATATATATATATATATATATATGTATGTTAGTAATTTTAAACTAGTTGTCAGTCACAGAACATAAAACACGAAACCTTAAAGGGATAGTTAACTCAAAGACCTCATCATATATGTTGTCACTTAAGTTCCTCTGTTGAACGTGTTTTTTATATCCATATGATGAATGTCAGTGGGGTCTAATATTGTAGTACACCAATTACTGTTACTACATGAAAACAAACATTCTTCACAATGTCTTCTTTTTTGTGTCAACATGAAATATTAAATTTCTAAGTGTACACTTTAATGTTTACATAAAACAGTGTTCAGTTATATGTGGAATTTATAGTTGGGGGTAAAAGAGAAATCCATCTGTATCAGATTCTAAACAGACATTAACTTCATGTAAAGATGGCAATGGGTAAAAAAAAGAGGCAACGTCAAAGAATGAATATCTTTAGACTACATGAATGGAAATGAGCACTTGTCTTCTGATCTCAGTTCTATTGACTTTACTGTAAATTCAAATGGCAGGCAAACTGTATCTGTCTATCTCAGTCAAATGGCTGTTCTTAACTCTATCCTCGGCTTTGTATTCTGTCTCTCTGTGAAGGCGGTGTGCTGTGCTGATATGCAACACTGCTGTCCCGCGGGGTATAAATGTGGGCCAGGTGGCACCTGTATTTCAGCCGGAGACTTGGACTGGAGCAACTGGGTCAACTGGAAGTTATTCTTCTCCAAAAAGAAACGAGCCATAACTCTATAAACAACACAACAGCACATTGATTATTTCTACTCAGACACTTACATTCCCAAGTGTCCGATTTTCTTCTCACATTTTACATTCCTCAATATACTAATCAGTGATAATCAGATGATTAATTGCACAAGGTTGATTTTATTTGCAGAAGAAAGTTTCATAAGAGCTGATTTTGGTGTGTTTCCATTGCCTAAAAATGAATACCAACTACACTTTAGCCATTTGTACCTTTGAAGTATGTCATTTTTGTAAAATGTGTTCATAAAATGACAGTTCCAGCGTTACTGCTTAGTGCTATATGAGGATTAATTTAATTCTGAAATGGTGTAAAGATGTAGCATATTGAAGCGTAGATGACCTCTAGTGGCTGGCTTCAGTTCACATATCTGTCATAATAACTGGCATGTAGAAATGTCAGGTTTATAGGTTATATTATTTTAGACTTGACATCACGCAGTCTTGTGATTATGACTAGATCGCCCTTGACAAGGAAATGAATTGAATGAAGATCTACCAGATATCCTCTTCTTTGTAATTTCCCTTGGTCTTTACTCTTATTTGTGTAACTTTTTTTCTTCCTTGATTTAAATGAATTTTTATTGTTATATTAATTGAGCTTTATGAGAGATAACTTAAAGATTTCTCAGCATTTCTGTACTGAATATTTCTCACAACAGATCTGAAACCTTGTCAGCTGTAATAGAGAAATAAAAAGAATTGCTTGTGTATTTTCTTTTGTATCTCCTTGTCACTTTTTCAGTTTTGTTTATATTTGAGCATTTAGCAGACTCAAATCAGTGGGATCCAATATTGTTTTGAACACCAATTCCTTTTAATAAACAAACAAACATTCTTCAGGATATCTTCTTTTGTTGTGCTGACATGAAACATTACTGCAGACTTTCTTTACCTATAGTAACCTACAAAATAGAAATGAAACAATACACCAAAGAGCAAATGACAGTTGTAGTGTGCAATGACTGGTTTGTTAGACAATTAGGAAAAACAAATACTAGTTAAAGAGATGCATATCTTTTTTCTATTTTATTTGTTTACAATTACTTAATCATTTGTCATTCATTATTTATTTTATTTATAATGATACAAATATGTGTTAGGGAAATATAATGTATAGAAGATTTTTTTGTTTAGTTTTCTGCATTGGTTTTTTTAAAGTTAAGAATTACTATATTGAATTACAGTGCATTTGGAAGTTTAGCCTTTTGTGCAATATGACATAAAACCCGACTGTATGTATAACTTTACAGTTATGTAATAAGTTTATATAATTGGACAGATTGAAAATAAATAAAGAAGGGGGAAAAAAGAAAAAGCATATTTCGTCGTAAAACAGATAACGACTAGAAATTCTGACCTCACAGAAAAATTTGTTTACAAACTGACCCATGATTGCGGTAATTTATATATCACGTAACGTTAACGCACCTTATCTATCCAATTTCTCCGGCTAGTGGTGCTACGATCACGACAGTAATACAAATCTGTGCTGGGTCGGAGCAGTCAAAAGGTGTGTGTTTGGCACGCAGTCCAAGCCACTGACACTCAGGGCGTTGCATAACAAACAGAAAAAGTAAACATGGACAGAAAAGGCTCAACAAACTGTAGGGGCGTCGGTTTAACTGTGCGTTCAACATGACGCAATTACGCACTGACGTAAACATCCTGCCCACACAATTGTTAATGCATAGAACATACGGATAGACAGGGCTCATCTATTGAAACTCAAGCTCGTTGGATCCATCTTATTTCACGATCTTAGTTGTTTCGATTACGTTGCAATGTTTTCTGAAGACGTAAGTATTACACGGCGCTGCACCTGCTAGACCAGCGGTCGCGCATTCACATCTGAAAAAAACAACTACGCGTCAGTTTAAGTTGGTCGAAGTTATTTTTGGTAAAAGGCAGCGAGGCTGTCGACTTCAACTGTCAGTCTCATGTCGACGGAGGATTTGTCCACTTCCGACAGCGAGGCTGCCTTCGCGGGAGCCGGAGAGCGCTGGGCGCCCGTGGGAGCTGTGGCCAACCCGGAGGATGAGCACTGGAAGAGGGGCGCGCTGGCTGGCTCTGTGTCCTCCAGCGATGGAGAAATGGTCACCCGGCTGCGGAAGCTGGAGGACGAGCAGGATCAGCTGAATTCATCGCTCCTCGCGTTAACATCTCACTTCGCTCAGGTGCAGTTTCGCCTGAAGCAGATCGTGCACGCGCAGAGCGATGAGAAGGAGAGGATGCTGCTGGAGCTCGAGGAGTTCGCCTTCAGAGGATGCCCGCATGTCGTCGGCTGCAGGGCGCAGGACGCGCATATACTGGAAAACTCAGTGAGTTTCAATGGTTTCGTGAAGAAAATAGAAACACACATATTAAACCTTATAGATGGTTGGTCATCTAAGCTAGTATCTCTCAAGCAGGTGGGTTGGGCACTTTATAGCTGCTCAGGAAAGAAAAAACAAAACAACTGGCATTCCAGCTAAATGCCAACTTAGCTATGCTGAAAGTACAGCTAGATTAGCTAAAATCATCTGTCTATGCTTTAATGGTATCCTTCTACAAATCAGACCCATTTTTTTGCTAAAAAATGTGATTTGTAGATGATAAAATAGTAATTTTTATATGCTGCTGACCCCAAACATCACTATCCCTCATGTGAGGGATTCTTTTTTTTTTTTTTTTTTTTTACATTCATATTTTAATGCATACAGTACTGTATGTTTATAATTTTGCCAATGGAAAGTCATGGAAAAAAGATAATTCAGTCAAATAAAGAGCTCTTGCTACAGATATTCTTGTTGTAGCATGTCTCATTAAATTGTCACATTATTGTTCAGACACCTGAAAAAAGAGCACAAAGGAAAGCCCACAACACACACACACACACACACATCTGTGTCGTTACAAAACTTGTTTTGTGTCATTCAAACACCTTATCAGCACACAATATCAAATGCTGTACAAGGAAAACTCTTTCCCTCCATTTCTTCCTGTTTCTCCTCGTATGTTGAAGTCTTGTTACTGCTATTAAAATGCCTTCCTTTCTCCTTATTTCCTCTTCTGCACACTTTGGTTGCAGGATGAATTGGTGAGTATAGCATTGCCCTTGTGCAGCCTTTTCTGCTTGTTTTTACTTTATTCCAGGTATGACACACTTGGCTTAATTTACTTGCTTTTTATATTAATCGGATACATTTTAGTACCTCAGAGCCTATTAAACATACTTTTATATATATATATATATATATATATATATATATATATATATATATATATATATAAAAGATTATGGTTATGTTGACTTTATAGCAATGTCTGTTCTGATCTGCATTGCAATACAGGTTAAGCAAAGCTAAACAAAACAAACTAATTAATATCTCATTATAATTCTCTGGAGCATATGCAGATATGTTCAGATCGCTCCAAAATGTAAACACTGTGGTTGACTTTAGTTGGTTTGACTTTGCATTTGTGCTTCTGTAATTTGCAGAGTGAACGGGAGAAGAGGGAGCGCTTGGAAGCTCAGAGAAAGAAGCAGAAGGAACTGATTTTCCAGCTGAAGACTCAACTCGACGACCTGGAACGCTTCGCCTACCAGGAGGGCAGCTATGACTCACTCCCACAGTCTGTCGTCATGGAGAGACAGAGGGTACGTCTAATCATACACTCTCATTCTGTTGACATCAGTGACAACAGTCATGTCAAGGTTTGTCTTGAGAATTACTCTTTAAAACATTTGTCGGGAAATATTATTTAGTGTCTGTTCACCTCAGAAGGATATTTCACCCATACATGAAAAAATGCAGTTCATTTATTCACTGCCATCCAAGATGTAGAGTCGAAGACAAAATGATTAGCCCTGTAAATTTTTGTATGCTTTTTCAAAATATCTCTCAAGTGACATTTACCAGAGTAAGGATGTTTTCCACAGTATTTCTATTATAGTTTTATTTTCTTATTCTTTTAGTTTGGCTGGAATAAAAAAGAAATGTGTTTTTAAAAAAGTTAAAACTACTAAGGTCAATATTATTAGCCCCCTTAAGAAGTATTTTTTTACCATTGGCTACAGAACAAACCAGCCTTTACATCTAACTTGCCTAGTTAAGCGTTTAAATTGCACTTTAACCTAAATACTAGTATCTTGTAAATTATTATGTACTGCCATCATGGCAAAGACAAATAACATTTGTTATTAAAACTATTATGTTTAAAATTGTGTTGAAAAAAATATTCTCTTTGTTAAAGAGCACTTCTGTCTTCAACTCTAAGTAAGATTATGAAACTGTGGTCTTTCTTACTGATGTATAATAAAAATACAAGTCAATGGCTACCAGTACTTTTAGAGTCATAAAAAAATGATATAAAGAAAGTTTGCACTGGCACATACATACAGCAAGATTTTGCTTCAGACTGTTGTGAATTTGCTCAGGACCAATGCCAAGGCTATGGATTAAAGGTAATAATCTTATAAATAATATTCAGGTAGGTTCATGTTCACACCGGTCATTTACTTTATAAGACTCCAATGTGTCATCAGGAGCCATAGTTATTTAATTTGTTTAATGTCTTATGTTTTTCTTTTAAGTGTTGATAGCCATTGACAAACATATTATGAAGCAAGGTTTCAGCTAAGACAAAAACACATCTTTACTGAAGTATTAAAGTCAGCTGTATCTTGGATGGCCTGAACAATTTTATCAAACAAATCTTTTTAAATGAAATCTTTTTAATATTGTAGGTAATCATCGATGAGTTGATTAAGAAGCTGGATGTGAATCTGAATGAAGACATTGGTAATCTCACACCAGAGGAGCTCCGACAGAGAGTGGATGCTGCTATAGCTCAGATCGTCAACCCGGCTCGAGTCAAAGAGCAGCTAGTTGAGCAGCTCAAAACCCAGATCAGAGACCTGGAGATGTTCATTAACTTCATACAGGGTGAGGAGGTTTGCTTTTTTTATTTGATAGTTTTTTTTTATTGATATAGAAAAAAGTCTCTTTTGCTCACCAAATAAAGTAAAAACAGTAATATTGTGCAAACTATTAGTATAAAATAAAACAACAGTTTCTTGTTTTATTGTTTTTTTGAATGTAGCCAATATTACTTAAGTCTTGCACTCCAATAGCACTATTTATCCAGTCAGGTCTAGTAATGTAACATTTACTGATATATCACTTTATACAATACAAATAGTTTCAACGCAGTTCTGCAGTAATAAACAGGAACATAACAGTGTTAATTCTGCAGAATTCACCAGATTTTAAAGAACTTCAGTTTCAGTTGCTGCAACTCTTCTGAAGAGTTGTTAGTTGGAACAGTTTAGTTCAGGGTTTGTTTCCGTTTAGATTAATAACCTTGCCAGCTTCACAAAATTATCCAATTATGGGAAAAATTGCTATAAAGCAGCTAAACAGAGGGCAATTGTGTCATTATCCAGACCAATTCAATTCATTTCTAAATCAGTTCAAACACAGTGTCAGTGGTGGAGAGTTTGTTAGTTATTTAACAACTTCAAAAGCAGTCATACACTGAAAAATGACAATTTTTTCTTCTGGTTTTTTTTTTTTACAGTCCGAATAATTTGTATTTGTCTTGGTCTGAATTTTTGGACTTTGAAGCTTCAGTGTCACATGATCCATCATAAATGATTACAATAATTTCTTATTATCACCAATGGAACTTTTACCTGTTTTCAAGATTTTTGCATGAATAGTTTTTTAACTACATGTTTGATGAAAAAGTATTAGTACAATAAAAAAATATTCAGAGAACATTGTACATACCCCAAACTGTAATATGTACTATTCATTTATAATATGTACAATTGACTGGTTTCCTGTGCAAAAGTTAAGTTTAATCTGCCTAAAACCTTTAAACCACCTCTAGAAAAACACTCTCTGACACATTCCTTGACACTTGCACCAGTTTGCACATTTGCACCAGACACTTTCTTACAATAACACACATCTCTTAAAAAAAGAACATTTCAGAAGCGTACTTGACAAACCACCTGTAGAAACACTCTTCTCGCTATTTGCACCAGACACTTTAAGGAAAATATTTTTACCTGTCAGTGTACCACAAATCTTGTTTTCTTCAACCTTAAAATACCTCTTTTGCACAATATCTTGCACAATATTTTTCTGTCTTATGTAAAAGTACTTGTATAGTCTGTCTTAGGTCATGTGTATAGTTTAAGCATTTATACTAGTATATGTATAGTTAGATTTCCGCTCCGGTATGTTAGATATGTATTGGTTTAAAATAGCTTTTACGTCCAGGGTTGTGTTCAAATATATGATTGTTTATTTATGTAGCACTGTGGTCCTGCGAGGCACGACATTTCGTTCCACTGTATGTCCACACATGTAGCAGAATGACAATAAAGCTCACTTGACCTGACTATTTATAATAATAAATAAATACAATCAGATATACCTCACTGATTTTGCCTTTCTCAGATGAAGTGGGCAACCCTCTGTTAAATGATGGTGCGAAGAGCCAGCAGACCCAAGCAGCGGGACCAAACACTGGAGCCACTGGAGGAATGAAGCAAGGTGATTTCTCTTTACAATACCCTTTTTTTACATGTTAAAAAGTTAAGAAACTAACTGTAATTTTATATACTTCATTCCATCCACAGTGGATCCAGAACAGGCTCAGCGGGTGCGGGAAACGGGGCTCCAGCTGATTCAGAAAGCCTTAGCGGTGCTGCAGATCTTTGCTCTGAGCCAGTTTGGATGTGCCGCGGGTCACGTGCCTCAAAACATGTGGTCTCAGGGTGCTGAGGCTCAAGATTACGGCCCTCTTCTGCAGAAACTTGAAGGAGCTGTTGAGCGCGTCCGTCTGCAAGCCTCCCGCCATCAGCCCAGCTCTCTAGATGAACACGTGGTCAGTTATTCTGCCTCCCTATCGCCCGAAGGACCTCGGGACGAACTCACTGCCTCAGTGCGTAAAGAGCTGGCTGTGGCGCTCCGGGATCTGCTGGCCCACGGACTGTATGCTCCTTCTCAGGGCATGAGCCTGGTCCTGGCTCCCATTTCCTGCCTGCTCCCCTTCAGCTCTTCCCCTCAGACCTTGCATCCCTGGGAGCTTTTCGTCAAGTACTATCATTCCAAAAACGGCCAGGCGTTTGTCGAATCGCCCGCCCGGCAGCTCTCACAATCCTTTAGTTTGCCTGTAGGGGGCGGCCCTGTGACGGTCACACCCAAGCAGTCTCTGTTATGGGCCATCCACACGGTCCTCAAAGAACACAGACGTTTCAAGCGAAGCACAGACTCTGAGTTTAAGGCTTTAGTTTGCATGGCGCTCAATGAGCAACGGCTTGTGTCCTGGCTAAACCTGCTGTGTAAATCTGGGACGCTCATACACTCCCACTACCAGCCCTGGAGCTACATGGCCCAGACGGGCTTTGAAGGGGCTCTGCGCATCCTGGGCCGCATTAGCCATCTTAAATTTAGCCTTCCTGTAGACTTGGCAGTCAGGCAGCTGAAAAACATCAAAGATGCTTTTTAGGTATGACAATATTTAGGGAACGGAGTGGGGTAAAGGGAACCTCCAAAACATCAATGTGAAAAAAACAACAAATATATTCTGTAGAGCTGTGGCAAAAAAATATAATTAGAGAAATCGATTCTGCATAGATTTTGAGATTTTCAAAATGCATCGTGATTCTCTCTTGAAGCGATTCAGAGTTTATAACAGCAGATGGCGCTGTATGTATTACATACATACTGTATGCTTGCATCCAAAACCTAAAATAATCATTATAAAGTTAGGAAAGGTTTAAGTGAAGTACAAGTGTTCACAGTGAGCTGTGTTTACATTAATCTCATGACATAAAAGCCAACTTACATGACGGTTAGAACTAGCCTAAGGTGTTGCTGTTAAAAACTACGCTCAGAGAGCCAATAGCTTAGATTCAATGCTGTATCAATTTCTCCAACAATTTTCCATCACAGCTTTAATATTCTGCATTAATCTCATTTCAGAAAGTCAAATAGATTTAAAAAGTACTTCCTGATCAAGGGATAGTTCACCCCCCCCCAAAAAAATTTTTTTTCTCTCAGGCCATCCAAGAAGTAGATGACTTTGCTTCCTTCATTAAAACTGGAAAGAATGGGAATTCAGATTTAACAAAACATATACAGGCGAAATGAATACATTTGGCCCATCAGTCCGAGGAAGAAAATCATTGTAACATTATTACCTGTAATCCACAACCTCAGCAAACAGTCACAAATGTCATGAAAGTCATAAAAATCTTGACAATCTGGAGCCTTTTGTCGCATCACGATGTATAACATAATTATCAGTTTCTTGCAAATACATATAGTTACAATACAAATATATATAACACCTCAAAGTCTCATCAGAAGCCACAGGTATTATTTTTGTCAAAAAGCCTGTAGCTGTCTACTTACATAAACACAATTCACCTTCGTAATTTGTTCTGTGAAAGTCACCTTACACCTTGGATGACCTGAGGCTGAATTTTCATTTTTGTATGAACTATCCTGAAAAATGAAGCAACTCATGCACTTTTCTTGAGACTCTGTGTTGCTGTTGAATTGAATGCCTGCAGTCTCCTCCAAACTAAAGAGGACGATAAAGGCAGGTTTTAATATGCTGCATTAATATTAATATAACTCAAAGGAAATGTGCTCAGTTTATTGACCCTGAGCATCTGACTGCCTCCACGAACCCTTTCTGAGGGCATTTGTTATGTCAAGCTTTTACCAAAACCCACCACATCACTCTTTGTATACAAGTATGATTATGATCAATTACTTGAACTCTTTTCAAGGGCCATTGGGTATGTTTGAGATGCACTACAGTATCTATAAAACACTACTATATATATATATATATATATATATATATATATAAGTAGTAATTTAAGTATGTTTTAGTTCAAATGCACTCATTTCCCGAGCTAACGCTAAATTATTTGTTACCGACAAATCAGAATGTTCATTTACAATCAAGATTGATTTCCTTTTTCCTTTATATTTCACGTACTGATCTATGTTTTCATATCACTCTGAGGAGACCATCGTACAGGTCAATCAACACACTCAGGTCATTCCGAACAAACAAAGAGATGCTCATTGGTGTTTGTAAATCACTGGATTCTTCTCTCCTCAACCCTTTTTCCACAGACCGGCTCATTTCACCCCCAAAAAAAGATTGTAAAATAAATAAAATATGCTCGTTTACTGCTACAGGGGGAAACACACCGCTTGTAAACTGAATTGCAAGTGGGTTGTCAAACACATTTGCTAATTATATGAAACTGATATGCTGCGTATCGCTGCCGACTGAATTATTTATGTCCTGTTATGCTAATGGCAGCGTTCCGAAGCTCTGCTTGAATATCTACTATTTTCACGTCTTGTCAATCCTTGTGTACTGCTCTGAAATATTGAATGTACAATCTTCCAAATTGTATCCTGCTACTTTATCAGTTCTGATTCAAACCATCCTGAAGACTGATTTAAAGAAACCTTCATTCAGTAAAAAGGGGTTGTTAGCATATCCTGGAAATGGGTTCAGCATTGATTTTTGTATTTCTCTGCACTAGTATGGATGACTGGTTGTCATACATGTATTAGCCCTCATCAATTAGCTTTTTTTAATTTAATGTAGTTTTTTTTGTTTTGATGTCTATTTGTTTGCTATTTCCCATAATATGTATTCAATACATTGTTATATTTTTAGCTCTTTCAATATACAGTTATGATTTCAGATATTTGCCCATTGTCAATTACATTCCTCTTTTTAAAACTCTTCCATCATTGTTGGATGTAATGGAGTTTTTTTCCCCAGTGATTAAATGTTCTGGATGCTCTTTCAGCCTGTCACATTCTATCCATGCTTTTACTGTTGTCATCATGTTTTGTTTCCTTTTTCTTTTCAGCTAAGTCCCATTATTAAACAGGGGTCGCCACAGCGGAATGAACCGCCAACTTATCCAGCATATTCTTTACGCAGCGGATGCCCTTTCAACCGCAACCCAACACTGGGAAACACCGATACACTCTTCTATTCACACACATACAGTCGTGGCCAAACGTTTTGAGAATTACATAAATATTGGAAATTGGAAAAGTTGCTGCTTACGTTTTTATAATAGCAATTTGCATATACTCCAGAATGTTATGAAGAGTGATCAGATGAATTGCATAGTCCTTCTTTGCCATGAAAATTAACTTAATCCTGAAAAAGACTTTCCTCTGCATTTCATTGCTGTCATTAAAGGACCTGCTAAGATCATTTCAGTAATCGTCTTGTTAACTCAGGTGAGAATGTTGACAAGCACATGGCTGGAGATCATTATGTCATGCTGATTGGGTTAGAATGGCAGACTTAACATGTTAAAAGGAGGGTGATGCTTGAAATCATTGTTCTTCCATTGTTAACCATGGTGACCTGCAAAGAAACGCGTGCAGCCATCATTGCATTGCATAAAAATGGCTTCACAGGTAAGGATATTATGGCTACTAAGATTGCACCTAAATCAACAATTTATAGGATCATCAAGAACTTCAAGGAAAGAGGCTCAATTCTTGTTAAGAAGGCTTCAGGGCGTCCAAGAAAGTCCAGCAAGCGCCAGGATCATCTCCTAAAGAGGATTCAGCTGCGGGATCAGAGTGCCACCAGCGTAGAGCTTGCTCAGGAATGGCAGCAGGCAGGTGTGAGCGCATCTGCACGCACAGTGAGGCGAAGACTTTTGGAAGATGGCCTGGTGTCAAGAAGGGCAGCAAAGAAGCCACTTCTCTCCAAAAAAAAACATCAGGGACAGATTGATCTTCTGCAAAAAGTATGGTGAATGGACTGCTGAGGACTGGGGCAAAGTCATATTCTCCGATGAAGCCCCTTTCCGGTTGTTTGGGGCATCTGGAAAAAGGCTTGTCCGGAGAAGAAAAGGTGAGTGCTACCATCAGTCCTGTGTCATGCCAACAGTAAAGCATCCTGAGACCATTCATGTGTGGGGTTGCTTCTCATCCAAGGGAGTGGGCTCACTCACAATTTTGCCCAAAAACACAGCCATGAATAAAGAATGGTACCAAAACATCCTGCAACAGCAACTTCTTCCAACAATCCAACAACAGTTTGGTGAAGAACAATGCATTTTCCAGCACGATGGAGCACCATAAGGCAAAAGTGATATCTAAGTGGCTCGGGGACCAAAACGTTTAAATTTTGGGTCCATGGCCTGGAAAGTCCCCAGAGATCTTAATCCCATTGAGAACTTGTGGTCAATCCTCAAGAGGCGGGTGGACAAACAAAAACCCACTAATTCTGACAAACTCCAAGAAGCGATTATGAAAGAATGGGTTGCTATCAGTCAGGATTTGGCCCAGAAGTTGATTGAGAGCATGCCCAGTCCAATTGCAGAGGTCCTGAAAAAGAAGGGCCAACACTGCAAATACTGACTCTTTGCATAAATGTCATGTAATTGTCGATTAAAAGCCTTTCAAACGTATGAAGTGCTTGTAATTATATTTCAGTACATCACAGAAACAACTGAAACTAAGATCTACAAGCAGTTTAGCAACAAACTTTGTGAAAACTAATATTTGTGTCATTCTCAAAACTTTTGGCCACGACTGTACACTACGGCCAATTTAGCTTACTCAATTCACCTGTACCGCATGTCTTTGAACCGTGGCGGAAACCGGAGCACCCAGAGGAAACCCACGCGAACACGGGGAGAACATGCAAACTCCACACAGAAATGGCAACTGACCCAGCCGGGGCTCGAACCAACGACCTTCTTGCTGTGAGGCGATCGTGCTACCTACTGCGCCCCCTCTTTAAATTATTAATCAGTATATGTATGGTTTCCGAAATATATTTAATCATAATAGCATAAGATTTAGTAATAGTTTTAATTGATCTCACATTTGCAGGTCTGAAAAAAGTAGACAACTTCGGAGTTATTATATAGAAAATATCTTAATATAATAAAGTACTTTTTATTTAATATACAAGTAAAGAATTTTGCTTCACTTTTTAACTACTGATAACAAAAACTTCAAATAAGTTTTGAAAACGTATGTTTTATGGATGGATGGATGGATGGATAGATAGATGTACATAGATACAATGACATTACAAAAAACAAAACCACATTCGGTGTATTTTTATAGTACGTTTTGGGGCAATTCAATCATAACTTAACGTTAAAACAACTATCATGACATTATCAATATGTGGCTCTTTTTAGATTCTTGGAAGCTATAGAAATTAAAAATGTAAAACAGGAAATACGTTGGGACCGTTGTTATTGTTTACATCCCTCAAAATGGTCTATAATGATGTTAATTAATTAAATGTTTGTTAACTAATTCAAAAATAACGTTACATTTGTCATATCTATTATGCATGTCTTGCCTATGTAAATTCATTCGACTGTTTACATTTCGTTTCATTTCCTACACATGAACTAAATGAAACTCATTTCTTCGCATATCTTTTAATACTCAATCGCATGTGTTACTTTCAAACCCTGCAGTAGACGGTGGTATTTATCCTACTTCACCATAAACACTTCGCGCATCTTGACGGAAATACGTCACTCGCCGCGGGTGTCAAGGGTCACGCTCGCTCTTTCTACTTCCTTTCCTGTTGTCGTCGGCCATAGAGCACCATCAGTAAGTTTCACACACGAGAAATTAATCCACGAACATCGATAAAGAGAAGAGACCCGCAGGTTTTCTTTCATGTCACCCACCCAGTATATATCCCAGTCGACAGTTTAAAGCGTTCATCGGTTAAATATCACACTGACAGTGGCAGATAACTGGTTTATAGTTGCTCCGTGTTTGCCTCCAACATGATAGCTACGCTACCGGCTCACCGAGACAGCATGTTTGGGTGCAATGTAATCAAATATATATCTTATTAAGACCAAATATAGGTTTGTTGCGAAACGGTTTAGATGTTTAATCCAACGTAAGCGTTATAATACGACTATAAACTAGTTAGCATAAGCTGCTATGGGTAGCTTAGATGATGCTTCTGATATAAATGCTGCATTTAGAACAAGTTTCGTTTAAAGTTTTAATTTAAATGTGGTGTACAATAGTTGTGGTGTTTTGGACATTATAGGACTTGTTGATGTTAACTGCCTGTGTTCTTCTAGTCGGTGTCTTACATTCAGAGTTTGTTTTGGAACAAATATATGCTAATATATAAACTAAATATGCAACTTCTGTTTTTCAGAGATGGGCAAGTTTATGAAACCTGGTAAGGTGGTGATGGTCCTGGCTGGACGTTATGCCGGACGCAAGGCTGTGATTGTTAAGGTAAGGTTACTTCCATTAATATCTCATAATGTCTCAATGTCGTGTTTTCCAACTATATATTATGATAAAGTGTGGTTTGTGGAGTAGTACTTGAAAACAGTAGAATAGAAGTACTCAGATTAATTTGGCTGAGATTCTGAAAGCCTCTCCCGTGAACTCATGGGATAGTAAAGTGTACATCGGATGTGCAGGTGAAGAGCTTGTTTTTTTTTTGTGTAATTATAATTTACAAATGCACAATAATAATGAAAAAAGTGCAGGTGAAGTAATGTATCAGGTGCAGGTAGCCCATGTGATAATGACAACGTGGCAGTTGTAGTTTGTCCTAATTTCATTAATACTATTCCTGTTTATACTTCATAGAATGTACTTTTATAACGGCAGTGGAGGTCAAGTTCAAATGCATTACCTTATTGGTATTCAAATTGTCAGCCTTCAAGAAAAGATGGCTCTGAAGTAGAGCACTGTATATCATTTCAGCATTGATATCGCAATGTACACGTCTGCAATAGACATTACATCACGGGATTGTCTGCTTATTATATCTGAACAGCTCAAAAGTTTAAAACGTCATTGGTCTCATTGCAAAATTTGTTTTAAGGCCTGTGAATGTAAGCATTTGAAATGAGTTTAAAGTTTTAAGGCACAAGAAATGATAACATTTGTAGCTTTAACAAGGGTTCACTGTATTTATATGATGGCTATACAGGGTTCTGCAGTTGATTATCCAATTTTTGTACCCGACTACTGTTCCATCCCCTATAGAACCAAAGCATTGTTCTTTAATTTGGATCTTTGCTTTATTGTATTTATCGATGCTTGTATTTAGTTTTATTTTATGCAGATGCACTGCCCTACAAAACATCTAAAATTATGATTTTTTTTTTTCAGATACAGCCATGAAATTCTAGTCTAGAAATTGTATTTTTATTGTAATGTATATTGTAGAGAAACAAAATTGCAAAAGCAGTTCGTATCAAAAATCTCGTCTACTCTAAGGGCTACATTTGGACTATTGATTGCACATATATTGACTTTTCTGATCTTTTTCTCTTCAGAACATTGATGATGGCACCGCAGACCGCCCTTACAGCCACGCTCTAGTTGCAGGCATTGACCGTTATCCTCGTAAAGTCACAGCAACCATGGGCAAGAAGAAGATTGCCAAGAGGTCCAAGATCAAGGCCTTCGTGAAGGTGTTCAACTACAACCACCTCATGCCAACCAGGTCTGTAAACCCTGACCCACCCTAGAGGGTCATCTTATATAATGAATTACGGTGGGAGACATAATCGTTTCATTTATGCATCGCAATTCTGAATCAATTCACAAACATTAGGAATTTATTCTGTATTCAAATTAGATTGACAGTGTGGCCGTGAGCTACAAATCGAAAAATAAGTGTGGACTACCACGTGTACATAATATGCTGCTGAATTTGCTTCATTTGGACAAACTTGATGTTACTACAAAGTGCAAGCTCGAGTTGAATGAATGTGAACAGGCTGGCATTACTGTGATTCATGGACACTGATTAAAATAGAATCGTATGTCACTCTTGCTGCAAGATAAGTGGAAGCCCCGGCAGGTGCTCTCCAATTGCAGACTGTAAATGAAAATAAACTTACTGCACAGTGTTGCAAACAAATGTAACATTGTGAAGTTCTCTGATTCTGTATTAAATGCGGTTACAATATAATTTCCAAATATCTTTGTTATATAGGCCTAATTTTTTACTTGAAGACATTTCTTTTTTTTAAACAAAAATGAATACTTAATTTTTTTGGAATAAGAATTGTTTGTTCTGTTTAGAATCAGAGCTTCTGGTAGAACCGTTTGTTCTTGCCTGTCTTGTACCTGTAAAAGAAACATACTGTCATTCCCACATGTTCGAAGAACACAAGCTCGTCACAGCAAGAGCTTTATAGTGAATAGGATGTCCAGTGCGGACACGCACAATTGGATCAGATTGTGAAGTCCCTTAAGAGTCACGTCCTTAGTAATGATGTGCCGTAAAGCCTGATTTACACTGTGATGACAGATGCAGATGATCACCGACATTGGCAGGGGTAACCCACTGATCTGGTGAAGTTGCTGTCTGTATCTGTCATTGCAGTGTCAATTAGGCTTATAAAACTGAAAAAGTTACTCTGGAAACAAACCTCTTATGATCACTAAAGCTAGTTTTGTGTGATCAAAAATATGGCAAAGCAGTAATGTGAAATATTTAAAATAGATTCAGCGTCAATACTCAATTTTTCAGTGTTTTAATCCATTAGAAATCATTGGAATAATTCATTTATTTGTTTATTTAGGAGGTGCTTTTGCATCCATTGCTTCTGTGCCCGGAGAGCAGTTGTGGGTTCAGTGTTGTTAATTCCAAGATTTAAATCAGTTGTGCTACTTTAATAATTCTTAAGTACAGTAAGTCCAGTAATTTAGGTGAATTTGCAGTCACTTTTGAACAGTTTGATTTCTTGCTGAATAAAAGCAGTCAGTTATTTTGAAACTGTTCAACTAATCCCAAAATTTAAATAGAAATTAATGTAGTTGATGCCAAATATGCCAAAATAATTAAGTTGCAAATTTTTTAAAGTGTGGTTTGTTACGTTTGTCTAGTTTAGACAATTTATGATTCAGTTCACCTTCTGTTTTTTTTTTTTTTGAATGTGGTGATTTCTGGATGCAAATTATTAAATTTTAGGGGGTGGGGTGGGTGAGTTTGTAAAAACCTTATTACATTGTGCTCTATAGCAGGGCTTGAAATTAACCTTTTTGCTTGGTAGCACTGGTGCTCCTAACTTAAAAATTCAGGCACACCAGCCAAAATTCAGGTACACCCACAAAAGATTATGAGCACCATTACTACAAGTTTTATATTAACAGATTTAACAGAAACGAAGAAACAAACAAAATCTGCATGCACTCACTGGCCCTGCACGCACTGCTTGACGTGAATGAGATGAGCTGATTTAACGATAATAACTTTGCTGTTCACACCGGTGGTGTCCGATGTTGCACAGATTGACATATAACTTATTATTTGCATACGTCATCTTAATAGCAATAATGGTCTTTTCATGAGCTGCAATATTAGTTTAATCTCAGTGAATGCAAGCCCTTTTGCGATGGTGAACGCGGTGCCAGTCGACTGACAGCATCGTGACGATTAAATAAAGGATTAAATAACATTAGAACATCTCGTGCTTAAAATGTGTAACTTAGATGTGGCAAACACTGTTACCTGGAAACTCAGTTCCACCGGCTTTATGGAGAATGGCTTTAGTCATTTTCATAGCGGACTTTAACCCACTGGAAGTCTTTTATCCACTCTTTGAAATGTGTAAATGTTGGATTAACATTCACCATATGATCAAGATGTGATGTGCCATTATTTGTAAGTTTAGGTGGTTTCTAAAATAAAATTTTAATTTTCTCGTATCCAGACCTTTACATTTTCGCTGCTGTAGCTCCCTGTCATCTGAACTGAGTGATTGACAACTGATATTAACCAATACATTCGCGTTCTGTTCTAGAGCAGTGGGCCAATATGAGGAGCTTGAAGGTGGGGCAAGCATTGCGGAATTTGTTTACTGCAGCAAGTTGACATGACAAATGTTTTAAACAATTTCTGAGTGCTGCGTTTGGCGTTTTTTGGGTGCAAAGATGCGTTCTGTGTGAATTTCTTTTGAATGTGTGAATTTCAAATTTCGGGCGCATATGCGACCAAAACGGTCGCAATTTCGAGCCCTGTATAGGCATGCTAGTTCTCGATAACCAAAAGTAGGGATGCAGCAAATTTTGGGGCTGTTTTTGGCCATTTCGTTTTTTGTCATCAGATGCAGAAAGTGCATTCTTATGAAACCTATTCATTTAAATGATTGATTAATTCATGGGATTTTTATCAGTATAGTTTTGAGTTACAAAATTATATTATTTAATAATTAGTTATTCCGAAGCATTTTTGGATTTCAGTGCATTCAGATTTTGGGTATTTTGGCCCAGAATATTCATTTTAGTGAATCCGTAACCAAAACTTTTCTTACATTTTAACCATTAATTCTTTTGAATTCAAACTTCCCACTCATTACAAAAAGTGTTATATATGGTATGAAAGTGGTTAATATGAATGTAATTTAAATGTCCTGCATTTGCCATGATGTTATGGGATGGTAAGTTGTCCAATGTATGCATACTACTGAATTTGTGTCAAAGCAGTAGATCATTCAGTTACTTTGCATACGTTTTATTTATTTATTTTTTGTAATATGAATTTGGACATACTACCCTCTTTGAATACTATATAGTAAGGCAGTGTGTGATTGTGGATGTAGCGTATGTGTGCAGGCATGTAGTGTTATTTACAAAGAGACATGCAACACTGTTGCATGTTGACAACACTGTTATCTGTACCCAGACGTTCAAAGACAACACTTCTGTTACTACATTAACACAAATCTACCCTTTTATTTTTGAAGCCACAATTTAAAGTCAGTGTTGGTTTAAGGTCTTAATTTGCCTTTATTCAGATATAACAGTGTGTAATGTCTCGGATGTGTAATGTCTTCTATCTAAATTTTTTTTTTTCCTGTCTAATGAATGCAGGCAGGGTTTAATTCTGCTTGTTTTTCCTCAGATACTCTGTTGACATTCCTCTGGACAAAACCGTTGTCAACAAGGATGTTTTCAGGGATCCTGCTCTGAAACGCAAAGCCAGGCGAGAGGCCAAGGTTAAGTTTGAGGAGAGGTATGTGTTTGTCAAGAGATGAATGAGATCATATTTTGCAGTTAATTCATTAGTGGTGTTGAATGTTGCATTAAATTATAGAATTCATTTTATGCTTGCATGTAAACGACTACAAACATTCTCATTCAGATGTCATATAATTAGATTCTTGATCCAGAGAAATGTTGCAGCAGAAGTTTGCTCAATACTGTGGGTTGAACCTGCTGCATGTTCAGAGACTGACTTTAGTAACAAGTCTGATTTTGGGCACTGGATGTCCTGTTCACTTTGGAGCTCTCGCTATGATGCGCTTTTTTTTCTTCCAACATGTGCTGATGACGGTATGTTTCTTTTACAGGTACAAGACGGGCAAGAACAAATGGTTCTTCCAGAAGCTCAGATTCTAAGCATTCGTTGGTTTCACAAATAAATCTGTAAAAATCCCACAAAGTGGTCCTTGTCATATTTCTGTTAAATTATTGACTTATTTTTATCACTTGAGTCATAATAATCACTTTGGTTAATAATCGCATGTTTGTAATTTATTTATAGCATCAAGAAGGATTGAAATTCTTAATGTTATTTTCATTTTGACTTATTGTATAAATGAGTACAAGACTATACTAATTATATAAATTTTTGTCATGACATTGAACACATCAACCCACAAACATAGTGGTTAAAAAGTATTGATAATGTCATGATTTGTTCTGGTAAATGTTTCTGAAGGTGCTGCTGACATGAAATTGTACAAGATTTCTGTAGAAAATCCAAACATGCAGCTAAACCAAAAAAAATTATGAAATGATCTTAGTTTAATAACAATGGAAAGACGCAAGTAACAGGGTTCATACGGTCCTGGAAAACCTGGAAAAGTCATGGAATTTTGACAAGGCATTTTCCAGGCCTGGAAAAGTTTTGTAATAACAAATAAACCCAAAATATTTTGGAAAAGTCATGGAAATTTGTTTAACAAATATCTGTGTACTTTAATATATTTGAGATGACAATATTGGGTAAATTTTAAATACAATTGTGCGGTTCATCTCTTCACGTGACGGTTTCTGTGTGGGGTAAAAAAAAGCAACTCGCAGTTTCAGCTTCACCTCTCACTCGCATTCATTGTAATTCTCTAACTACAGAGGTAATATGCTGTGGGTGCTAATTTGTACTATTCTTATAAGTTTTTTCAAAACACAAGCCAACATTTCTAAAATATTTTCACACAGACAGCAAGATGCTTTCTAAAAACTGTTTTACAGAAATAAAACTACATTGTTGCATATTTTAAAATATTTTTATAACGTGCATTTTTTCTTATTTACCACATGTAAACATTACATTAAACATTAGGTCATGAATATTTACCTGAAAGTTTTGGAAAAGTCTGATGTTCAAATGTGTATGAACCCTGAACTACCGAAATGCATTTAATTTTTTTTAATCTCTAGTTATTTTCTCTTGATTCATGGACCATTCTATTGGCTTTTTTTTCTAAAAGCAGTTGGAGTTAAAAGCAGCAACCGCACCTTTAAAAATATATTTTCTGAGAAAAATGTTCAATACCTCATTTGCTTTACATGTACACAAAGACAGACACGGCAATACAAAAAGCATCACTAACGTGATTACATTCACATCGCTATATAAAAATGACTGACTTCACCTGTTGAATTTGTATTTTGTTAGATTAATCTATACAGTGTTTTGTGATTGCTCCCATGTGTAAAAAAACAACAAAAACAAGCATGTCATTTTAATTAGTTCATTACATGCGCACGTGAGAGTGTCTCTCAGGAGTAGAAGTGCAAACTTCATAAAGCACTTGAGGTTGTGAGGTTGAAGACAAACCTTTGTGCATTTCTTCATGTCCTACTGGGTTATAAGTGAATTCTTTATAAGATCTTAGCATGCCAATAACAACTTTTATAAATATACAGTAGAAAATCATTAAATGCTAAAGTAAATGTAATTGTAGTTTGACATGATGACAAAGGGTTTCTGCTGGCCTTAATGTTAATTCACCTTTCATTAAAAATGTTGAACATAAGAGCAGGTCTTCAATTTGTTAAATCATAGTAAATTTTACATTTGTATCTTCACCAGTGTATTTATTTTCCAATATAAAATAACAACATTTACCAAGGATGCAAAATCAATAAAATGCATATTTTCTAAAAAAAAAAAAAATGCACAAATTAAGAAAAAAAGTTCTGTCAGTGGAATATGATTTTATTTTATTTTTTTGAATAAAGAAATGGTGGATATTTGTTCTGTCTTTTCAGTTTTATGGAAAACAAGATATTTTTCATTTTTTGCTTAGAAATTTGCACTGACTTTTTTGTCAAACTAATTGAAAACCATTTTTCTCAGAAACAATTTCTAAAGGCATGGCTGTCTTGAAATTTTCTCCAGATGTCAATAACAACCAAAATAATAACGCATTAAAATCATTGCATGCAGCCAGACACTTCTTGATTTTTCAGTAAGACAATTCCTGTTAATATGTAAACTTTATTGTCCCCTTTTGGGGCAATTTGTTCTGCAGCTAAGGAAACTAAAAGAAAATAAAGCTGCTAGAATCAGCGGACAGAATAAAGCAGATAAAATCATTTGCTATTTCAAATGATTTTGAAAACATTATTGAAAACATTTTTTGCTATTTCTGAGCAGGAATTTGTAAAAAAAAAAAAAAAAAGATCTGCGGATTTATGCAGAATGATTTTGGAAGTTTTTACTAAAAACTTAATATATGATATAAAAAAGAATACCTTTTTAACTTTCATTTAATGTTTACAATGCAAATCCAATTAGATCCACTTAATTGGTAAAAGCAAGTCTTTATTGTAAATAAATCATATGAACATTTTCATATTAGTCAATAATATTACTGAAATGAATTTAAAACTGAATATAAAATTCTACACATTAGCACAAGTAAATGGACTCAACGATGGGCTAAAAATCTATGGATTTCTGGTGGTCTTCCAATCACCTGAGCTGAATCCAAAGGAAAGGAAGAACTAAAGATCGGTGATCATAGATGAGACCCACAGAACTATCAAGATATGTAGACTCTGTTGAGAAAAAAAATCATACCTGAGCAATGCATGCGGCTCCATTCTCCATATAAGAGGTGTCTTGAAGCTGTCATCACCAAAAATTATGATTTTTTTTTTATATACAAAGCATCAAAAACATCAGTTCAGTGCTTTCTCATTGTGTCATTCCATTGTTATTACATATAAATAATTCTGACGTTTTGTTTTATTTGTTTGAATAGTTTGCGTTTTTAGCTAAATCTAGTCAATTTCATGTCAAAAGCTACTTTGGAAATATATTAACCAGGAAAATCATAACTATATTCAATTCAATTCATCTTTATTTCTATAGCGCTTTTACAATG
>CAIGQV010016547.1:12138060-12151256 GCA_903798115.1 Danio jaintianensis | reverse complement strand
GCTGTCCATTTATATTTACAAACTGGTAACGGTCAGTTAAGTATGATACTATAGCATTTTAAAAACTACTTTGATCCCTTAACACCACCAACCCCTTCTGCATTCTTTTTTTGTATTTGCTTTACATTTAAAAAATGTATCTGACCCTCTTCCAGTCCTCCTCTCTCTCATTTGACTAACTTTAATTAGGCCTATTTCTGTTATCCTTATTTGTAACTCTTAGATTAAAAGGAAAAATCTGAAGTGGAGACCAAATTCCTGAGGAATGCCCAGCAAGAAAGCTAGATTTCCCCCGTTATATGAATATACTAGGTTACTTTATACTAAACTCATTCTACTAGTATAATCTATTTATGGTGCCTTCTTAAAGTTCAATAGAGGATACTCATCAGTGTTTTATTTAAAACTATTATGTAACTACAGTATGCAGTCATATATATGTAACCATATATAGCTCTATGAGTATGCTGTCATAAAGCAGTAGAATTGTGTCATGAAATACATTTCTGTCTCAAATATAAGTAAACCTGAGTGAAATGTGTGACACGACTTGACTCCATTTCTCTCGCTGAATGACAAAAACAACCCTAAACCGTTAGTGTATCTGACATGAGCTGGACCTGCAGGGGGCGCGCTGTGTTGTTTTATTTAGGCCGTCTGTGAGCTGCTGCTCTGCGCATTCATTGAGACTGCAGAGCGGAGGAGGAGGAGAGTCTCTGTTCAGAATGACACAAACAACACAGACGCACGAAAACTCTCGGGTTTAGACAAAAGGTGAGTTATCTGCACCATCCGCCATATTAATCCTTAACTGCCCCTTTCTTCTTGCTGTATTGTCCTCAAAATTACGCTATGACGATCACTGCTCTCTGTACACGATGTTCCATCTTGCGCCATAGCCTTTACGTTTGCGTTTAGCAGATCTATCTAGGAATTGAAGAGATGGAAGAGGTCATCGAGGGTTATCTAATTACTCCATTACAGACCCACAACTGTTTTGTTTAGTTCTTATGCTACAGTAGCAGCCAGGTCATTTTTTGGTGTGCTTTGTTTTGGACAGGCAATATTTCGGCTACCTAATACTTGATAAACTTCCTCGAATGTTTTTATTTCGTTGACAGCACGTTTTATTCTTTTTCTTTTTTTTATATTGTCTGATTAAGTGTTTTCTATATAGCATTTTGTTAACGGTTATAATAACCATTTGGTTATGTATACAATGAATAACGTTATTACTGTGAATAAATTCATGCAAGGTTGTTTATAAATGTCGATTTCAAAAATACGTAACTGTTACATTATTAGTTAAGGCATTGTTTGAATTCGCCAAAGTAAACATAGCTGCTCTTTAAATTGTGCAAAGTCGAAGTGGATTTGTAACTATTTGCTCTAATCCTCAAATATCTTAAGATAAATAGATGCATAGACATATGTATTTGTGTGTGATGGTAGTTTTAATGAAAGGATGTGAAGTAATGACTAATGAGATATGAGTTGTTTATTTTTGTGGTCTGGGGATGGTGGACTGCTCTTCTCTGCCTTTCTTGAGTCTCGTAACAGTTTGTTTACAATGAGATGTTTTCATTGAACAAGTTTACAGCATTGCAGCACAAACATATGAATTTAGTACAGATTCCAGTACTTCATAAATGTGTCAAGCCAACATGAAAATCGACATATGCTAGCATCTCTGTTGATCTTTTAGTTAGTTGCATATAGTTTCTCTTTTCTGTGTTTGTAGCCTGAAGCTGTGCTTTGTTTAAACTTTTACTCCTATATAGATATATTAAAATATCAGTTAAGACTGTACAGCACACAAGAATATAATTTGTATAATTTCTAGTATTCTGGATGATGATATTGTGCTCCTAAATCCTTCTCACTCAATTTAAGAGGATAGTTCACCCAAAAGTGAAAATGGTCATTGTTTGCTCGTCCCTCATGTTCCCAACAAACACATCTACGTTGTAGCGATGTCTGTACAACGTTAATTTTTTTCAAAGGAAACATCGCCACTTACATGCTCGCTACATTTTTACAATGTAGAAATGTAAGACGTGAGAAGGCTGTAGCAACATTGTCGTGTAACATTCAGCAACCGTGAGACGACGTTCTTGCTACATGTATTAATGTTTTTTTATTGGCAGTTTATCAATGCTACCTAGAATACAGGATAAGCAGTAATAATTTTCCAATATTGCTTAATATTAAATATTGTTCATTCATTTTTCCTTTTTAATTTAATAACTGCGTATGTAAACTTTAAAGTGTAAAAATGCCACACAAATGTATATAATCAAACTTTTTTATTATATATTTCACAACGTTTAATACATACAGTACACCTCTAATTATAAGCAAACAGTATACAATAATGTTTAGATTATATAAAATAATTAACTGTATGTAATTAAACTAAAAGGATAGGCTAAATTAATATGTCAATTGAGTTGGTAAACAAACAAGAAAAGTAAACAAGAAAGCAAATTAAAATGCAGACGCTGGGCATCGAAGCTCTGTACTGGAGAATACAGCAGACCAGGCAGCGCAGCCAAAGACCAGGCTTATAAGCTTATAACTATAGTTGTTGGTACGGAGAAAGCAGTCAGAGAAAGAAACAAATCCAACAGAGAATCCAGTTTCAGAGATGGATCCACAGCAGCCACAAGTCAAAATAGGCAGCGAACAAGAGAGGACAGATCAGAGCTTGACACAACAGGACTACACAAATGGCCACTGATGTCTTATTTAGCAAGAAGAAATAAAGCAATACTCACGTCTCCTTGGTCATTGTTGAATGAGACGCCCAACGGTCTGTTGAAATTTAAACTGATTCATTAGTGACGGGTAAATGTTGTACAGTTGTCATCCATGCCGCCTAAGCACAACCTAAAGCAACGGTCGTTTAAATGGCAACATTATGACACCGTTGTGACAACCTTCAGCAACAACATAGATCCGCAACCTTTTTACAAGGTTGGTACAACGTTGTGGGAAGGTCGCTACGTTGAGGCAACGTTGTGTGTTTGTTGGGTTGTTCCATACCCATATCATTTGTCTTCTTTTGTGGACCATAAAAGTATATTTTTTGAAGAATGCTAGTAAACAAACAGTTTTAATTCCCTCTGACATTCTTGATTTTTTTTTAAGTTGTAAAATGAAAGCCATTGAGAACTGAAACTATCTTGTTTTAAGTAACCACGACATTTATAGGAACAACCTAAGGCTGAGCAAATTATGGCATTTTTCTCCTAACTACCAATAACTTTGACTTGTTGCATGCAGAATGCATCCATGCTGCACGATTGGTGTCAAAGTCTATTGCTGAACTGTTTCTTATAAGGTAGTTGATTGACTTCCGCAGGAGACCCACCTCCCACCCGTGGCTGTGTGCTCAGTAGATAAGATATCAGTCCTCTGTGCAGGGCCATTGCAGCCACCCCCGCCTCTAGCAGTTGCTTTCTCTTAATATGTCCATGCAATTTCCTATAAATGTTGTTTATTTAAGAGCGGATGACATTACGTCTTTCAGAGCATTAGTAGGTCTCCCTGATGACAGGAGCTACAAAACAAGAGCACACAAGAATAACTTAAGAATATAAATGAGCATGTGGATACCACTGTACTGATTTTTGCTCTGTGTTTCAGGTGGGCCGGCAGGATGGGGGAAAGGCCTGCAGTCTGTATTTCGGCTGCGATCACACCCATGCAGCAGATGCTGGCGTCTGGCACTGGGGCTGTGCTCACATCTCTTTTTGGTGAGGAAAACAATCAGCATAATCATTTCTCCATTTAGTGGAAATTATGTGTTCACTCACTGCGCATGTGAATTTGTGCAAATGTAATTTTTGAAGTGAATGTGCTACATGTAGACTGTTTAGTCTAAATGTAACAGATTCACTTTATTTATTTATTTTCAAATCAAATATGAATGCAAATATTGTACAAACCTATCTCAAACATATTCTGCATATTCAGAAATGTAGTGGCCAGCGTAAACACTGACCGATTTCTCAGAAAAACATACATCTTGCTTTTAAATGCATTTTTTTTTTAGATGATACAAAATGATACAATATTGATTTTGAGATTAATCAATACCAAGGGGAATATGTGATCTACTTTATTAAATAAATATTAATCATATGTGCTAAAATTGGTATATACAATATTAGAGTTAGCTGAATTTTGTTGAATCAAATCTTTCTGCAACACCACATTTAAATTTAAATGTATGGCTTTTATTATCCTAAGGATGTAAGATGACCACACTCTTGTGTTAATTATTGTAAATGTTTAATAAAACAGTTTTGTAAAAATGTAATATATATTCCATCATTCCATCCATCTTCTAAGAAATGGGAACAAATCTTAACTTTCAAAGGGGAAATGCTCATAAAATAAAATGAGAATAGTGCTAAATGTTTCTCATTAGGTACATTCAGTTTAAACATGACTGGAAGTTTTACGCCAGTGATAAGCTATTATTAACTGCATGTGGAATCTCTTTTTTTCACTTTATGCAAATTTAAAGAAAAACAATATTTTAAAAAATACAATCAAATTTACTGGCCCAAAACTGTTGAACAGTAGTGCATACAAAACATCATTCTGTCTCCAGAAAGTAACTAAGTTGATGGTTATAAAGTTTAACATTTTATTTCGATAAATGTTGCCATTTTTGTATATTCTAAATGAAACTATTGAATTTTAAGACTAAATTGTGATTTCTCTGCAGTCACACCTCTGGATGTAGTGAAGATCCGACTTCAAGCCCAGCAAACTCCCCTCTTTCAAGGTATCACAGATCACAAGCAGCTCTTTGGTTTCGATTACAAACAGAATGTCAAATGATCGAATGTTGAACCTCATTCATTTACACTAGACATTTTACACCATTTACACTGTTTCTGCAGCCAATGCAGCATTAGCTGATTTAATCATTCATTTTCCTTCGACTTAGTCCCATTATTAATCAGGGGTCGCCACAGCGAAATGAACTGCCAACTTATCCAGCATATGTTTTATGCTGCATATGCCCTTTCAGCCGCAACCCAGCACTAGGAAACACCCATACATTCTCGCATTTACCTACACCGCATGTCTTTGGACTGTAGGGGAACCGGAGCACCTGGAGGAAACCCACACGAAAACAGGGTGAACATGTAAACTCCACACAGAAACGCCAACTGACCCAGCCGGGGCTCGAACCAGCGACCGTCTTGCTGTAAGGCAACAGTGCTAACCACTGAGCCACTGCGCCGCCCATTGGCTAATTTATTTTTTTAAAACTCCTTTAAAAAACATTCTTCAACATGATCACACTGTGCAGCTAGACTCATGCTCTCTTGATGCCGTTCTCTGAATACTGTTTCAGAGAACCTAACAGTTTTTAGCTGATGTGTGTATTAAAGCTGAAGTGAATAATTTCTGTGCTACAAAAAGTGCAAAAAAAAGACTCCAAACAGGTTTCTTAAACACACCCCAGATATCATTGGTTGCTGAACTCAGTCCCGCCCCCAACCTCATACCATTGGTTGAGTCTGCATTAATGTCAAGTTGATCAGGATAGAAACGGAGCAATGTTTTGATTGTTTTAAAATGCTGTTGGGAAATGTACCTATAAATGGCTTTCTTATAGTTACTTATGTATATTAGGCTGGGATAAAATAATTTAAGTTATACTTATGCTTTAATACCATTGAAATAAGGCTACAATTTAAAAGAAACCTTTGCTTCTCACAGAGCTGCTTTTTATTTATTTTTATTAGTGAAATAGGAATATTTGAATATATTTTAACATGCAATTAATTTCTTTGTTTCCGATTTCCCAGAAACAAAGAGACCAACTGGAAAATTCCTGGTTTTATTGAATTTATGATTTATAGTTGTATGTTTGAGAAAAATATCATTTATGTTTAATAATGTAAATTAATAATGCCATTTCTTCCTAATTCAAAATAAAAACATCGTTTGGAACATAGTAAAAACATTCATGTGCATGAATAAAAATGACAATGTGCCATGTTTACATTCAATTTTAGTTGACACAGTACAAATGTTTTAACTTTGAAGAACTGTATTTGGTGGAATAACAATGATTTTTATTATTCTGACCAGCTATATAAAATCTCTAAATCTCTGTTATTCTTTTTACCAGACCTTTTATTGACCAAAACAAATCTTGACATTTTACTTTACCAAATCAATTCGGTACATCTAGAGAAACTGTGAAAACTGTTCCAGTGGTCTCTTAATGTTTTCCATATATCTAACCACCTGCTGTAAGCTCTTAATAATGCATGCTTCATGCTGTTTTGCATTTGCTATATGCTATCTTTCGTTCTCTCTCTCTCTCTCGTAGCCATAGCAGCAGAATCAAGACCCTGGTCTAGGGTCATCCGGCCTTCAAAATGTGAGTATGTGGATCACATGAACCTCGTTTCTGATCCTCTTTCACACAGCCCAGCAGCTCGCTTCACTAACACGTGCTAACTAACGCTCCAAGAAAAACAAACATGCAACCTGGAAAACTACTAAATCACATAGTGTAGAAAGCATACTGGCTTACATAACGAACTATCTAACATCTGCAAAGTGATTGACTCAAGGTCATACCATGCGCAACCTCCTTGTGTGTAAAAGTTAAGTTTAGGACAAACTAAAATGCAAACCAGCTCATTCAACCTTGAACCATGCCCAAAAATAGCAGACAGACGGCTTGTTTGTGCCAAAGGTTTGCTAGATTTGGATAAACCGCCTAGGCACGGTCAATGCCATGGTCATCATTATTTATAGAATCTCTTATGTAAGACCTCGGTCCTAATTGATAAATGCTTTGAACCGAGTATAGGAAAATACCAATGGAGCCTTCTTGGAAAGCACAGTGTGAAAGTAGCATTCGATGTCTACTGTATATCTGCATATGCAACAAT
This sequence comes from Danio jaintianensis, assembly GCA_903798115.1. Lineage (NCBI taxonomy): Eukaryota > Metazoa > Chordata > Actinopteri > Cypriniformes > Danionidae > Danio > Danio jaintianensis. Next base: position 12,144,321 of record CAIGQV010016547.1, on the reverse strand, counting down.
CCAGGAGTCACTCACTACATATAGCATTTTTCCCTTTGCTCTTTCTGATTTGAATTTGATACATTTGTGAGAGAAACAGAGTATTATTGAAGTATGTTGATGGTTTGGTTTTTGTGCATTGAGTGATAATTACATGAAAGCTCATATAAATGAGCTTGCAGACGGTTATTGCCAGGATACTGATTTTTTTTTTTTCTTCTACATTCATGTATTTTTAATTTTCAACATGCACATCGACTTTGATTTATCAACTTAAATTTAAAAAAGACTAAAAGTTTGATCTTCCAATTCCAACTGTAATTTAAAATAAATAATAATCTCAAAAAGTGTTTTGAAGTTGAAAATACACATACATCACTTCTAAGTATTTGTGTTTTACAAATGTATTGCAAATGAGGTTTACACTACTGTGTTTTGTCTGTTTTTAGGGAAATGTTTCCTTTATTGTAATGGGTTGATGGACCACGTCTACGTATGTCAGAATATGTCAAGCTGCTCCAACTTGTACAAAACCTCCACCCACTTTAGTGGCACCTTGGTAAGAATGGATCTGCATTTTGACGAATCAGAATTTCAAGTTTTTGTGAATGCACAAACTCATCACTGCTTTGCTTTTTGTTTTGCGTTTTGTTTTGTTTCAGGATGCATTTGTAAAGATAACGCGTAACGAGGGCCTCAGGTCTTTGTGGAGTGGGCTTCCTCCCACACTGTAAGTCAAGCTTCCTAGTGTCTGTGTAGTTACATCACTAATTCATGACATACTTCATGTGTTTTATTGGACAGACGTGTAACAGGTGTTGTCAGATCGAGCTGACCCCCTTTTTACTCCCCATGTACCTCTTATTTGGAAAGCGCAGCTCACGCTAAAACTTTGATTCGGATCCAACAAGTAATTATTTGTTATTTAGTATTTGAATCAGATCTAAATTCTATAACAGGTTATTTAGTCAAGGATTCAGTCTGATAACTCTCAGATGTACTGAAGTGATTCAGTAAAGGTGTGTTCACACTTGGTGGTTTTCTTTCTATTAAAATTCATTCTGGAGTGATTGCTCTGTTGATGCTGCCATCTAAAACTTCATACACACCAAACAATTGGACCAAGTCCAAGGTATGCCTTGGGCTGCTTTTCAAATGAAATCCTCTGTGGTTTGACTGAAATATGGACATGAAATGGACTAAAGATATTCTAAATGGATATCATGTTCTGACCATAAAAAAGGCAGACCTTGTATTTTATTTTTTATTATTATTATTTTATTTTTTCACTTTATAGTCACAAATTTGCCGATTACAGTTCAGTCATTGGAAACTTACCTTTTTGCAACAGATTTGTGCATGTTGGAATTTCACTGTTTCGAATAATTAATATAAGGCATTAAAAGGCATTTTTAACACTAGGTTCATAACCAGGACTATATATATTATTTTTCTTTTTTGATTCAGACCAAACACATCAAGAGAAGCAAGTGTGAACACACCCTAAAATCAGATTCCATCTCATAATCACTTGATCATAATTGAGGAACAAACACTATTTATACAAGTATACACCTATTTATTTAACAACACACAGTGCTAATATTTTGTCAAAATTGTATAGTCCTTATATATTTTTTTATTCCTTTATTGTCTGTCACTGTAATTCTGTTGCGCTGTGGAAACTTCTGTCACGTGTAAACATACCTGGCATTAAAACTCTTTTTGATTCAAACTACAGTAGTCATACAGTTTACTGAACAGTGGTCCAGGAACCACTGTGTAAGCATATGACCCTTTGACTTTGTTTACAGTCAACTTGATTCAGATCAATTATTAACATTGTTTCTACATTTACAGTCTTTTTTTTAGCAGGGTCAGTTAACTCTAGCAGATGTCCTGACTAAACAAATACTAAGAATCCTTGAAAATGACACATTTGTGATAGGTGCTGCTTTGTGAAAGCTGATTGGTGTGTTTTTGTGTTTGTAGGGTGATGGCAGTTCCTGCTACAGTCATTTACTTCACCTGCTATGACCAGCTGCGGGACTTCCTGTGTTACAGCATGGGCTATCAGGGTGACCACATACCTCTCATAGCTGGAGGATTAGCAAGATGTGAGCATTTTACTCATCTTTGTACCGTGTGTTATAAAAATCATAAAGTGCAACCCTAAACAAAACTAAAAAGATGCTACATCTGTAACAATAGTTAAATAACTGTGCATAGTAATTTCTCCAAAGTATACATTTTAGATTTGCTGCCATCTAACGCTCATTAAATTGACCCATGTATTATGTATTATAATTTTGTTTATATCACAATGCCAACTACTGTTCAAAATGTTTGTGGTCTGTAAGATTTTTTTTTTTTTTTTTATGATCTCTTTTGTTGTCTAAGGCTGCTTAATTTTGTAAAATCATAATTTTGTGAAGTATTATGAAATGTAAAACCATTATTTTGTCTTATTCTATTTTTAATTATTAATATTTCATTTATTTTTGTGATTGCAATGCTGAACTTACAGCCATCATTAATCAATCAGAAATCATCGAAATGGTCAAAATGTCATGTTATTTCAGGATATTTTATGAATGGATAGAACCTCATTTATTTAAAATGGAAATTTTTTGTAAAATAGATGACAGTAAAGACATTTATTTTGATCATTTCAGTGCTGCGCTGACAGTATATTTCCCAAAAAATCTGTCCAACCCCAAATGTTTGAACAATAGTGAATGAATAATAATAATTAATATAATATATATAATTCTTGTGTAATCCTTATGAAAAATAAATGTTCTGTAAATAAATATGTTGAGATTTGCTAGTTATTTAAACAGAAAAGCTACATTTTATTCATTCAAGCATTCAGTTTTGGAGTAGTTTTCCCAGTGTTCTGTCAGATTGTTTATGCAGTGCTGTGATCTCTGTAAGATTATATTGACCTGTGTGTCTGTTTCAGTGGGAGCGGTGTCTGTAATCAGCCCTCTGGAGTTGGTTCGCACTAAGATGCAGTCCCGCCGGCTGCAGTACAGTGAGCTGATGGTGTGTATCCGCTCGTCTGTGGCTCAGGACGGCTGGTTATCTCTTTGGAGAGGCTGGGGACCCACTGTCCTACGGGACGTGCCCTTTTCTGGTCAGTGACCCACACGCTCTATGGCAGCATGTTGTTCCTGCTGATGCAGTGTTTGACTGTTTGTGTTTTTCTGCAGCCCTGTACTGGTTCAACTATGAGCTAGTGAAGGCACAGCTGTGTGAACGCTACAGGACGCCGCAGGCCTCATTTACCATCAGTTTTACAGCAGGGGCCATCTCTGGAGCAGTGAGTATACTCTAAAAAAGCCACATATGATTGATGACTTTTACTTTATTTTAGTGTTAGACGTGGTAGGCACAAATACTGTTGTTGTTTTTGTTTTGCTTTCAACTGTGTATTTTGAGATTTTAGGCTTTCTGGCTTTTCAGAAACTTTTTTTTTTTTTTTTTCAGTCTAATGTAATGATGTTCTTTATACACTTATCACATTTTGGCAATTTTTGTTCGCAGATTTCAATGACAATTCCAGTTTTTAAATGTTTTCTCAAATTTTTTTTTTTCTCCTGCACTGAGATGTTAATGTTGTTTAGCAGCTATCTGTCTGCCTGCCTATTGATCTATCGATCTGTTTTACGGAGCAATATGTTTGTACATAATTTGTTTGATTTATATACACCCTTTAATTAAACAACATATTGTGAAACATTTTTTTCCCGTAGTTATGTAGTGATAAAAAGAGATGCCCAAACCACCCATACCCCATCATGTTTTTTAACTTGACTCACGTGGAGTGTCTTGCCTTAAGAGAAGGAACTCAATGGCTGTAAATGAATATGACGAGTTTATAAAAGGTTACATAAGGCTGCAGTGAGACAAAAGATAATATAATGTGAACAGAGCGAGATATCTTATCTAGCCTGATTGATGAACAGTAAGGTTTTTTTTTTTATATCAGAGCAAACGCTGGGTCGACTTTGTCCCAAATTAATGTAGGACAGGAGTAAAATATATATATTAATTTAAACTATTCCAATAAGTTTAATTATTGGATGAGTTGCATTTTTGTTATTGTATTAGTTACATAAAACATACAAGAGTCTAGGTCCACACAGAATCTTTTTTTCTTTGCTATTACTGCACACAGTTTTGTAAAACACCTGTCAAATTATGCGAAATGATTTTGAGATTACTGGTGCTGGGAACTCAACAAATAAAAATTAAAACAATTATTACCTTTTAAGGTTTACAATGCAAATCTAATTGCAAGCACTTGTTTGATAAGCAAAGCCTACAGCAGGTCAATCATATAATACATCCTCTAAAGCATATAAACATATTACTTTACAAATTGTATTGTACACAATCTGAACATCTAAACAAATTTGGTATATTTTTCAATAGCATAACTGAAATATAAAAAAAATCTGAATAAAACTACATATTCACACATACTTAAGTAAATAATACAATCAGTTGGTGGAATCAACAATCTGGTAAAAGCTTTTCTTTTTGTTTTTCCCCTGCAAATTCCGAGGGCACGGATTCCGTATGGGCCTAGTCATAACACACACACACACACACACACACACACACACACACACACACCCCCTTTCTAATCAGAATATAAATTTTCTTTTGTCAGGTTGCTGCCGTTCTGACCCTGCCGTTTGATGTGGTGAAAACACGGCGGCAGATCCAGTTAGGAGAAATGGAGGCTCTTGGAGGTAAAGCACCTTCTGTAGTTTGACCTGTTAACACATCGCTGTAACACAACCTGCATGCTGAGCGGCCTATGATGTCATCAGGCAACAGCTCCCTTTTAAAACAATTCAGAGCTCGTTATTTAAGCCAGGGTTAATCACATTGATCGGGCATCGCATTTTGTGACATTTTGACCTTTGTCAGCAGTGTCCATGAAGAAACCGTCTTCCACATGGAACATGATGAGGAATATCTGGATTGACATGGGATACAGGGGCTTGTTTGCAGGTGAGATCTTTTGTCTTGTAACAGTGATGTCACAGTTGCTTTCTAGAGATTGAGATCAGTTCAAAGAAGCCTGCCGAAGACAGTCGAGAGTTAAGAAATCTTATAGTAATAAGTTTTAATTTCAGTTGAAATCCAAGGCTATATGTATGAAAAAGAATTGTATGAAGAGGTCCTGAATATAGTGCCTGAAAATCTGGACTTATTATATGGTGTAATGTGAGAATAAAACTTTAATGGGCTTATTATTTAATTGTGAGGACTGCAACTTTTAAATGCATGGCATTGTTGCACTTTTCATAGGCCCTGTTTCATAGCTTTTTTTCAATCAATAAATACAAGAACATTTGTTTAGAGCCACTGCTTATTGATCTGCTGTTGATGAATTAAGCGCCCTCTACTGTCAGAGGGTGAAACTGTTTTTTGATTTATCAAAATTATTCGTTTTTTATAAATATTTATCCAGTAGATAAAGTAAAAAGGCATTCTAAAAGCTTTAAATAATTTAGATAAAATACATTATTAAATTCATGCAGTTGATCAAACGTGACAGTAAAGTAATTTTATTTTATTTTTTCAAATAAACAGCTTTGTATTCATACAAGTATAATGTATTTTGTTCACCAAAAATATATAGCAGAACAAAAACATATTTGGTAACAAGCTTATTAATTATTGAACACCAATAGTAATTGATCATAATGCAGAATATTAGAATAATTTTGAAGGATCATGTGACACTCAAGACTGGAATAATAATGCTGAAGAGCAATCATTTTAAATATTTTATAGAAATAGTTTTATTAGTTGTATTTTTGATCAAATAAATGCAGCCTTTGTGCATATAGATAGATAGTTTATAGTTTAAAAGCGTCCGTCAGCATACGTCCTGCTGATTTCATGTAATAACGACCAGTCAAAACTGATTCTGATCTTTCAAGCTTTGTATGGGTGTTTTGTAACTGTCACGTATAGTTTTAATTGAGAATAACATAAATGAGCAAATTCGTTTTACAATAAGTTTTTTTTATTACGACTTTAGAAGCAGGACTTTTGTGTTATTGTTTAGCATAAATATTACTATAATTTGATCATGTGATATAAGTTGTATTTAGGCAGATCTTAACTCTTTTAATATGAGTTTTAAAACTACGCGTCCTGATTTCAATTACTACCTATGGATTATATAGTACGTTTTTGGACGTAATGATAATTTCATATATGTGTACGTGTGTATATATATATATATATATATAT
>CAIGQV010016547.1:12091126-12126118 GCA_903798115.1 Danio jaintianensis | reverse complement strand
TGCCAGAGTTCTTACCAGGTCTAGAAAATATGATCATATCACCCCAAATTTATCTTCCTTACACTGGCTGCCTGTTAAGTTCCGTATTGATTATAAAATATTGCTTCTTACCTATAAATCTTTAAATAATCTAGCTCCTGTTTATCTAACCAACCTTCTGTCTCGCTACAATCCAACCCGCTCTTTAAGATCTTAAAACTCAGGGCTTCTGGTAGTACCTAGTATAGCAAAGTTGAGTAAAGGAGGTCGAGCCTTCTCGTTTATGGCTCCTAAACTCTGGAATAGCCTTCCTGATAATGTCCAAGGCTCAGACACACTCTTTCAGTTCAAAACTGGATTAAAGACCTATCTTTTTAGTAAATCATACACTCAATGCATCGCATAACGGTATGATGCATGAATGTGCTCTACGCAGGTGAGCTGGCTTGACAACCACCTGTAGGACACACTCCTTCTGTCTTTAATGCACCAGACATTGTGTTAGAAACTCTCATATGCTTTACATGTTTGTTTCTATGTTTGTTTATATAACTGCTATTTTCATTTAAAAACAAACACTCCATTTTTGCATCTTGTTTAAATACTATGAACAGCAGCTACGCTAATTATTTTCTTTATTCTCTATTTTCACCTGGGGATACTCATCCCGAGGCCACTAGAGACTATGCAGCACTATTGATGCAATCCAAGACCTGTGGAGAAGTGATGCCAAGGTATCTATAATCCTGGACCAGGTCGTATCCTGAGCTTATACTGTGGTGGTCATGGAGGAATGGAGTGCATGAGACTGATTCCTAAAAGACCACAGTGACAAACGAGTCCCCGCATTGATCCTGTGGGCCAGCCTGACTACCCACCGGTGTCCCACTCACACCTGCAGTTCTCATTGTAAAAACGCTATATAAATAAACATGAATTGAATAAATAAATAAGAAAACGTAAAAACAGACTTTGTACTTTGTATACTATAAAAAGCGATTGTTGATTTTTCTTTTAAAAGTGAGTAAAGCCGTTGCCTTAAAAGTGAGTAAATGAACTATGTGCGTAATTATAAAAATGTATTCAACAGTCAAAATGTCAACAGTTCCAAGTTACAGTGGGTTTACTTGTTGTTTTTAAGTCAACTTGTTGCTTTTATAGAAATGGATTTACTCATTTATTTATGTCAGGAAACTAATTCATTTTAACAGTGTAATATTCAAATATGTATGCTATTTTTGCCAAAGGTGGTGAACTCTTTTTCTTTTGTTTGTTTTTTCTTTCTTCATACTTGTTTCATTTCATTCATTGAATGCATGCATACATTTTCTTCATAGACTGCATTGAAACCACAGAATATGATTACCTTCATCTCATTTTTTATATTGTCATATGTTGCCTTTTATGATCATGGAATATCCTGTGCATGAATTAGTTTTATTTTCCTCAGGAGACGGGGACATAGAGACCGTGGACAACCCTTGGCTAGAGTCTGCCTTACTGCAGCCCTGGTGCACAAGTGCTGCACTGTGGAATCAGTATTCTGAGCTGGTTCCTATGGACACAGCATTCTTAAAGCCAGCAACATCATCACCAGACTCCTGAACAGAAGACAAACAGGCCCAGCGCGTGCTTTCTCGCTGCCCCACTAGAGGGCGCGTGGCGCAGGACCGCGTGTCTGCATGTGGAGATCGGTGGAGAAGATAGACACACACACAAACACAGGGAAAGAAGGGACTGGTCATCGCGCTGAGCAATGGGTGATAAAACTACTAATTAGCCACAGGCTGTTCATCTGTTCCATTTATGTGAGTGAGAGAGCTGAATTTGTTGGTGTTCTGTCATCATTTACATTCATTAAATTACCAAAGTAGCATGTATCCATCATTTGTTCCCTATCCTACACAAGGTGTCGTTGGCAGTTTATTTTATGAATGGTTACCAGTGGGTGGTTTTAATTTAGCTATGGTGAAAGACATCAGGTTTAAACAGAGTATTCATTATGCTGACAGGTCAATAACTGTGTTTCGTGATAAAGCATATGGGCTATTATCACTTTACCCTGTGGTTCACTGTATCAGTGCACAAAGTGTACGTTTTCTTTAAAATATCCAAAAAGCACTAGAGCAGTGTTATATATTTTGCTGACTTATGCACTTACATTATTCCAAATGTTTTGAAGAAAGTTCAAATGTAGAGAAATTAGCAATTTTAACTAGTGACATGGATCGTGTCCTGTGTCGTCGTGCTAATGTCGCACACTCAACCTGTGATTTGGTTCTATAGATAATAGGGAAACACCAAAGATGTTTTTAATATGTTGTGCGCTTTATCTGACTGCACAGAAAAGTATTATAACAGAACCCTAAAACGGTTTTAGTATAAAACAACACTGCTTCCTCACCATGTCATCACAACTGGAAGAGGTTGACTGTGGCATAATAAAAGCTACACTGCAGTGCTTTTGTGCAATGTGTTTATCTCTTATCATCACTGGCTTCAGCACACTAGTTTTGTTTAATCTGCTTCATACAACCATAATAATAATTTTTGAATACGTTAGCTTATCCATGAACATTTCTGCAGGAATCCTGTAGGATGTAATAACGAAGACCACAACTCCCATGATTCCACACTCATTCAGCATTATCAAACTATGCCTTTGTTTGTTGTGAATATAGACCCTCGCGAAAATTACATACTGTGCCTTTTAAGGCCCCATAATGTAATTAAAAACTGTAGCTATATAAGTGTAAAACATCTAATCAATTTAGAAATACTGTTAATTTACAGTTTTTGTTCTGTGTGACCAACCATCCCCTTATCAAAACAAGTTAGCACAGCATTTAATAGAATGCCACTTAATAATACATGTGTCCTTGGCTTTGGATTGTGTGATAATCATTTAGTACGCATAAAGGTACTCAAATAAGTCACGGGCGAAGGGGTTGGAGTCATTCTGCATAATATAACTTGTCATTAGATCATGAGTACATTTATATATATATTTATTATTTTCATGCATAAAAATGTACACACACAACCTTTAAAGAAAGCTCAAATTACTATTAAATTCAGTATACTAATTAGGAGTTAGGGGTGTGAACCTACACTGCTGTCATGATTCAGTTGGATTACAATTATCATGTCACTGATTTAGTTCAATTCGTTCTTCAATTTTAAAATTTTACTTCACATGTTTACAATGTGTCATTGAATACAAGCTATCAGACATTTGAACTGAACCTTACATTTGACCTGTTTAAAGAAAGCACGCTTCCTGAATGTATCAAATAAGAGATAACAACATGTTAAACATAATTTTCAGCTGCTTAGTGAATGAGAGACATGAAGTTGTTTCGTTACAGTCTTGCCTCTTTTGCCATAGTTTGCTACCATGACAAATGACATCAGAAAACCCATCAGTTCTGTACTATATTGGGGCTGCACGATAACGGAAAAATCTAGCATTTTGGTATTTGCGATATATGTATGTATATATATTTGTATGTGTATATATATATATATATAGATAGATAATTCACAATACAATTTCACCAGACGACTTGAATATCTCTATTTCATCTCTATTGAGATGATTCTGTAGGGGAGTGCATCTGCATAAATTATAATAAACAATCCAATCTTCAAACATATCTACAAGATACAAATTAAATAATCAATATTTCATTGTTTTCCGAGGAGACTAACAGTATTGAGCAATTGAGTAATCAAATGTAAAATAATACCGTGTAGTCTTCGTTGGATAAATAATTCAGTAAAATGAATCGCTATTAAAGTTACAAACCATACAATTTAAACATTGCTTATCCTGCGATGTGACTTTTGTGAATTATCACATGATGCTGAAAAAATATATTGTGCAGCCCTAATCGCGATGCACCTTAGTAGTGATTCAGTGTGACACCCCTTATACTCATTCATTCATTCATTTTCTTTTCGGCTTAGTCCCTTTATTAATCTGGGGTCGCCACAGCGGGATGAACCGCCAACTTATCCAGCATATGTTTCACGCAGCGGATGCCCTTCCAGCTGCAACCCATCACTGGGAAACATCCATACACACTCATTCACACACATACACTACGGACAATTTTAGCTTACCCAATTCACCTATACCGCATGTCTTTGGACTTGTGGGGGAAACCGGAGCACCCGGAGGAAACCCACGCGAACACGGGGAGAACATGCAAACTCCACACAGAAATGCCAACTGACCCAGCCAAGGCTCAAACCAGCGACCTTCTTGCTGTGAGGCGAACGTGCTACCCACTGCGCCACCGCGTCGCCCTGACCCCTTATACTAATCTTGTTAAAGTTCTCTTTTTAGCTTTCAAGTCTCTGTGTTCTAGTCTAAACTCTGCCTGACTCAGAGCTCAGAACAGATCCCAGATGCTTTATGAGCCTCACAATCCTGATCCGTCCACAAAAACAAACAAACAAAAAACCAGACACAACCCAGCTCTGTATTGTGTCTCATCCCTGACTTTTTGAATCGCTCACATAGAGATGCAGAATTTTTGTATTTCTGGACAGTCGGCTTTGTGGTCTGGGCTTATGTAAGTGCGGTCAGGGGCTGGAGACACAAAGGCAGCAGCTGTGGGATTGTGCCTTTAGTATTCCCAGCCAGAAGGGGACAGCATGTTCCTCGGGTCTCGGAGAAACAACCACACACACACACACAGAGCGTGTCTCTCTAGTGCTCACTCTCCACTCTGATCACACAGCACTGCAGAGAGACACACGGCACGTTTGATCACCACAACAGGAGAGAGAGAGGGAAAGAGGGAGGGAGGAAACAGATGCGCGTGGTTAGACATAAAGAGTGATGGAGAGTAGAGACAGAGCGAGGTGTCAAAAGGGGAGGTTGCTGGAAAGAGAAAGGCTGGAGATGGGTAGACAAGACACTGACAGGTACACAGCGAGGGGCTAATACCTAACATCATGTCTCACAGCAAGATGCAGATACTGACATGCCATGTAAGAGAAAGAGAGAGAGAGATGGATCCAAAAGAAACGTCCCGAGCAAAGAGAGTAAACTTCATTTGTACTGACAGGGATTTTATTGCTGGAGGTCACCAGGTTGCTGGATTGTCATTTCTTGCTTGAGGGCTGCAGAGTGTCAGTTTGCCAGACCTTCAGATTGATGGCAGGTCTGGACTCCATCGCAGCTTTCATTGGCCCAAAGGCCACCTGACTGTAATGTTAAGCTAGCAGTCACAGTGTTTATTCAGCGTTGTGTTGAATAGCGAAAAATCAACATCATGTCCACAACAGATCTGTGTCAGTAAATAATTGACTCATAATTGAATTTCTTTCAAAATTTTGCTAATTAGCTAATTAACCAGTTATGTAACTAAAATCAACTTTTGCATCTCGTGAAAAATCATTCCAAAGATCATGATGATGGAGATTTACATATATATTGCAGGCAAAACACTAACCATTATTTTAAATAAAAGGAGGTATGCGATTGTTTTCTGAGCATTAATAGCAAATAAAGCCTTTTATACTTGGTTGCAGCCATGAATTAGGTGTTACTGGGAGATTAGTTTGAACATATCAAGCTTTTCTGAGTTGTGCAATGCATTAGGGACTATTGTAGCACCTGCTGGATCAGTGGCGAAGGGAACTAGATTCTACACATAAGCATCTTTGAAGAATGTGACTTAAAGAGAGAGTTCACCCAAAAATTGAAATGACTTCTTCATTTATTGTCCCTTAAGTGTTTTCAAGCCTCAATCAAAAAATGACTTTTGCTGCTTGTTCAAACTATTTATTTGAAATTAGTTGAAAAAACAATTATTTTGTGTTTTTTATGTTCAATTCACTTAAATTTGTAATTAGGATTAATTTAAACTAATCAATTTGTGTTGGAACAACATGAAGTAATTGTGTGGAACCAAAGATTTTTTTACACTGCTTTATAAGTTTTTTTTCTTCTGTTGAACACAAAAGAAGATATTTAAAAAAAATGCTGGTTTGCTGGGATCCATTGACTACCATAGTAGGAAGAACGTACTGTGGAAGTCTATGGGTCTGAGCAACCAGCATTTTTTAGAATATCTTGTTTTGTGCTCAACAGAAGAAAGAAACTCAGATTGGCTTTGAACAAGCGAAGGGTGCCATTTTGGGTGAACAATCCTTTTAAATGTGCAAGATGATATATAAATAATAATTTAAAAAAGTTTCCAGTGCAGGTTTTCAAAAAAATCATTTTTTTTTTAATGGCTGGAAAAGCCATCCTATGTGAGAGTTAAACTCATTTTGTGATAAATGTTTTTGAGAAATTAACATGTTCCATTTAGCATATTTTAAATCCAAATTTTCAGGGTATTGGTATTGCTATTGTAATGGTAACACAGCCATTGTCACAGTTGTGAACACTTATGCATGTGCACTGTTGTATGTGGATTGTTCAATTCAATTCAGGTTTACTTGTATGTCGCTTTTTACAAAAATGAACAGTCAAAATTAGAAAAGTTAAGGAGTTGTGTAGGTTAAGGGTTGGCAGTATATAAACATAGTTAACCTGCAGTTATTCAGTATATAGTGTCTTTCCAAAATAAATTATATTTAGATGTAATAATAATACATGTTCAATTTGTTGTATTTGTGTATGAAGTGTTTGTTGTCCATGGTGCAGACACAAAAATTGGGCTGCTTACCAGTGTTCTGTGTAGAAGTCTGTGGACCCTCCTGATGACAAAAATTACGTTACTTGGGCATAGACAGTTGCAGAACGTTAACACCAGTAAATTAGTTTAAACTTTGAGGTTGCATATCAGGCCTTAGCTATTGATGATTATGCAATGAGAGTAAATGATGACAGAATTAACGCTTTGTATTACCAGGATGTTTTCACTGCTAGCCATGACATTCCTATAAGTTTGTGCACTCCCTGTGGAAATAAGTAATGAATAATTTCAAAAAAATATTAATTTCAGACAGAAAGCAGACCAAACAATTATTATTATAATCATAAACGTCTTAATTAAATGTTCAGGATGTTCAAAATGTAAAAATTTAAGTTATAGCCCAAAGGTCACATGATAAACCCGAACTACCACTGCTGGCAAAGACTGGTTTGCTTTTGTAAAATTAGTTTGTTTGACAAAATAACGAATAGCAACAGGGAGTAAATAATAGCAGCATTATGACCTGCCAATAAAACTGGGTGTACTATCCCTTTAAGAGCCCTTCAAGTTACAGTTGAAGTACAATTTACATGTTTCTGCCATGAATTTGTAAATTATCATTACAAATTAACAACTTCCGATTACTTTAATGGTGCAAGTTACTGTTGACTTTAGATTATTAAAGAGGGAAAAAGGCACTTCAGATGTGTAATCTGTTTCCTTTAATACTGTTTCAGAGCTGACAATTTGTGCCTCCCGGACAAAGAAGAGGATCATTGGAGAAGGAAATGTAGGTTCCACTTTATGCCTTCAGCCATGGTGCCAGTGTCCACACAAATACACACAGACAAACTCAAATCAATGCCTGAATCTCTGCATTAGTTACTTTTGAGTAAATCAGAATACTCAAATTTCCATTAGTCACTTGTTAAATGTACATACTTGTATTGCATATTTAAAATCACAAAGGAGCGTCATGCTATTTAATGTTGTTAACTAATGTTTCCAAATGAAACCTTACTGTAAAGTGTACCAAATCAAAAATGTGAGCTATGCCACAAATTCTTCTGCATTCATAATCACAATTTTGTCAGTAGTTTCTATTTGTTTTATTAAGGAATTTTAAAAGCAATATCTTATACAAATTTTATACTTCCAAAGTTTACTTTTTTTTTTTCTCTAATCTGTGTAGTGTAGACTCACATAAGCTATAATAGATATTAGCAATGGATATTTTAACTAGATATTAGTGAAACGTTCTTAAAAGAACCTTTTTTCTTGTGAAGAATATTTTTAAAATCCAAAGAACATTTTGTGTTGGCTCTTTGTGAAATCATTTAAGCCAATAAAGAATATTTAATTTCTACTGTAATTTTAGTTTACCCACTATTTACTCACCTTCAAGTGGTTCCAAACATGTTGAGTAGAACATTAAAAAAATTATTTTATAGAAAGCTGAAAATCTGTAACCACTGACATCCATAGTAGGACAAACAAATACTATGGAAGTCAATAATATCTTCTTTTCTGTTAATCAGAAGAAAGAAACTCGAACTGATTTGTAACAAGTGAAGTAAATGACAGTTTTGGGTGAACTATCTCTTTAACCCTTAATTTTACAAGATGAAATCTGTTAGGGGCGTCATGGTGGCACAGTGGGTAGCACGATCGCCTCACAGCAAGAAGGTTGCTGGTTCGAGCCTCGGCTGGGTTAGTTGGCATGTTGGCGTGGGTTTCCTCCGGGTGCTCCGGTTTCCCCCACAAGTCCAAAGACATGCGGTATAATTGGGTAAGCTAAATTGGCCATAGTCTATGAGTGTAACTGAGTGTGTATGGATGTTTCCCAGTGATGGGTTGCAGATGGAAGGGCATCCGCTGCATAAAATATATGCTGGATAAGTTGGCGGTTCATTCCGCTGTGGCGACCCCAGATTAATAAAGGGACTAAGCCGAAAGAAAATGAATGAATGAATGAAATCTGTTAGAACACTAAATTGTAAAACACAGAAAAGTTAGAGCAATTGTGCAACTTCAGTACGAGAAAGACAGTGGCTCATTTAGAGGAAACTATAAAGAGAGAGTGTGTTGATTCATCAGCCGGTAATCTTGAACTTGGGAATGAAGAGGCTATTACCTGATGATTTATTTGTCCGTTTAAATCTGTTGATTTTTTTCCCCTGTTTTTTTCCACAATATTGTAATGAGGGGAGGGGCAGAATTTGATTTGCTGGATGAGAAGAATGGGAAAGTTGATGCGGGAGACGTCAAAATGCGCTGAAGGAGAAAAAGGACGGAGCAAGTGATGAATGTGTAACGGAGAGGAGGATAGATGTAAAAGAAAGCGAGGGGAAAAGAATGGAGCGTGAGCAATAGATGGGGGAGGGGGTGTAGTATGCAAGTAGATGATTCACAGAGGGGGGGGGAAATGAGAGATTGTGCAGGGGAGGCAAATTAAGGACAAGCATGTTGGCCCAACAAGATGGAGGGAGATAGATGAGGGAATACACAGAGTGGGAGAACGAAGGAAGCATTTTAATTCAGAGATCTGGAAAAAAGGCCATTGTGTGGGGTTGTAATTTCGCACTCTCTCTGCCTCCACGGTCGAGGGAAGACTAACAAAATGGCTGTTGCTTAAAGGCGGCGGGTCAGATTTCGGCATATATTAAGAAGGCATGAATCCAAAATGTATAACAGGAATAATTCCTCACAGGAAGGCTTGTTGTCTGGATTTCCTCTCATTGAGCAGGAAGTCATTAGCTTAGCATATGAACTAATTTTCAAGCAAACCTCAAGCCCTTTGCTACTCTCTGAGGTGATTCTGGCTTTTGTAATGTGGATGCTTTTCATTACAAACCTGCGCTTTTCCCCTTCCATTTTTCCAGATTTGCTTCATCACTCCTTCCAAAAGCAAAACATGCCGAATCATTCACACTCATTACTAGCGCAACAGATAGATTACATACTTAAGAGACCATTTCCCACATATAGACGAGCCTGGAACAGATGAGTAATTACGTGGCCTGCTACTTCACTTCCCTACTGTTACTTACTCACGTCTGACTCATTTGGAAAGCCTCGTGCTCGCTCACAACACGGCCTGCCTTCCCGCTGGTTTGAATGGTGCTGGAGACTCTGTCAGGTGCGTGCGGGTTTGCAAACACAGACAGGCAGCGAGTTTGTTCCCCTTTGGGTTTGTCTGTTTATTCATCAGGACTTGATGCATCCAAGTTTAGGATCATTCTGTTTTGGCACCTTTAGAATTCATTTCAAATAAAATGACACATTTTAAAATGAATCCAAAGAAATATGAAATGACTAAGGCGTGTGATTCTGAGAAAAAGAAATACACGTGGATACAAAGAAACAAGCCAGAATTGAAAAAAGCAGTTTTGCTGTAATTTGTTCGCTTGGTTTATCATCAAAGTATATTATTATAATGATTAATTATAATAATAAATAATAATAATAATAATAATAATAATAGAAACCAAAACAGAAAGAGTACACAAAACATTAATAGTTAACTTTTTAAACATTGCTTTTCCCTTTATAATTATCATTATCCTTTAAAACTTAAGTTTCAAGAGCAGGTTTGCTGTAAATTTATAGCATGCATTTAATCTTTGTATTCGTGAGTCACTTAGCTTCGTTTCTCGTAATATTTCGTACTTTTGTTTGCCGCTTGCTTTCTTGCAAGTGTTTGTTTAGAGTTCAGCATCCTCTTCTTTTCCTCCCCCCTCCTCCTTCCTTTTTTTCGTCTTGGCAGTCATTTCTGGAGTCTTTCAGCGAACTCTGACCCCCTGTTTGTCGCTCGTGTCAGCGAAGGCCTTTGCGTTAGTTTTTTTGCTGTCGTTCGCTCTCGTGACGACCGAATGCGAAAGGAGAGAAAAAAGGAAGCAAACAGGGACTGAGAAAAAGATGAGAAGGTTCTTTTAAAAGAATAGAATTTTGTCTAAGGTTGAACGTCTTTGTCAGTCTCGTGTTAGAGCAGCTTTGGGGTGAAGATCCTCTGTGATTTCATCCATCGTCCAGCCACAGTCGCAGCTCAGGGACGCAGAGTCTCTTTTCCAACAGATCATTATCCGGCAAACAGCAGTTTTACCTCAGAAAAGTCTTGATTATTATGTTAATTTCTATATAAAATCAATACATCCATATATATATACTATACGTGTATATATATGTTGTACCTTGTGTAAGAGATTGCAGACCGGGCTATATCTTACTGAACACCCTACCGCAGTGGTTCACAGTTTTTTTTTTGTTTCTTTCTTTTTTTCTTTGAATGCAAATAACA
The DNA here is from genome assembly GCA_903798115.1 of Danio jaintianensis. NCBI lineage: Eukaryota > Metazoa > Chordata > Actinopteri > Cypriniformes > Danionidae > Danio > Danio jaintianensis. The sequence goes on along the minus strand of CAIGQV010016547.1, from coordinate 12,115,183 downwards.
AATGAACAAATAAATGAATATGACGAATATAGTGGAGAAGGGAAGAAGACTTATAAGGGAGCAGTAGCTTGCTGATGATCCGTGAAGACCGATGGGTGTTGAAGAAATGCATTCTTAACAAAAACATGTCAAATCAATGCCACAAGCTACAGCTCCCACGTCACAGGCTGAAAGAACCCTTCTGCAAATCTCTTATCGCCTGTCTTCATTTCAAACCAGCCTCAATTTGTCAATGGCAAATGGCAAAATCATGCATACATGTGTAATCTTTGATCGAAACGCAAAAATCCTCCCGGTTCCTCCGAATCGTGAAAACGCATGGTACATGAAGTTTGATCTGTAATATTCCAGGCCTCCACTCCCGTCTCCCGTGCCCTGCTATCTGTACGGGGAGAGGTTGTGCCTCATACAGGGGTGGTGCGTCGGTTGGCTGTGTTGGATGAGTCTTTCAGGTCCTTCTGGATGCAGTTGTGGACCTGGAGGAAGTTGTGGTCCCTCTCTGAATTGTAGGTGGCGGTGGGGGTGCCGTGGCCGCCCTTTAGGGTGTCACCCCCGCGGGTGAGTGTGTACATGGAAATCTCGGTGGAAGGCAGAGCCCCGAAACCCTTCAATCCCACCGGTGAGGCGTCTCGGGAATGCGAGGGGTCCGTGGAGCGGGACGATGAGCGGGAGCGGCGCCGGTAGCGGTACCTATAGCTAGGGATGCGCGTGATAGCTGAGCCCTGCAGGTAATCTGCTGCCCGCGCGCCTGCCCGCAGCTCCCGATGCCGGTCGATGAACATGTGCACGGCCAGCACACCCACCATTTCAGCCATGATAAAGGACAAAGCACCAAAGTAGAAACTCCAGCCGTACGAGTAGCTGTTCTTCTTGGAGTCACTCTTTGAGGGATCCCCCGCATTGGCTGATATGTACACGATCATGCCAATGATGTTACTGAGGCCTGAGGGGGAAGAGAAGAGAGATTTTTACCCCGTAATCATGGTTAAAAGCTGATTCACAACCTAGTAGTGTGGGTCTAGAAAAGAGTACGGCCTAGTAAGAAGTGTTCAAATTGTCATCACCCTGCTAGAGTTCATATCTCATCAGTGGTTAATAGTTAATCCTGGGCATTTATAAATTGTCACACGATAAGATGAACATTCTCCAAAATGTCTTCTTTTGAGCATGTGTAAATGGTTAATATATATATGTGTACTATTTCTTTTAAAAAGGCTACACTACTTAACCTTCCACTCAAGGGCAAAGCTGTTGTGTGTTTAACAATATTTATGATAAAGATAATGTGTTTGAATGGAAAAGGCACTCTGTGGTGCATGGTTTTGAGCAGCATCCTGAGTTCTAGCTCAAGACATGGAGCTGTACTTCTCTCCTGCTGTGTGTTCCCCTTTACCCTTTAGGTTCCTCACTCATCATTGATTTGATGAATGCAGCTTTAGCAATGGGCAACCTCATATTATGAATTGCGGACTGTAATAGGCTTTTTTCCCCCTGAAAATACTCTTTTGCACTATAAATGTAAAAATTGTTCACTTCAAAATCATGTTTTTCAACATTATTCATTATTTTCCTTCTCAACTAAAACAATACATGAATCCAATGTATAACAACTTTAATACAATGTGCAGAATTCTGGTATAGCTTAAAGATATTTTGCCCAAGCCGTCAAACAGACATCAGACAAGTAAAGCAAATTCTCCAGATTTTGATTAAAGATTACCAATGCAAACAGTTTTTATTCACATTTCAAACAATGTTGTCAATTTTGATTACATGCAGACTTTTACAACAGATAAAATCATAAAATATTACATGTTATAGTCATACGTTTGTGGTTAACGTTTTGTAATTTTCTTTTTTTAAATATGAACTGTACATCTGAATAGAAATGTTATCAATATTAACAAGACATTATTATAAAATGTGTATTGGTTTTCACATTTAAATTATATTAAATACATGTTAGCCTTAATGCCACAACACAACTGAAAAAAAACAGTGACTTATCACTTTAAATGATTTGAGGATGAGGAAGTGACATCAGTAAGAGGGGCAATCTTTAAAAGCAGGTAAGTCAGGCTCTCCTGCAAGTCATAATTTTTATGTTTGTTACACTTATGTTAGTCCAGCATATCATATTCCACCCTATATAAATAAACAGATAAACATAATTTTTTTTCTGCTAATGCTAAGAGGAGTTCACTTTGAAAAGTTAAACCATTGTCTACCCCTGCACAAAACTGCCAGACACCACTCAAACACCAAATTAACTTCAAATAGAAAAAAAACACATTTAAGCCAAACAGAAACACTTGTAACATCTTGAGTTTGACCATTTTTATAATTCCCACAACCATAAAATGATAAAATAGCTTAATTTAGACAGTTATCTCAAGTATCAGTGTGTCATTTTAACACTACTGCTGGAAAACAAAGATTCACCACTGATAAATGTTTTTAATTCATCCATCGTTTTTTGGTAGATCTTACTGGAGGCACAGCTCCTGAATGTTCACAGAACATTGCTGTCATCTCACAAAATAAAGTGTAACTGCCCTCTGAATGGTAAGGTTAACAGAGCCGGTTTGACAATTTCCTTAACCCCTTAGCTATAAACTAAGCGCTGAGAGCTTTAATTTGTCAGCGTGAGCAAGTAAATGAGGAGTTAAGAGTAAGGCTGTGGTGCTTGACCTCACAGGAACATGATCTGTGGTTCACTGCTGACTTCACTCACACTCTGCTGGAGTCGTCTGTGACACAGTCAAACCACCATGATGGATCACTGGGAAAGTGTGTCAGGGACACCATATTTTTAGACTTTAATCCCAAATGGGCCCTATAAGCCTAGCAACAGAATCAGGAGCAAAGTGAGTTTTAAAAAAAGAAGAAAAACTGACTTGATAACTGGCTACTGTATGAACACTGAGGCAGCTTGTTTGAAAAAGTCTTTGAGTCAAAGTTATACAGCGCTGATTTGGGCACTAACGTCAAAGTTGTTGGTTTCTAAAATTGTTCGTTTTACAGAATTGCATTATTATGTAGTATTGCAGGGTCAGTTTGAGAGTGTGTTAGGCCAGTTGACTGAACTTTTGCTTACTGGGTAAGTGCCTTACAAAGTTTGATCTTGTACATGCATTATATATTCAAAAAGTAAACGTTGCGGGTTCTTTAAATTTGCTTTTGGCAATTTCTGTTTGCCATCTTGTCTGATTGGTGAACTAAGATGAGTTCGAAAGTTAAGGGTAAGTAAGAAGTAAGAAGGGGTTGAAAATGATTAATTGATTATTAATTTTTGTCCTTTTTTGCCATTATTTTCTATCAAGTGAAGAAAGCAAGTTTCTAGTAACTGTAATTTACAGCTACTTATACAAAGTTGAAAAAAAAAAGTGGAATAAATAATTGTGAAGAAATCATAAATAAACTTATGTTGAAAGACATGTTGAAAAGTTTGAGGTCGATATTTGTTTTTAAAGGCATTTATACTTTTTATTTTACAAAGATGCATTAAATTGTGTTTTGAACTTCCTGTTTGTGAAAAAGTCTTTTTTTTCCAGTATTGATAATGCACCATATCAGCATATTGGTTTCAGAGGGATCATGTGACACTGAAGACTGGATTAATGACATTCTAATAAAATATAGTTAAAATTTTTTTAATAGAATTCTACATTTTAAATCAAAGTTTAAATTTACAACAACACAAAAAGATGACTTAACAGTTTTAAAATACTGCTCGGAATGTAAAATAAATTTTCATCAGGAAAAAACAAACAATTGTGCCAGTTACTTGATAAGAGACTTTTTATCCTACAGAAAACCTTGTCCTTTTTAACCTTTTCTTCATTGACTCCTTAGGCTCACCTGCAGACACGAAGAGGATTCCTGCACTGAGGATGATATTGTGGCGGGACTTGTAGAACTCACTGGCAGCTATACAGAGACCACCCATGAAGAGCAGGATGACGCTGAGGATGGGGAAGATACTAGACGCTCGCACGGCTCCTACACATGCAGACAGAGAGAGAGAACAAGGTGAGAATAAGATGTTTTCAGTTCCAGACTTTTACTTGTTAAATGAATCTGCAAAATACAGTGAGTGAGGGACCGAGTCAGATGAAGAAAGGTGTCATTTCAGCAGCTGTTTTCCTCTGAGCACATTGACTTCAGCCAATCGACACTTTGCCAGTAGAGTAAACAACACTCGCACCCTTTAAAATAGTGCGGAAGAGCAATTAGAGGTCAGAAGTCTCACCTAACACTTGTACTCCATGACTGAGAAGGACGAGAGACACCAGGCCATTTACAGATGCCGCTATTTGCGCACAATATGTTTGTAGTGAGATTCAACAAAAGTTGGCTTCTTTCGAGCCATGAAATGACAAGTGAATGTGTTAATGAATGTTTTTAGGACAGCCTGCCAAGCCTTCACCTCACCAGTTTATTCAACTCAATGTTTGTGTAGCTTTTAAAGGGATAGTTCCAGCACAGGCTCATTTTATATAAGTGCCTCAACCTACATTTTTGTGCAAACATAAAATATGTTGCTCCGGGTACATTTCGTTGCATGTTTTTGATAAAATATCCACTGGAGGGCACTGTCTACATTTTTGCGAATCTTATATGCATTACTCTGAGTATGTTTTGTTATTTGTTTCAGATACACGTCCTTCTTGTACACGTCCACGAGAAAGCAGAGATCAGCTAGACTAGCGAACCACTGAACTAAACCCTTCCTTAAACAAAAACAATCAAAAGCAAACGTTAGAGAAAAATGCACTGCAAACTCATGGTTTTACCTTAATTCTACATAGTTTTATCTCTTTTGTGGAACTGTGCTTCACAAGACTCCGCTCTGCATCACAAGTACAACAGCTGACAAAGTGAGATACTGAGCACACTGACCACACCAGAAAAGTTGTCCATATGGAAATAGACAGGTTAGGCAAACATATTTCATTGCAAATCATAGACACTGTTAAGCTGTGTATATTTGAGTTTATTTGGTGTTGTACAAAGAACTGCACAACTGCACTGCCTTTATTCATTGAAAATATCATTAGTGTGAAAAGGAACAACATTTGTTGCTTAAGTATGTTTTTGCGGTTTCACAAAAATGTAGGCTGAAGCACATATTTTCATATTCACACATTTGCCTGGGTTGGATAGTTAACAAAACAAATAATTTTCTCATCCTCATTTCATTCTAGACCTCATTAACTAAGGTTATACTTTTTAGAATGTTCATGCTGCTTTTTTCATTCGGTCCAAGCTTTAGATTTACATATTAACTTTTTTTTTGCATCAGGCAGAAACTTTTATCTAAAACTACTTATAATGCATTCAAGGAAAGCATTTTGACAATTAAACCCAAACCTTTGGACAGTTAGCAGTGACTGATCTTCAGGTGGCTCGAGTTTGAGTCCCAGCTCAGGAATCTTTCACATTCACCCTCAAATGATTTTAAACCTTTATGAGTTTCTTGTTTCTGTTGAACACAAAAGAAGATATTTTGAAGAAAGCTGGAAACATGTAACCATCGACCTCCATAGTAAAGAAAAAAAAAATCATATACCATGGAAGTCCATGGTTTTCAACTTTCTTCAAAATATCCTTTTGAATGGTTTGGAACCACTATAGGCAGAGTAAATAATGAGTAAATTGTCATTTTGGGGTGAATTATCCTTTTAAATCCAATACAACTCAGGTGTAAATGAGCAGCCACTGGACAAATCTGAAACTGTATTAAATATATATAAACTTTTATACTCTATTTAATGGACATACTTTAAAAGGCTATGCATTTTCACGTTAAGCGTTTGTCAAAAGTGAAGCATTTTTGCTTAAAGTATTAGCTCATCCTAAAAATGAAAATGATGTTGTTAAAGAGCCCCTGTTATAGATTTTTGAAAATGACCTCCCATGCAGTGTGACACACAGCTCTAAGTGAATGAAACCATCCAGCTTGAGGTTTAAATCTGAAAGTGCACCTTGTTTAAAACTATTGATTTAAAAAAAAAAAAGAGTCGACTCATTTATATGATTCGTCTTTTGTATCGACGTTGACACAAAACAATACCAAATATGAAGTGCCGGATCTGGTAAAATGTGAATGCACCCTTCCCAAACACTGGTGGAGTGCAGATGTGGGATTGATCATGACTATAGATGAGTGAATATTAATGAGTGAACATTCTGATGATTAATACAATAACCTACCCTGCAACGGGGGATTCACTGACCGTTTGTTAAAGGAAGGATCAACAAAGACTATTAATGTATGGGACTTTGTCAGACCTTGACAGGAACTTTGTCAGTACACAGTTCATGGACCGGTTTCATCTTCCTCCAGATGAAAAGCTGTAAGTGTGATTAAATTGGTTGCCTCCTTGTTTTCTCTAGCTTGCAAAATATGTATTTAATTGTGTTTTGTTACTTGTACTGTATCTAGTTAATTCTTTATATTCACATATCACGTCTAAAACTGATTTAAAAACGCAACGCATGCTGATTTCTTTACTGATTTAAATGCATTTTTGAGCTGGCGATTTTCCCTGGCTTTTGTCATTTCTATTGCCAACATCAGCTGTTCTAACACACATATTGCAGTCAGTTTTCTAAATAGTTCAACTTTTGCCACTGTGTGGATTAATACTGAATGTGTGTCGTTGTTTTTACTTATGGTTAAGAATAGAGCAATATGCTGGTGATTAACTGCATTGCTTTAATGCACTCCTGCATTGGGCTCACACATATTCTCTGCACTCTGGGTACTTCAACAATGTTGATAAGCCATGGTGGGCGTTTGTTTCCGTCTGGCGCTAAACGCAGTCGACCAATCACAACAGACTAGGTCATCAGACCAATCAGCGCAGATTCTGCCTCACGCAAAGGACAGGCTTGGGAACAAATGAATCGCTGAACAAATCATATGGGAGTTGTTGGGATAATTAGGTAAAAATAAATGCTAATTATAAGACAATGAAAGAGTTTTTTGATCTTGCATGCATATTAGCCTGTTGTTGGAGAGCCCCAAAACCAAAATACGACCTTTTATAATGCGTAATAGGGGCTCTTTAATTACTCACCCTTATGTCATTCCAATACACTGAGACATTTGTTCATCTTTGGAACACAAATGAAGAAAATAAGAGGTCAAATCTGTATATACGTCACTGCACAGTGCTCATAAATGTGCGTAATACCTTTCTGGACTTTGAAATTTGTGCTCCGAACAAAACCAACAAAGGTCTCAGGGGTTTGGAATGACACGAGGGTGAGTAATTAATAAAATCATTTTCGTTTTTGGGTGAACTAACCCTTTAACTTTTTCATTTCTCACAGCATACTCTTATCCCTTACTCCCTCTCTCTTTTAAAATACTTGACATGCAAAGTTATGCTTTCATCAGGCTAGTTAAATTTTCATCACTCCTTCTAGTCTGCAAGCTCAGCAGGTTTTTCTCTCTCTGTCCCTCCCCGCTGTGCTGTAAACGCTGATGTGTGGACAGCATGACAGTACTGCGAACTCTTGCCTGCTAAAGTAGGGACTGAAGGTCCCCCTGAGAGGGTCATCTGCGCTCCTTTCCTGCCCTCACCTCCACCTGAAAACCACTGTAATCATGCCCATCTGCTGCTGATCGCACGAGAAGCCAAAGTCAGCTAGTGCAAAAGTCCATTTGTTTCTATGTTTTAACATCTATAGTGCATTTCAGTGCATAGCGTTTAGTAAAATGCAGTCTGATTGAAATACAAGATTCTGAACTATCATTTTAGGAATATGTTTGACAGTAAATGTACTAAATGAGCGCTGTGCTAAATGGCTATATCTCATATGCTGCATGTTATATAAGGTGAGATTTTTTTAGTTCACTTGCCGCAGTTCTTCTCTTCCTCTCGGAGAAAACGAAATGGGACTTCATTGGAAGTGATGAACAGCATTTTAATTTTCTTGCTCTTTGTTCCGTCATCTCCTATCTGTCTATTTCCCTCTGTTTTTCTCTCTATCCACTCAATCTAACTGAGGCCCTTATTCTCAGTGTCATGTGCTATCTTTACCCAGCATATGAGGCCAAGAAGTGCCTTCTTTTGCAATGAGGGTCAAACGATGCGTTCTTAAAATTAGTTTGTCACAACTAAATTCTGTAATATATACTTTAGATAAAGTTTGAAGTCGTCAATAAACAGTGTTTATTAAAACAAAATTCTGGTTGAAAAATGTTATGTTCATTGTGTTATGTGCCATTTTTGTGCCAAATGTACCAACTACTGATGACTGAATATGTCTCATTACACAAAATAAAAATTGATTGTGTTTTTACAGCATTTATATAAACTTTTTTTTACTGGTATATTAATGCATATATTAGTTCACACACACTAATTAATGTTAACTTTGATCTTATTTAATAGGTATTGTTAAATGCTGACATTAACATAAACTACACTGCAAAAAATGCTGGGTTCCACACAATCGATTTGTGTTGGGAAAACATGAAAGAATTAAGTTAAATTATTAGTTTTTACAAATTTAAGTGGATTGAACATAAAACAATTTAGTTGTCTCCCCCCAAACTTAAGAATTGTGTTGTTTCAGCTCATTTTAAATAAGTCGTTTAAACAAACATTAAACGTCATTTTCTGAGTGTAGGATTAAAATATGCTGTAGAAGTATTGTTCATTGTTAGTTCATGGTAGCTAGTTAACAAATGAAACATTATTGTAAAGTGTTATGCATATTGTATATTAAACTACACACAAATTCATATAAATAAATATTGATCAAACAATGGCTATATGCAATTAACTGTGACTGTGATTTGATGAATTAATCATATCACATGGAATATCAAGTTATTAAATTATTTTAATTGGTTGAAAGTATCTGTATTTTCATTTAATATATAGTTAATTCTAAGATTCTAACCAAATGGCAAGCAGAATAGTGTCAATGCTCAAATAATAAACTTTCCGGAATCCAGCCCTTAGTTGGAAGAAAATCTATATACTACTATACTTTTTTAAATCTCAAGACATGATGAGGTTATTTCTACAAGATGATGTATTTGACAGACTAGACTCCCTCATGGACTCATCCTTAAAGTGTGACTTTTGGCCAGGTATGGTGACCCATACTATTCACCTGAAAATCAGCCACTGCTAACTGTCCAAGGATTTGGGTTTGATAAAAGTTTCTATTACAATATTACAATAACAACCTAACTGTCATACATATACATATAGCAATGCCCGCTTTTTAATGTTATCAGACAACAATTTTTATCTGGAGAGACAAAATTATTTTAAAATGTCAATCTTTTTATCAAAAGACTTAAAAAGGTTTTAGATTTTTATCTTATTTTATGTATTCGTTATCGTTGTTGATGTCATTTTAGTTTTATAAACCTTTTTATTATTTTAGAAAAGTATTATTTATAAAATGTTAGTAAATTTTATCGGGTTTTTTTTTTCTTCCACGAAATAGCCAGCACAGCAATATGGCAATAAACTCAAAACTCCCTCTCATAGCCCGTGAATTTTCTCTATTCTGTCACCATTGGCAAAGAGGTTAATTTTGGACCTGGTGGAATTTTGTTTTCTTCAACGAATGTCCTTGCGTGTTCACATTATCCTGTCTCTTTTCTCAGTCGGGTGTAGAGTTGCTGGGAATGGTCTGATTAAATATTAAGGTGTGCTGGGTGTTGACCCCGCTCCTGTTGCCCTGTAACATCCTTCTCCCAAATCTCTCTCTCTCACGCACACACACACACACACAGATTCTGGCCAGTCTCACATTAACCTGAGGATATTGACATGGCCAGAGAGGACACCGCACTCTTCCTCATCCATCAGCCTCATTCACAAAGACACAGGCAGGCGAAGAGGGTAGAAAGAAGGGGGCAGGAGAGGATGTGAGGCAGGATGTGAAAGTGGAAAAGGAAAAGATAATAACTTAAATGTATTGATTGTTGACACAAGCGTTTAAAACGACAGGCTTGAAGGTGACAGAAGTGTCCTCAGAGACCAGGATGCAGGGTTGATTTTCAGCTCTGTTCAGTCTCATCTATATAATGACAGTGAATGGCAACCAGCTTAAACCCTCGTGTGTCATTTAAAAAAAGGCATACCTAGTGCCTTAGAGGACAAAAATGCTTATAAACGTATTGTATTTTGTACCTCTTTTGCAAACATAGGTTGCTTTATCTCCATCAATTCTTATGACAACTACCAAGAATTCCATAATTTTGAAGTTTAACCCTTTAATTTACAGTTTGTTTACCAAATGGCAAATTTTATGTGAAAAAAAACCCACACAAACAAAAAATTTATATATTTTTACCCATATATTAAATGCTAAGCAGATTTTTATTTATATATTTTTGAGATTATTATAGTCTTGAATAAGTCACTAATTAGAAACAACTGGCACCCATTCAAATATCTCAAACACTGATCCATATCAATACACCCACATAATTAAATACACATAATTTCTAAATCTACATATAATCTGTGTGAACTTACATCATTAATCCTTTAACACAGTCAAAATGATGACAATTAATTGATTGATTTAATAAGTAAAGTAAAAGTTAAGTATCCAGTAAAAAGTGAAAAACAAAATGTAATTTATTATTATGAAAATTCTGAAAAGAACAGAGAAATTAAGATGAATAGAAACATGATTTAAAATACAATTCATAAGGTGAATATATCTGTATTATATCTATATTGTAGTTATTTGGTATTCTGACTGTCATCTGATAACCACAGTTTTAGATGTTCATCTCCATTTAGAACCTTCACAGATTCTTTTTTGGGATTTCTAGGCATTACGTTTCACATCCTATTCTGATCTTGTTTTTCAATTGCAAGTTGGAGTGAACTGCTGTGCAAATATTGTACATCTATATTATGTTTTATCAAATCTACCAATAATACCATGTAATGCATTCTATATAGCGAGTGAGAAGCTGGGATGGACAGGCTGCAGATGTTGCTAGAAACAGTGTGAATTTTAACACACAGACTTCATACATTGCTAATGAGCTGTGTGGACACTCGTGGGTTCAGAGCAATGCTTTCACTCATCCAGATCTCCATCCGTCTATCCGGCTGGGACTCTGGCAGCTCTGTGCCCTTGGCTCTGACCTCTCGGATCAGGCAGCAGTGCTGTATTGATGCCTGCAGAGGCTCTGGAGGAGGAAGAGAGAGCAGCCGATTTCCCCCAGGCTCCCTGCACTGATCACAGCCGGACACTAAGCAGCCGCGGGGCCTTCTCACAACCAGAACCAACACTCGCTGGACAATTTTCATTGCAAACAAGATTTTGAATAGAAACGACGCGCAAACATTTGTTCAATGTCAGAGATCTTTTTTTCTTTATGAAAAGAAAAAAAGTTTTTTTCTGTTTGTGCCATTGATTTAGATTTGTTTATATTATTATTTTAGAAGTCAGTGCTTTAATTCAGCAGTTAAATTGATTAAAAGTGACAAAAACTATATATATATATATATATACACACACACACAAACACTCACTGGCCACTTTATTAGGTATACCTGTCCATCTGCTCGTTAACGCAAATTTCTAATCAGCCAATCACATGGCAGAAACTCAATGCATTTAGGCATGTAGACATGGTCAAGACGATCTGCTGCAGTTCAAATCGAGCATCAGAATGGGCAAGAAAGGTGATTTAAGTGACTTTGAACTTGCCAGACGGGCTGGTGTGAGTATTTCAGAAACTGCTAATCTACTGGGATTTTCATGCACAACCATCTCTAGGGTTTACAGAGAATGGACCAAAAAAGTGAAAATATCCAGTGAGTGGCAGTTCAGATTGGAAAAACGTTGCCTGGTCTGATGAGTCTCGATTTCTGCGTCGACATTCGGATGGTAGGGTCAGAATTTGGCATCAACAACACGAAAGCATGGATCCATCCTGCCTTGTATCAATGGTTCAAGCTGGTGGTGGTTGTGTAATGGTGTGGGAGATATTTTCTTGGCATACTTTGGGCCCATTAGTACCAATTGAGCATCGTGTCAATGCCACAGCCTACCTGAGTATTGTTGCTGACCATGTCCATCTATTTATGACCACAGTGTACCCATCTTCTGATGGCTACTTCCAGCAGGATAATGCACCATGTCATAAAGCGCGAATCATCTCAAACTGTTTTTTTTTTAACATGACAATGAGTTCACTGTACTCAAATGTCCTCCACAGTCACCAAATCTCAATCCAATAGAGCACCTTTGGGATGTGATGGAATGGGAAATTCGCGTCATGGATGTGCAGCCAACAAATCTGCAGCAACTGCATGATGCTATCATGTCAATATGGACCAAAATCTCTGAGGAATATTTCCAGTACCTTGTTTAATTAATGCAATGAAGGATTAAGGCAGTTCTGAAGGCAAAAGGGGTACTATTAAGGTGTACCTAATAAAGTGGGTGATGAGTATGTGTGTGTGTATATATATAAATATATAAATTCATATTTTTTTAAATTAAAGTGCTCTAAATTTTAAGTAGTAAAAGAGTAAAATCTTACCTTTTAATGTGTTACATGTTCTTAAAAATTAAAATTTACTCACCATCTATCCATCCTTAATTGGTTACAAACCTTTATGATTTTATTTTTTGAAGAATGTTGAATACCAACCATTGAGTTCCAAAAACAATACTGAAGTCAATGGCCACTGGTTGTCAACATTCTTCAAAATATCTTTTGTGTTTATCAGAAAAAAAATCTTGGAAAAAATTATATTAAAACTTTCTATTGATAAAATAATTTTGAAAATCATAATAATACATTTGACTTGAGTAATGACTGCTGGATACAAAATTCCAGCACAGGAATTCCAGTTTAAGAAGCTAATCCAATAGAAACTGGATATCTGAAATGTAGAAAGATTTTTTTTACTGTAAGACAGTGAAAGGACAGGAATTGTTTGTCCAAACTCAATAGATTTTGCAAGGGAACACAAAGGTTTCGTGAGAGAATACATGTTTTTGTGAGGGACAGCAAATATCTTTGCGAGCAAATACAAATGTATTTTTCCCTCCCACCAGTTTTTTTTTTTTCCAACCACTGTGTCCTGTTGGGAGCTCTGTATAATCTTACATATTTTCCACAGAAGAAAATGCAGTTAAGCATGCTAAAAAGTTGCATGCATCTATTTGTCATCACTTAGTGGAGTAAATTAAATTTAAATTTATCCCAATGTTTCTTGATTCAGTGTTGGTGTGGATATACTTTTTTGTCTGTGATCCATGCACTGTTACATTAGTTGTGGCTTCAGTCAGTAAAATGTCATCAAACACACAGTCTTTCTCAATTTGCGTATGAATATGCATATTTTCTTTGTTCACTGTTGTGTTGGCCATTGTGTAGCGAGGGCTTAGGGCTTTTGGTTTCTTTGGGAGCTGCACTGATAATGATGCCCCAGGGTAAGCGCGTCTCTTTCGGCAATCTGCCCAGACTCTCCAGGCATGACACTGGCACACAACACAGGGAAATGTTCACACAAGCCCTGTGTAGCGTTTGAGGGTCTGTCAGGAGCAGAAACACTGCCTGCGGGGCTGTTATTAACATGGTGGAATGGGCAAAGAGGAGTCAGGGGTAAGTCAAGCCTGAAGCAAGGAAAAGAGAGGAGCCGTTTTTATTATAATTATTTTTTTTGTTATGCCGCCTTCTATTAGAGCTGCTGGAATGGGGCTTTTATCAGAGACTCTGCTCAATCTCGAAGCAGAACACAGCTGGGGCTGTTGCCTAAGTTACATTACTAATCTATTCTTTCATTTATGCTTTTCAGAGAGATCACAGAGAAAAAAATGTATCTACTCTTATTAAAAAAAAGTACTGGAGCTGGGCTTGTGTGTGTGTGAAAAATTAAGACAACTTGAAAGTTCTTTTTCTCTAGATTTACTGGATTTTAGGTATGTGTTTGAGTACGTACAATGTTAATATTATTATTATTATTTTAATTGTGTAATAGTCTGATATCTTACATTATATTTTTCAAAAGCGATTTCTTTTCAAGAAATGGCAATTTGGTCCTCTTATTGCCAATTTGATATTGAGAAGAAACTGATAAGTATTTTTTATTATTTTTTCAGGTGTGAAAATAGATCAGTTAATCAATACCCATCGCTACTCATGGATAGGCTCTCACAACGGCCATGTATAAAATTTGTGAACAACTGCTTAGCATTAGCAGGAGCTACACTCACTTGAATGCAGATACTTTGTTTTTGACAGTGGCGGTCTTTGAAATTCTGTTCAATCTGGGGCTCTTCATCTTTCCTTCACTCTCTCTCTCTCTCGCTCTCTCTCAAGCTCATTGACAGCATTGTGGATGAAAATTAGCATTCACACTTAATCAGCCTCCCACAGGCTTGAATGTGCTGATGTGCAGGACAGGGTCATGCTAATCAGGTGCTTTAGCTTGCAGGCACATTGATTGAATACTACAAACGCTTATTAATCTAGCCCTGCCCCGGCACCTTGCCCTCTCAACACAAACACACACACATACACACACATACACACAGATATACACACTGCGACTCTATCATCACACATCTACGTATTAGACATGTGCAAAAATATTTACCTGTCCTTAAAGGAATACTCCACTTTTTTTAGTAGAATTGGAAGTTAGCAGATTTTCACTCGCTGCGTAATGTAATTGCACCTGCTGCAGCCATGGTACACCTCAAAGTTTCTTGATTATTACGCTGGAATGGGGAGTATAGTTCCTAGCCATATCGACATAGAAAATAGCAACTTTTCATTTTCTGTCAGTTTTAAAACACAATGTGTAACTACAGAAGCGTCAAGCTTTAAATAGTAAACTTATGGTAACTCTTTGGTCATTTTTGAATGAGATGCTAATGGTCTAATTCTATTCAATGACATGCTAAGCTAAGCTAAAACTACTCTCACCAGACCCAAAGATCATCTGAATGCATAAAAAAATGGTAAAATTCAACTTTTTAACCCTAAGGTTAAATGCAGTATTGTATTGACCTTATACAGTTTAATGCAGTTTTCAGCTGAAATTTACACAAGTACTTTTTGTCTTGTAAATGATAATTATGAACCAGATTTTTAAATTAATTATTAATTTCCAAAGTGTTCCTAGCACAGTATGATATGACTACGAAATACCATAGTGAAAGCTTATTCATTTTAACATTTGCATTACATGTTCGTTTATGTAGCTTACACAAACTCCGTTATCCCATGAAGAGTGTCATAAAGTACGAAATATTTGTCAAAAAAGTATTATTTTCATGAGCCTGAGTTTAATTTTTTTCCAGAAAGTGTTCACGGTAATAGCATTGATTTAGTGTTAGGTTTGTTTTTGTTTTTTGCTGTACACTGACAAAATAATGATATTTGTTTGTATGCATATGGAGATTTTAAAATTTGCAACATGATTTTCTGTTTGTAATATTTTTGGTAACACATTTTAGCTCATAATTGCTTACATGTTCATACAGTTGAAGGCTAAATTATTAACCTTCCTGTGAATGTTTTATTCTTTTTTCCAAATACTTCTCAAGTGATATTTAACAGAGCAAGGACATTTTCAGAGTATTTCCAGTTTTTTCTTCTTCTGGAGAAAGTCTGATGTATTTCTTTTAGTTTTATTTCTAATTTGAAAAAATTATTATTATTTGTCTTGATCTTCAGAACAAAACACTGTTATCCAATAACTTTAATCTAATTAACCTCCTTAATTTTTTAAACTGCACTTTAAGCTGAATACTAGTGTCTTGCAAAATAACTACTAAAATAGTATCTACTGTCATCAAGGCCAAGGCAAAATAAATTAGTTATTAAAACTTTAAAATATTATTATTTAAAGTTAACTTATTAAAAAAAACCTCTCTATATTAAACAGCATTTGGGAAATATTCTAAAAAGAATAAATAATTCACAGGAGGGCTAGCAATTTTGACTTAATTTCTTAAAAAATATATATCCCACTAAGATATGCATCAAATAATAATAATAATATAATAATAATAATAATAGTAATATTAATAATAATAATAATAATATATTTTATGTAGTTATGGGGGTTAAGCTACAAAGCTTTTCTTGTCACAGTAACCAGTAAGTGCAAGCAGTCACAAGCACACTGACTGCATTACAGCAATTGACACTTTCTTTCATTTAAAGCAAGTGGAGAGCATTGCTCTCAAGATTGCACAATTATGCTAAGAATGCTTTGGAAGTAAGAAGTACCTCAAGTATAAGTGTGTGAGACAGCTCGTACACAGAGCAGAGCTGTGACAATCTGTAATCCTGGCAAGAGATATCAAATGTGTTACGCAGCTTTTCATCACATGCATTAAACTAAATTTACTGGTCAAGTGTTTTCCCAAAACATTAGAAAATCCTATACATATGTGCTTCATGGCCATTCTCAAGAAATGCCATTTTGTGCCCCAACTGTGTCCTCAAGACTTACTATTGTTAAAGTTAACCCCTACCTCTCAGTGGGGGAAGAACAAATTGTACTAAAATGTAGAGATTGTACAAATTTATATGAATTAGGCACTATTGATTTAGTTATTAGTGAAAAGTTATGAATTGCTGTGAGATTGTTGAATATTTCCTATGAGCTCCACTTAATCAGTGGCAATGTACTGTATCATCATTTGGTGGCCATCGGTCTCGATTCTGGGGTCCTGGTGCTGCTGTGAATCCGGTACAGTACACAGTGATGCAATTCACATATCAATAAGCAGAGCATGGCCTTCTCTGTTATGTTCATGAGCCAGTCAGTTGTGCGCTCTATAGGCTCAGCGATGTCATATCAGGTGACACAGCCAGTGACCTAGACTCTTATCTATGTGTGTATGTGCGATTGTGTGTACTAGTTTAGCTTATGAGGGGCAACGATCCTCACTTATTTACTGAAATATCATGACAACCAACTAGTGAGGACATTTTACTGATTCTCACCAGCAAAAAAAAAAAAAAAAAAAAAAAAAAGGATTTTGAGTAAATTACTACAAAAAATGAATTGCACATTACATAATTACAATTGTATTTAATTTAAGTTTCTAATTATTTTGTCTGAAAAGCAACTCAGCAATTTAATTACTTGACTAAATACTACAAAGCCACATAAATCGCATAGAATCGCAATAGAAATTAAACTCTCAAGTCTTTACATTTGAATCAAACACGACCTTTAAGTTTTCTTAAAAAAACTCTTATATTTTAATCTTTATATTTTATATTTAAACTATTATATTTTACGTTTCAAATAAATGATGTTTAGTTGTCTGAGAAATAGATCCTAGTTAAAAAAAAAAGTTTATACTTTATATAGTCATGAATTGATTTATCATTTATAGTTTTTTATTAAGCATATGCAATTGTCTTGAAAACTGATATATGTTTTTAGTTGAAAAATTTAATTATTCTGCAAAATATACATCACTCTGCTTCTCTGAATTGATTACAAAGAACTGTGGAATTTATGTACAGTGTTTAAGGCAGGTATATTATAGGTAACTGTAATTAAATGATCTTAAAATGAAAACTAATCTCTTACTTTACTTTTTCAGTGGAAAAGTAATTTAATTACAGTAGTTACTTTGTAAGTAATTACATCCCAACACTGGCCAAAACATGTTTTTATTTTTATCTATTTTTTCTGTTTCTGCGAGGGTTATATTTAGGGGTAGGGTAGGGTCAGTACAGAAAAAAAAAATCATGAACTTAATATAAAATCAGTGGAAGTCTATGCAATGTCCACACTAAGTGTATGTGTGTGAGTGTGTGTATGCGCTTCATGCCCGGTGGCCTCAGGCTTTAGTGGCATGTGCCCCATCCCCCCTGCCAGCCATATGATAGATTGTTGTGTTTGGAGTAAGAAAATGAGAGACAGATAGCAGTTGTAAGAGAGAGAGAGGTTAAAAAAGAGGTGATGAGGGAATGTGGTTTCATTATATCCTGCTTGCTCTGATGGTCAGGCCACTCGCTTCAGTGCTGGACAGAATTTCATTGGTGTGTACAGAGCACCAGCCCATCCTCTGCCTTGAGCAAACCCACTGCAGGCTCGGCACATGCAGACCCGCTGCTGTTCGGCCAGCCTCATTGATTTTATCGGCAGCATTTCAGTATGTGTGTGTGTGCATGCGTGTGTGTCTGTGTGTGTGTGTGTGTGTGTGTGTGCGTGTGTGTGTGTGTGTGTGTGTGTGTGCGTGCGTGTGTGTGCGTGTGCGTGTGTGTGTGTGTGTGTGTGTGTGTGTGTGTGTCTGGGTCAACCAGTCAGCCAGTTTTTGTTTTACCGTGTTCCCATGAGGGTGACAGACAGACAGACACTGATACTTTAGAGTGTTACATTAACAGCATTTAAGACTGATACTTTAACAATTAAATAAATGAAAAGAACATTACAGTAAATAAAATAAAAATATGACATACATAAAAGAAAATAAATATATAAATAAAATACATAAAAGAAAATTAAAGAAAAAATTGAAGATTTCTAGATAATATTTAACAATATTAATTTTAATATTAATATTTAATAGTATCATTTGGCTATCATTTTCAGTATGTTTTTTTAAGTGCAATAAATAAGAAACATTCTTGTAAAAAAAAGCTTTTTTGTGCTCTCCAAGCAGCATTTATTTGATCACAATATTATAATTAAACT
The DNA here is from genome assembly GCA_903798115.1 of Danio jaintianensis. Lineage (NCBI taxonomy): Eukaryota > Metazoa > Chordata > Actinopteri > Cypriniformes > Danionidae > Danio > Danio jaintianensis. The sequence continues at coordinate 12,096,491 of CAIGQV010016547.1, read as the reverse complement.
TGCTTAATACTATTACAATTTATTAATACTTAACTTTCTGTATTAATACATTTTCAGCATCATTATTTCAGTCCTAAGTGTCACGTGATTCATAAATACTTTTTATTATGCTGATTTGATGTTCAGTTAAGTTATTCTTTTACTTCATGCTGAATAAAAAATGAAGGAACAAAACATAATGGATATATGCACTGTTAAATACAAGTATTCTTTATAAAAAAATTGTTTGATTTATTATCAAACTTTGACAGCTGTTACAAAATAACAGCTGCCAAAAAAAGGACAGGTGCATAAAAGTTTGAAAAAACAAACAAACAAAAAAAACAAATAGCCTGAAAGCTGCTGTTTAATCTTCACTGTCTATAGTTTTTAAAACCATATCAGTCTACAACTAATTCTGTCACTCTAATAACAAAAACATTTAATTAATAAGGAAGTAACAAATCAGCAACCATAATGTAAAAAACTGATTCAACTATAATAAACTTTATCTGTTTTCACCCTTATATTACCTCCTTCTCTCATCCTCCTCTAAACACCCTTTAGTTCCTTCAACCAGCTGGCTCTATTTCTCCAAAATTTCCCCCTCTCTCAGTGCTCTTATTTCTTCTTTTCGGTCGCCCCCTCCCCCTCGGTCCTCTCTAGTGCTGTGGAAGATTGCAGCTCTGACACGGCATGATCTAAAAACCCACTGGCGCTTCACAATGCTTCAGCACTCTTATATAACAGTGTGTGGATGTGTGAACTGCATACACCCGTGATCACTCCAGCACAGAGAAGTCTAACACTGATAGCAAATATGTGTGTGTGTGTGTGTGCGTGTGTGTGTGTGTGTGCGTGTGTGCATGTGTGTGTGCGCGTGTGTGTGTGTGTGTGTGTGTGTGTATGCTGCAAATGGATATGCAGATGATGTGCTGTTACTACGTGCTAGATATTTCTTTCATGATGACCCTCAGTGAGCAGTGTATGCCTGTGGGTGCTCAAAAAAAAAAACACACAAAATAAAAACAGCGCATAATTCTCTCATAATCAGATGTGCATGAATCCATACTGCAATTTCGCATGTAAGTATGCAAATGCTTGGGTCTAAAAATACAGGCATGAATATACATATGTCTTTACAGGCAATGAACGCTGACCTGCTTTTTAAAAAAATATATATTTCTCTGCATCTTCATGTGTATTTCAATAGACGTCAATTCTTTTTTTTTTTTTTTTTCTCAATAGACGTCAATTCTTTGGTGTATCAGTGAACTGTGTGACGCTCTCTGTGACATCACTTATGTGTCACTTCACTAATGTGGCTTCTCGGTTGAGGCTCAGATTTCTTACGTAACCGTTTCACGAGCGCTGGAGATGAAGAGCATCCTAACCGTGTCTATTAAGCACAAGTCATGATACTAGCAAAAATGAGACGGGCATTTACAATTCTCCAGCTGTCCTTTGTAGATTTATTTATTTTTTTACTACTACTATACTATCTCTAAATGATCGTGTAGGTATTTGCTTTGATGCCTGCATAAAAAAAAATCAAAGAAAAACACTAACGTATTTATGAGGAATTCAGATTAGTATTACTAGCCTTCATAATTAGCATCCATCTATTGCATTGATCTTATTCTTAAAGTATGAGCGGGCACAGCCATTGGAATATTTTTCTTCCAGTCTCATTCACTTGCATTGATTTTTAGTTGTTTAAAACAGCTCGTTATGCTGCTTGATGTTGCAAACTGATATTTTACTGATATTCTTCTTTTTATGTATAGTCATGAACACACTTGTTTGTAGAGCAAGTAGCATGTTCTGCTGTTTATTTGTCATTTCTCTTATAAGCAACTGAATTCTAAAAACAATCACAAAAACAAGTGTATTTACACATTTCAGGATAAGGTCAATATCTCCCATTGTGCTGTGTACTACAAATATTGTTGGATCGAATGACAAATTGATTGTGATGCTCCTCATTTGTAAGATACAGCATGCAAGTGTAAATATAGCTGAATAAGTAATATTATATGCCATTTCATATTCAGCTGTGGTGAATCATATCAATATAATGTATTTAAAATTAAATTACATATGACATTTCTCTGCTTGAAGTAAAAATGATCAATTCAAACATTTTTATTTGTTTTTTTTTTCAGTCAGGTTTTAATTAGCAAGCTAACAGCTTAGCCTACCTTAGCCTAGCATAGCGATAACCGGTAAAGTAAAGCTATCATATAAGGTGTAAGGGATAATCAATGGCAAAGAACTGTAAATGCATGACATGGACGCAAAGAACCACCTGACGTGAAGCTTCAGTGATTAAAATCTTTTATCGACCAGCAAACCTTAATTATCCCGCTTATTTCATTGTCATTCCCCAATGTTTAGACATGTTAAAACTAGTAATGCTCTTGGCAGCAAAGTATTTGAATGAGTTTTCATAAGTTACAACAAGTTGCTTTGAATCAGTCAAATGTGAGAGTGCTTGTAAATGACCAGACATATCTAATAGCTCACGGTAACCTGTGTTAGCTACCTCTTAGCTACCACGAGTTGGTTGATTAACATCGGCTCTCTGGTGAAGCACATGTCAGTGTCCTGGAGATTACATGGAAATGAAGGCTCCAACAACTGTCCATGAGTTTCTATATTTACCACTAATGTTTGATAGAAGCGCATTTATTTTGAAATGTGATTAAAACTGACCTGTGTATTAACCCTGAAACTACCAATATCATATATAGTTATAACTATAGTTATACTTTCAGAATTATATATATAATATAACTATATAGCTATATACTTATAACAGCCATAGTGGTCATTCTCACCGTTAATTTAAGACTGTACCAAACAGAAATGTTTGTCATATCATATTTACATTAGAAAATTCTATTGATATTGTAGAATTAAGCTTTGAATGTGTTATTTAATGTCATATTTATGATGTCATAACCCTATTTATATATTTTTTCTGTAATATAGCCTATCATTGTTATGAATTTATGAGTTATTAGACTGTCTGCGAAGGTGCATATCTCACTTTGTCCGGCAAGCAGGAGAGTAAAGTTTTTCCACTGCAGGGAAAAAGTTGTTTTGAAAGCAATTTCCTTTTATTAAAATAATAATAATACAAACAAACATTTATTTTATTTGAACGGGTGAGTTGTTGTGGTTGTTGTTGTTGTTGTTGTTTTTTTGTTGCTTGTGTTGTATATGCCTCTGTTGTGGTTTTCTTCTCTGCCTCTATCCGCTGTCTCCAACAGGTTTCATTATGAGAGTTCAGGTGCGGTGAATCAGGTGTCGGCACGTGGACGCTTGCCGGCGTGGTGAAGACAATTTAAACCGGACTGGAACATCGTTCGGGGAGTCCCCTTTCTCCCGGCCTGTTTGTTTATTTGTGAAACAAATTGTTGTGTTGTATTTACTCGGCGATGTTGTTGTAATTTAATGCTGAGTGTTGACTAATTGAGATATATACGGAGACACGTGTGCTGAGGAGGATGCCTTTTTGTTTTATTACGTTTTCTCATGTTTTGTGGTTAGTAAGGAGGTAAGTGAATGTTATTTTATTTGTTTTATTTCATGTGAAGATAAGAGGGTTTAAAACCGTAGTTAGTAGTTGAGTATTTTGTTTGTTATTTTTGGCTTTACCTCCACATTTATTCTTATGTCTCCTTTAAAGTTAAAATGTCAAATAAATTTGACTTTATGTTATTTCGTTGGTCAATCGTCTTTTTTTTCTTCTTTGTTTTGCCTTTACTTTCGGACGGGAGATGGGACTCCGGGCTCCTCATTAATTTAGAGGTGTCCTAATTAATTTAATTTAATATTATTTATTGTTACGGATCTGGTTTTTGCTTTGTGGAGCCATGCTTAAATTTGAATTTGTAACAACATGCCTGAAGTAAAGTTATGTTTTGCTGTCAGAAAGTTATGTTTTTGTTAGCAGAATGTTACTAGGAAACTGGCATGTATATCTAAAGGCACAGGAAAAAAGTTAGCAAATTTTCAAAGGCATGAGAAATGCATGTGGTCAATTTGCCCTTTATAGCCTTTTGTGTTTTGTAATTTTAATATAATAACAATGTTGGAATGAAATATACACACATTTAGAAAAAATCAGGGTACTGTAGTTATATAGGTTTTATTTTAATAAGTTATTAAATTACAAAATTTAAAAACGAATCAAGAACGAATCAGAATCAAGAATTTCAACAGACCATGTATAACATTATTCTAATTTACTCTGATATCTGCATTACATCACAGCATAACAAACAGCATTGTGTCTGAAAAATCACTAACATTGTATATTAACTCGATGAGTTACTCGATAGGAAACTGATTCGAATAAAAACACATTTTTAGTTATCTAAATGAAATATTAAGTTAGTAGAACTTTTTTTATTTGAAGTACAAAAACATGTTAATTAGTCATGTAAATTAGGGTACAAAAGTGGATAATAAGCTCCCAGTAATTTGTCTGTTATTTTAAGGATTTATTTTTATATACTGTATATTATTTCTTATACAATACAGTTCTAATAATATAGGTTTCATAACATCTCGGTATTAATAGTTAACTGAAACACTCATTATATACCCACCAATTGTGTAATCTCATATTGTTTAAAATAAGAAAATGTTTGCTCAGTTATATATACTGTACTCATGTCTTCCTGCTGAAATCTACGCCTCTGTATATCAGCCTGCTGTAGATCTCCCACAGTCTGCCTTAACCCAGGACACAGGCGGTGAGCAGAGGTAATACAGAACAGATGTCTGAGACGAAAAGACAGAGACCGACAAGGAGAAGAGAAGTTGGAAGAAGAGGAGAGAAAGTGAGAGAGACAGAAAGCTGACCTATATAAGAAAGAGGCTGAAATATTTATGGAAGTGAGTGTCCTAATTCACAAGCCACTGGGAGCGTTGCGGCCTATTCGTCCAATTGCAGCTAAGGAAAAGGACAAACACACATGCGTTCATATACGTGCACACACACTTAGAGCGAGCGAGGTCTGCAGTAGTTCTCTGTCCAGGCTTGCGTGTCATTTCAGCCTGTTCTGGTCGTCTAGTCCCACTATTGAAGGTTTTCTCTGGGTATCATTGTTTGGACCACTGTCATCAGAACTGTCTTTACTGCTGCATATGGTTCAGATTAGCATAAGTTCTTATTTAAATTGTTAGACCACACTAGAGGCTTAGGAACTACTATGTAGTTTGCGATCAACTTCATACTTTATTCGGTTGCACAAATCAGATGATCAGATCACAAAATAGAGCAATAGAAACTGAAAACAGCCAAACCTGTATTAAGATCTGTGAATAGATGGACTAACGAAACAGAGCGGGATCTACAAGCCTGTTTCGACCT
>CAIGQV010016547.1:12073286-12084476 GCA_903798115.1 Danio jaintianensis | reverse complement strand
ACACACACACACACACACACACACACACACACACACACACACACACATATATATATTTTTTAAGTAAAAATTTGTAGTTTTACTTTTTAATTAAAACTACAAATAATAGCTTTTTTTTCAAAGCAACAGTTTAAGTACTACACTCTGAAGGTTTAAAATATAAAGCATATTTATTTGAATAATAATACTTGTAATAATTAATTGAACTGTTAACAATATAATATGTATAGCTTTGTGAATAATGGGGAATCTGCAAAGCTCTGCAAGGCCTAGTAATAACCTTTCCCAAACTTTCAGAATTTTTCTCCCCAAAGATTGAATATGTAGGTTAAGATTTTTTTTCCCTTTTGTTTCAGCAGCAACAGCACTTGGGCAAAAATAGCATAATAGCACTACATGAAAAGCCTCACAGATTGAACAAGGAAGAACAAGATGGTGAGAACATGAATACTGTCACAGAAACACTAAGAAGGCACTCACGTAAGAAGTACTCTGAGGCATCTGCTTCATAATCTGTGTCTTCTGGAAAGTGATCTATCTGCTTACACAATCCTTTGAAGTTTCCTGTAAGAGAAACACAGTTGCACAGTTAGGACTGTGAATTCTGGAAGCGCATTTCCACATTCTCTGTAAAGACATTTTGAATGACTTGTGCTTCTGCAGAGGCCACTGAGGGACATGGACTGACGTTTAAGCCCAATACATACTTCACTTTTTATATGTATGTATATATGTTTTGCCTTAGAAGTCACACTAGGTGTCTGATCCGTAAGACACCGAAAAAAGGAAAGAACTGGGATTTAAAGTCGTCATCTCATTGGTTGAATCAACTAAAGTGAAACAAAAATTAAGAAACATTTCATTTGTGCTTCCAATTATAAAATGTAATAAGCTTCGCAAATCGTTTTGGAGACTTTGATGTTTCCCCAGGCAAAGAGGTAGCGCTTGTGTGCCCGAGAGGCATTTGAAAGATGGCCGCTGAGTGAAATGACTTGCCTTGAAGGGACTTTGATTGGCTAATGAAAGCTATGATGTAAGTTGCTTTGGATAAAAGCGTCTTGCTAAATGATTAACATGTAAAATGATGTGTACAGACCTTATGCTGTCAGGTTGGGGTATACTAGGGTATACTTGGATTGTGCATCACTCAAAATTTGTCATTAGCACAGTATGCCTGCAACCCAATATTTTCAACAGTCTCGCATATGTAATTTAAACTTTTTTGGACTAATTAGTTTTAGCAGAACTGGGAAGGAACAAAGGAAATGAATTAATAAAAACAACTAAATACTGTAGATGACAAAAACAATAAACTTATTGTTGACACAAAAAGTAAACTCATCCACAATTCTAGTTTAAAGACCAAAAATCAGGAAAGAATTAATCTTTCTAGTGAACATGTTTTGAGTGCTTTTGCTGGCAAAACTCTAACAAATGGGTTATAGTTTGTAAGGCTGTGTTTGTTACTGTGCATTAAACCATAGGATACTTCTAGCTTAAAGTCAAATCAAAATGAACAGCTCACTTTGGTATTCTTTATCCTTGCAGTTAATCTACTGAATTTCTTTTTGTTATAATTAATCATTATCTGAGAATTTGTATTATCTCTGGAATGGCGTTCCTTCTTTAACGGCATCAGTTTCACAGACTCTCTTTTAAACACTCTCTTCAAAGCATTAAGGGACATTTCACCCAAAACTGAAAATTACCATGCTGGAATTTTCAGTTGTTTTTTTTATTATAAAACATAACACATTTGCAAACAAAGTGAACCATTACAGTAAGCAGTAACTTATTTTGTTAACATACATTTTTAATTTAGGACCAAAAAGAAAAAAAAATAACTGTCAGGAAAACAAATGGAACAGTATTTCAAGGAATAAACTGCATTTTTATTTTTAATTAAATTTCATTTTTTTGATTATTACATGCTTAAGAATCTCACTGTAGAACTTCAATCCTGCTGCTTAAAGGATAGAAACTTCTGTCATCCTTTACTCACCCTGTCACAAACCCATTTGAGAGTCTTTCTTTTGTTGAACACTCAAAACTACTTCCTACTATGGAAGTCATAGTTCATTCCTTCATTCATTTTCTTTCGGCTTAGTCCCTTTATTCATCAGGGGTCGCCACAGTGGAATGAACCGCCAACTTATCCAGCATATGTTTTACACAGCGGATGCTCTTCCAGCTTAACCCCGTGGTGGCAAACATCCATACACACTCATCCACACACATACACTGTGGCCAATTTAGTTTATTCAATTCACCTATAGCGCATGTCTTTGGACTGTGGGGGAAACCGGAGCACCCAGAGGAAACCCACGCGAACACGGGGAGAACATGCAAACTCCACACAGAAACGCCAACTGACCCAGCCTGGGCTCGAACCAGCGACCTTCTTCTGTGAGGCGACAGTGCTAACCACCAAGCCACCGTGTCGCCGGAAGTCATAGTTACCGGTTTCTATCATTTTTCAAAATATCTTCATTTGTTATCAGAAAAGGAAACTCATTAATGTTTGGAACCACTTGAAAGTGAGTAAATAGTGAGTCAATTTTCATTTTCATCTCTTTAGTTTACTTTGAGTAAGAGAAAGAAAGGGGGAGCTCTAAAGTTTGAGCTGGAAGTATATCAAAGTACTGCAGATAATATAAACTTCTGGTTTACACTGACTTTAAATGCCGTCACACATCATAGAATATCATGAATCTGGGGGGCTCCCCTGTGAAGTGCAAGATTGTGACTCCCCTCCCAAAATAGCAGCCCAATAGGTTTTCCTTGGTGGAAATCACTCTGCATAGCAGGAGTAATTCAGACAAAAAACACCTCGGTAGAAATTGCATTTAGGGCAGGGGTGAGTAAATTGTGGCAAAAGGGAGACAAAGTGCTTAGAGCCCAGAGGCTTGAGTGTCCTACTGTGATGTCTGAGGGGGGAGACCCAAAATGAGAGTTTTGCAGATAGTTTGCCATTTGAATGTGTTTTTAAGGCCTGTAACTATGTGAGCATTTCAAGAGAATTTAAAGCTTTTGGGCACAATATTTTTTACAAAGTTTAACAAAGGTTCAACAAGTATTCTGTACCCGAATAATGTTTGACTCCACAGAAAACCATAAAATGCACAGTTTCTTTAAACCTTTGTCTTTGCTCTGTTGAATTTATTTATACTTGTAATTTGTTTATTATATTTTATGCATGATTCACTGCCCTACAGAATCATTCCAATCAATCTAAATGAACAAATTCTTTACAAATAGAGCTATTCAAGCCATCTGGTTGAATTGTATTCATATATCACAAAAAAAAAACAAAATAGCATAGCCTAGAATTCCTAGCAATGGTCAGGGGGAAGCTTTGCACTGTGTGCCCATTCCTACACTACTAGTCATAAATGTGAATAGAAGCAGAGCACCGCATCTCTTTACAGTCTACCACAACTAACAGGTATCCCACACCAGGAGCACCTTGTTCATATCAAAGTAGCATCCAGACAATCTGATGACCAAATATGCAGAATTTCACTTCAATAATAAACAAAGAGGCATGCGAAACAACCGCCCCCCCCACCCTTTAGGCCAACTGCCCCATATATGACCCCCTTAAGACCGAGTGCGCACACTCCCAGGTTGGACTCGACTGCTCAAGCAAGCCCGAGGATGCAGCCTTCAAGCCTGAGTTTGGGAGCCGAGGCCTGTGGTGAGGCCACTCCAGCAGCAGGCGGTGGCGTGTAAACAAGAGAAGCACAGCTGGTGAAGACCTGGATCTGCTCCAACCACTGTGCATTGGAAAGCTCATCTCCTAATGTTCTTTCATTAAGCGTACTGACATTTTAGCATCCTGGTTCAGGCACTTCTTGGGCCTCTCAGCGAGGAAACTGCCGTCCTCTGCCACTGCTCTGGCCCGTGGAGTAAACAGGTCAGTCAAGGTGAACTGGAGATGTGGGCCCACAAATAGCAGCGATTACTGCAGCCTTTGATGTGTGTGGACATAAACAACGGGCATGGCACCAGGAGCGCAGTGCCAAGCTTATGAAGTTGTTCATCCCTCCCCCCATTACCTCCTCGCTCTCCCTCCTTCATCTGCCACTCTCTCTTTTCCGTCCTCCCATGTGTTTCTCTAATGATTTAATCAGCTTTTTTCTTTTTCTTCATGGTGCCAGGTGTTGCTGGGGATATTTTGGCTGCGAGGCAGAACATTAGTGGCGTGCTTGTGGAGATGAGATGAGAGCAGAGGCCTATTAAAGACGCTTTCATGTAGGAGACAGATTTACACTAGTCTCTCCACTCCATACAGTCTGTTCCACTAGGCTTTCTGGTCAGGAAGAAAGACAGCAGATGAGCTGAGCCTTCTGCTTTCACAGGGTTCGTCTATTAGGGGTCCTTTTTTGGTTGTCATTGTTGGGTTTTAAGAAAATAGAATAATGTGTTTTAAAAGTACACTTAGGGCTCTATTTTAATGATCTAAGTGCATGGACTAATGCGCACTGTGTCCAAATCCACTTCTGCTATTTCAAGGATGGTAACAAAACGGTTGGCATGCATTATCTAAAAGGGTTTTACTTATTCTTTGAATGAGTTATGGACATGTTCTGGGCGTAACATGCATTATACCAATCAAAGTCACCCATCATCTCCCATTCCCTTTAAGAGAAAGTTGCAGACGCGCCAAGCCATTTATATGGTGTATTTTGTTAGCGAAAAAACAGAACACTTTACCAGCTCATGTGCAAGGTTAAATAACATCAACAGAACAAGCCGGATTCCACCAAAGCCTCCTGAGGTGAATAAGGGGTATGAGGAAGTAACATTTTTTATATTTATGTAGATAATAATAATCTTTTTTCTTATTTTTCTTATTTTCTTTTTTCTTATTTCTAATTTTTTTCTTTTTTCTCTATTTTTATCCTTTATTTTTTAAATATTTAAATATGTTTGTGTGCTGCTGCCCACCCCTGTGTGTAATAAGCAATGTGTGCAAATGTGTATAGGTGGATATCACTAAAGCGCTCCTTATTTATTAACAACAACAAAAAACTGCACCAGCTTTTGGTTAGTCAATGGCGCTGTCTGTTTCAATTGCTCAAAATAGCACTTACAATGCATCTTGACACACTTTCTATTCAGACCAGCATACCAATGGGTGCACAAATGGGCACAAATGCATATCCTATTTAAAGAACTTGGCACAGGGCATGAAAACAATACCTTCACTAGCCTGAAACTAGCAAAAAAATTGTATGAATGGGTTAAGTGGGTCCCCTTAGAGGTGAAGTGGGTAATTTCTGTGCTACCAGTTTCGCCAGATGCAATTACAAACATAATGACTATTTTCAAAGCAAGCAGGTCTGAAATACCTGGAGAAAGCTGTGTTAGCATTCCTGTTCATCTCAATGGCTGCTTTGCTGGAGATAAAAATGCATGATTTATAATCTGCAAAAACAATTGAGTGCTGAATGAGCAGGAATGAGCAATCACTTGAGTTGTAAAATGTCATGTGACTAATCACTCTAGAGTCAAAAAATAACTTCATGACAATGCTTATTGGATGATGTCACCACAAGAATATGTACAGTCCCAAACCCCATGACTGTCCTGAACTCTCATGTGAAAAGCAGTAGGCAGAGATAAATGTAAATTTTCTGGCAAAACTTTACATTAAGGTCTTATTCGATAACATTGGTTATTGCATTAACAATCATTCACTAACTTTAAGCAACGCATTTCTTGCAGCATTAAAAAAATGTTAGTTAATAAAAAAAATTATGATAGTTTTAGTTTACAGTGCAAAAAATAATGTTAACAAATACAACTTTGATTAGAAAATGTTGAGAAAAAGGGGTAGTTTACCCTGCAATTTGTTTTTCCTACTGTGGATGTCAATGGTTACTGGTTTCCAACATTCTTCAGAATATCTTTTTTTGTGTTCAGCAGAAGAATTAAACTGACTCAAAACACCCTAATAGTCAAATAATATATTAACACCACATAAAGTGAGACACAACAATAATCACAAAAGTTGCCATTAGCCCTTTTTGATGATGATTTAAGCAATTTTTCTGAAAGAAAGGAAGAATTATGTCAAGCTCACATGGATCCAAATCTGAAATATTTTCTGTTTTTAAATATTTGTTTTTGTGTGTGTTCCACATAAGAAAAATCTCATTCAGCTTTGAATGATGTGAAAAAAAAATTCCCTTTAAGATTTCTCGCTTGAGTCTCAATGTAAAAGGCTGAGAATTATTTGCTGATCTGTTTGCATTTTTTGCTCTGTCAGTTATTGTATTTTATGCTGCACAAAGCTATTTGAGGTTGACTTTGATGCAATAAATGAATAATATAAATGCTCAAATATAGTTAATGGCATTATGGTCAGATTGATTCAGGGGTTTAATCAGAGCTTCTGTGGGAAACCCAACACAAACACAGCGCTGTGTATGAGACACCTCTTAATCATCCGATATGCAAGTGCTGAGTGTGTATGTTTGTCTGTTTGTGATGTTCATTGCTCTGCTTCACCTTCCTGTGCTTTGGCTCACAATCAAACATTGCACATTGATTTCTATCAGTGAGCTCTGTGGCAATTAGATGGAGCAGGGGTGGGAGAGAAGAGAGAGAACGAGAGGGAGAGAAGGTGAAGATGAAAGGGAAGACCAGGACAGAGACGAAGGAAAAACTGAACAAAGATTACAAACATAGCATGAAAGGAATAAAGAATCCTTAAGGTAATGCAGAGAACAAGATGCAGTGTATATTAGATGAATACTGTAAACATTAACTGAAGTCTACACATGCTTTTAAAATAAGGTTCCATATGAAAACATAGGCAACTCAAAAGCATTTACTAATAAGGAAAATATGTTTTTAATTTCAAATTTTAAAGGGCACCTATGATGAAAATCATCTTTTTTAAGCTGTTTGGCCAGAACTGTGTGTAGGTATAGTGTGTCCACAGTCATACTGGGGTGATAGAAACACAATAAGTCTCTTTTTTTTATTTCCTGACGTTAAAATAGCATCCAAATCCCTCCCATTTTGAGGCTGACCGCAACTTGATGTAGGAGTGCGGTTTCCCCGCCAACCAAATTGATTGACAGCTGCGTATTAACATGTCTCCATAGTAACGCGTATAATCATATCAACAAGACAGGATGTGTGCAAAGCAACCGGGAATAAAAGATCGGTTCAGTTCGCTTGGGTCATCAATCATCATCAAATGTGATCAAGAGTGAGTTTTACAAGTTTACACGTTTTTAAAACAGTGCATGTTTGTAATGAATTACAGCGATTTACTTCAGCTTTACTTTATCACCACAGCCGTGTGTCAGTACAATTATAAAAGAAGACGCTTCAATCCCGGGTTGTGGATGTTAAATCAGGTTTATTTTGTATATTAACATAACAGATATCCATGCAGCAGTGGATATTAATGTGTATCCTGTCAGATTTGCCGTGCAAAAACAGTGCAAAGCTAAACGTGCGTGCTGTCTGTGTGTGTGTGTCCACTGTGTGTGTGTGCGTGTGCGTGCGTGTGTGTGTGTGTGTGCATGAACTTTGTAACGACATTGTGTGTGACTCATCGTTGCAATTCCACAACAAATACATCAAATAATCATTGGGAAAGTTCTTACTGTAATATTTCTTATAAACGTTACGTTAGATCTGCTTCCTTCATGTCTGTCTGTTATCTGAGGCAGCCGAGGTTCGGAGACTTAGGCACACTGACAGCCACGTGGGAACGGTGGGTGGGGAGGACTAGCATTAAAGGCACAGTCCACCAAAACAGCTACAAGATGCTAAGAGCTAAAAATGACAAACTTCTGAAAGGTATAATAAATAATCTGATGGGTATTTTGAGCTGAAACTTTACAGACACATTCCGGAGACACAAAAGACTTATATTAAATCTGGGAAAAGGGGTAAACTATGTGCCTTTTAACAAAGATTATTAAAGGCTACAAATGCATTATAGTAGCATCAAATTTGTTCACCAAGAATGAAATTGATGTTATTAATTACCCTTGGTTTGGAATCGAAATGCAAATTAAGATAATTTAGGTGAAATATGAGAGCTCCCTCATCCTCCATACACAGCAAATTCCTGACTTGGTCAAAGTCCTGAAAGGTATCAAAAAATAAATAAAACAGACCGCATGCCTTCAGTGGTTCAATTGGAATATTATGAAGTTACGTATACTGAAGTATACTTTTGAAGTGAAGTGAAGTGAAGTGAAGTGAAGTGTAGTGTAGTAACAAAAATAACTACTTTATTTAACAGTTTCTTCTCCTCAGTGTCTGTATAGGGTGCTCATTCATGTGTTGTTCTTGGCTGCGCTGTTGATATGTTACCTGTGATGTGCCTGTGTTTAAAAAACAGGAAATTGTGTGTGGACTTCCAGGGGGTGTACATCACTACACAGTGCTCTACACACTACACAATGCACCCTATACTGATACCAAGGAACCTTGCTGTCTATGGAGGATGAGAGAGCTCTCAGATTTCACCTAAAATATCTTAATTTGTATTCTGAAGACAAAAGAATGTTTCAGAGGTTTGGAATGACTGATAAAATAATTATACATTTTGGGAGCATCCATTACTGCAAGAGAAAATGGATTAACAAAACTGCCAATTCACTTGGACTACAACCGGTAAAGTGACCCTTTGTTGGTCTCTGTAATGCTGATTGCAGTTTCTGTGCTAACTATAATATCATGGGGTGTGACAGGTTGGAATTACTTATTTTGTTTTGTCATCGAATTGTAACACATCTTCAGGGTCCTCCAACAGTCTTTCTACAATTATACATCTTCATTCTTCATTTTCATCAATAAATGTAATGCCATTGTTAGCGTAATTAGAAGCATTTTTCCCTGTTAGCTTTTAGAATAATATAAAGTTAAGACAGTTTTTATGATTTATTTTTAATCAAGTTACAATGTTTCTGTAATATCACCTTTCTATCTGTAGTCAAGTAAGGGATAAAGTGCATCCAGGCAGTTGTTTTCACAGAATAAAGCCAGACAAGCTTATTGGCCAAGATTGAAGGGCTTTATTCAGCAAAAAACAACTGCCCGGATGTACTTTATCCCACTTATTACACAGCTACCTGCCACAAAACATAAAATTTTGATACAAAACATAAAATTTTGATACAAAAACTTCCACCTGTTCTGGACCATTATAGTTTATTAATTCTGTAATTAAAGGTAAAGCTGACAGAAACGTAAATGGCTGAATGAAGCACACACTAACCTATGTACTTCTTATTTAGTCACAAGATGTAGCCAAATTATCATAAACAGCTGCGTGACAGACAAGTAGTGAAGTATGGATATGGAAATATGGATAATATGCTCGCTGATGGTCAAGGTATTCCAGACAGCATGCAATAAGATAAGTACACTTGGGAAATTATATTCTGTCACAGCCTTTGTCCTAAATGTGGTCCTATAACTGAAATTACCATACTAAACAGATTTTAAAGATAGGATCTTTCTGTAATAAACCCCCAATTCAGATCCCTTAAAGTGTCCCATTATTCATTATTTCATTTTCTTTTCGGCTTAGTCCCTTTATTAATCTGGGGTTGCCACAGCGGAATGGACCGCCAACTTATCCAGCACGTATTACACAGCGGATGCCCTTCCAGCTTCAAACCATCACTGGGAAACATCCACACACACACTGATTCACACACATACACTATGGACAATTTAGCCTACCTAATTCACCTATATCGCATGTCTTTGGACTTGTGGGGGAAACCGGAGCAACCAGAGGAAACCCACACGAACACGAGGAGAACATGCAAACTCCACACAGAAATGCCAACTGACCCAGCCGAGGCTCGAACCAGCGACCTCCTTGCTGTGAGGCGATCGTGCTACCCACTGCGTCACTGTGACGCCCAGTGTCCCATTATGCTTTTTCATAACCATCTTGTTGTGTATATCTCAGCTATTTCATAAATAGAACCTTTTTTTACTCTTTTTGGTCCTTTTGGTCTCCAAATGGAAGATCAGATTTTGAACTGCTTGAAATAAGTCATCAGTAATTCATCAGTGTCTACTTTGATTGGCCCTCAGATACCATAGATATAGCTGAGCCCTGGAATAGATTGGTACCCACTGCAGCCCACTTGCCATATCTAGAAGACATTTTCTAGGGTAAAATAACACTTATGTTTCAATAGGCTATCGAGCTCAACAGACCTCGGAAAAGGAAAGAATGAATCCTTCAGTGAACTCTATTAGACTCTTCGAGAAAAGAAGTGATATTGCAATGTATATAATGTAAAAAAAAATTCTGACCATGGATTGATATAAACATACTGTTAGAGACCTTCAAAAGCTAAATTAGAAACCTTTGAAATACCACAATTGAGGCTAATATCAGAGTTTTATTACAGAATCCTCACATGCATCCCTTAATTCCTTTAGCAAGGGAAATTATTAATATAAATTGACATTCTAGACCTTTATCTTTCAATACCAGCCCCCATCAAGCATCACACGCTTGTGTGTACTGTATATAAGAAAGACTTCATAAAATGATACTGACATTACAGTCATGAATTAAACGTCTATCACTGGCAAAGTCAAGTGTGGTGACCTTCTTGATGATCCGCATGGCTGATATAGGGACAGAGTCCGTCTTATTTAATCACTGTAATGGCTGAGGGGGGTCAACAAACCCATCCCATCCCGTGACGTGTAGATGAGCTATGCATTGGCCTCCTGCTTCAGCTCCTCATAAAGCATGCACTTATCATTATGCTTAAGGGGAGGGGGTCAGGAATGAAGAAAAAGAGAGAGAGAAAGAAAGAGAGAGAGAGATGGTAGGGAGGGAAGGCAGCAAATTTATGAGTGCTTGTGCAGAAACCCCCGGTTAGCCCACGCACCAGGCTTTCCCAGTCGCCATCAGTCGATGAATCTCCATCTCTTGTGTTCTCCATTTCCTAGCCTTTTCTCTCTGTTCGTGGATATTCGGTTTCCATAGACACTGCCTGAGAACTGAGGCTGCTTAGGTACAATCACATGTATGTGGGTGTCTCTTCAACTGCACGCACCTTTCTGTCCCAGAGCTGAATTTTAATTGCATTATGTAGGTAACATATAATATAATATAATATAATATAATATAATATAATATAATATAATATAATATAATATAATATAATATAATATAAT
>CAIGQV010016547.1:12030166-12059037 GCA_903798115.1 Danio jaintianensis | reverse complement strand
AATGAATGAATGAATGAATGAATGAATGAATGAATGAATGAATGAATGAATGAATGAATGAATAAAACAATCTACAAAATTAGTTTAAGTCTCTATGTAGTTTAGTCTGGTAGTTTAGTCTGAGTGAACAATAGTTTCTCCCCAATGTTTTTTTTTATTTTTTATCAAACCTTGAACTAAAATTTGAACTGAAATGCTAGATTTGCACAAAACACCATCTATTGAAGTGTACTGAAGTGTGTTGAATATAGTATTTCTGTACTGCAGATGTGGATGGTCAAAGAGTACCACACACATGCTTAGCTCTGCAAACACAGGGTTGGCAGGGGGTGTGTTCACACTTCCGCTGCGCCACGTGTACGTGTGTGTTCTGTGTAAAACACACTGAGCGGCTGAAGCTCTGCTGCTCTCATTAACACAGCCACTGGCCAGCCAAGAGCCCTCGCCGACCAGGTGCTAATTTGATTTAGCTCACAGCGGCCGCTGCCCTACCACTGAGACACAGCCCGGCAATATCTAATATCACAAACACACAACCAGAAGCAGATATGCAAAAATTATACATACTATTCAGCTGGCAAGAAAGTAATTTGCTAGTTCCATTACTGTATGTTTAAGTATTATCAATTGTATGTACAGTGGTAATTCCATGTTTTTTTTTTGAAAATGAGAGCATGCTGTCCCATTTTTCACATTTATTTTGGTAAACTACCTGTAAATACGAATACAGAAGAATTCCTTATATAAAATAAAATTCATAGAAAATTCCTTCAAACAGTGTCCTATGCACATGTGACTTATATAAATATGAAAAAATGTCTTCATATTAACAGTACATTGTATAGTCTTATAGATCTATATTTAATGGAATATGGAACATCCCTTCATATTATCAGTTGGGTTTATGTATTTGTATATATTTAATACATGTTAAAAATCAATAAAAAAAACTAATATGGAAAATGTATTCGTATCAACTGTACAGCGTGCCCATTTTTTGCAGATTAAAACAAATTTTTTTTTACATTTTCTGACAACTGAGAAGTCACATTTATGAAAAAGGTATGAATTGTTGCTCACAATTTTAACAGACTTTAACAGTCTGTCTTGCAAATCTCAGATTGAAAATGAAAACTTTAAATTGCCAGATACAGTCACAATTATTAAAATAAATGCATAAATAATGA
This sequence comes from Danio jaintianensis, assembly GCA_903798115.1. NCBI lineage: Eukaryota > Metazoa > Chordata > Actinopteri > Cypriniformes > Danionidae > Danio > Danio jaintianensis. The sequence continues at coordinate 12,057,850 of CAIGQV010016547.1, read as the reverse complement.
ATCTGAATTTTGAGAAAAAGTTCAAAAATTCTTTCATATGTCTAGTTGTTATAGTCTCCAATGTGCTGTCAATTTATTATTATTTTTAAATATTGTAGTTTGAGTATCTATTAGAGCTGCCACTGTAAATGCATATAATTTAAAAATGTTTCCTTTGCCACAACTGTAGCCTTTCTATTTTTAAATCTTTTATATTAAAATAAATCAAAATAAAAAAGATTTGTTATATCCCCATCAAACATCCCCCTCCCCCCATTTTTGATTAAATAAATGCATCTTAGGTGAATGGTATGTAAATGTATCTTAATTTGCTTTCAGTGTCTACCATGAACAGTTTTTGCTTTTATTTCAGTACAATAACATTGATAGAGAGCGGCTGAGCAATAAATGCACCACCCAATTTCCACATATACGCCACTGGAGCCTTCAAGACCCTCTTACAGATATTATTAATATACATTACATCTTCTTGGTGCAAGCTCTCCTTATTAAAATGTGCACAGTTCACACAGGCACCCACGGAGGCTCATAAATCGCCATTTGAAACAGCCAGCTTTGTGTATCACATGGAGGACTGAACTCATCTGTAAAATGATCTGGATCTCCACTAACAGCAGAAGCTAGACTTGAGCCTGATCTGCTGGACCATAAAAGATAACAAATCAAAGCCAATCGATGATGCTGCGTCCCTGGATTATAAAGATTACTATAAAAGCAGCCGTCCAGAGCAACAGAGAGTGAAGGCATATTTGGTGTAAGTGTGAGTGGGAAGAAAAGAAAAAACATGATCAGGAGCTGCTGGTTTACTTTAGAATCATGATATGATGTGCCTGTAAACTCTGGTCATATAAAAAATCAGCAACACCACCTCTAATTTTACTTATATTTAGATGCATCTCCCCAGTTTTTTTAAATGAAATCCAGTTTTTTATGGCTGTTATGGTCAGTGAAGGTGTGGCAGGTGTGGCAAAATATTAGTTTTAGGTGCTAAATGTGATGTTCCATGTGCGAGTACATGGCTTTAGTGGTGGGAAGAGTACTAAACAATGATAAAATTTCCTGCAAAAAAAGAAAATTAAAAAAGTAGAATACAAAACTTGAAAACGTAATATTCTGTAGTGCAATTAACTGTTATTTTAGGCCACTTGGCCATTTCAGTCATCATACATCAGGCATCCTCCCTTTTCACATCAGTGACATGCAATCTAAACCTGCAACCTAAAGTCTTTTGTCTTTGAGTAATGATTTTACATTTTCTTGGACACTTTCCATGCATCCACACTGTACATTTGCCGCATTTACAAAGTGTCCATGTCTAGAGGTCAGTCTTTCTGATGCTATTTTTCCATGCACAATTTGATTAGACACTGACTTAGCCAATCAACGTAGACAAAAAAAACAAAACTCATAAAGTAGTGACTGCAGGTTTAAGCAGAATAACGCAGTGAAAGTACCAATGCAGCACTAAAAATGTACTTAAGTAAAAGTACACTTTTTTAATTATAGGAAATTTGTAAAATTATAGTAATTTGAGTATTTGTAATTTGATACTTTACACACCATAGTGCTTACTGTATGTGCATGTGTGTATCTAAGCATCCATGATTTGTTCGCTGGCTGTAAGTGTTTCTCAGTGTCCTGCAGTGTGTGTGGGCTTCAGGGTGGCTTCTCTGCTAAGCAGGTGCTGTGTTGAGGGGGTGGATCAATAACATCTGCTCATATGCCTTCTGTGTAATTTTCTCAGTCTCTCAGGTAGAATAGCTCATTTGCAGTCTTTCACTTTTACACCACAGCACTTCTAAAGTGGAGTGTGTTTAACTTTGTGTCACAGACAATCGCTGAAACCTTTTAAATGGCATGACTGTGTATATTATTATTGTGCCTCCTGTTCAAGATACTCAATAGTAGTTGCATGTCCATTAATTATGTACGTGTACATTCACAAAATTTTATATATATATATATGAACACAAACTTCAGACTGTGACTGATATAAATGTGTCAGTAAGTTCCAATCAATATCTTATAATTAAACTAATGACTAGGACCGTGGCCAGTGAAATTGCTTTGCAATAATAATAACATAATTTTTTTTTTGTTATTGTTATTATTAATAATAAAAACAACAACAACAATAATAATATTAATAGCTGTTAAAAATAATTAATTATTATTGTTATTATTATTATTTTATTATTATTATTATCATCATCATTATTATATACCAGGGCGTCACGGTGGCGCAGTGAGTAGCACGTTCGCCTCACAGCAAGAAGGTCGCTGGTTCGAGCCTCGGCTGGGTCAGTTGGCATTTCTGTGTGGAGTTTGCATGTTCTCCCCGTGTTCGCGTGGGTTTCCTCCGGGTGCTCCGGTTTCCCCCACAAGTCCAAAAACATGTGGTATAGGTAAATTGGGTAGGCTAAATTGTCCGTAGTGTATGTGTGTGAATGAGTGTGTGTGGATGTTTCCCAGTGATGGGTTGCAGCTGGAAGGGCATCCGCTGCGTAAAACAAATGCTGGATAAGTTGGCGGTTCATTCTGCTGTGGCGACCCCGGATTAATAAAGGGACTAAGCCGAAAAGAAAATGAATGAATGAATTATTATATACCAACTATTATTGATATGATTATGATTATGATTATTATTATATTATAATATATACTTTTATTTACACAGATGTGAAAATAAAGTGAACCCACAATGCTCTGCACTTACAAAGCACATTATGAAAGACCTGTATTATGTGGGTTGAATGTGTTCACATTCACATACAAGCCAAAATTCTTGCAAACTACTCTGAAACTAATCAAGTGTCGCCCACAGGCTGACAGAAACTATAATATGGGATATGACTTTTCAGTCTGTTTATGACCGCGGTAGCAGAATGAATCTGGCAGTGAAGATCTGAGTGTTTCCATATCTCATCTCATTCTCTGCACTTGCACACTCTCCATTAACAGACTTGCCAGAAATCGTAAAGGCCACTGATGTTGCATGGCATATGATGATGAGTCATTTACATAAGGTAAATATTGAGCCACCTCTTAGTCAGCCTCTTTTCTGGATGACGAGTAAAATGATTAGCTGTGCAATCCTTTCTTGCTTTATATAAACAATGCTCATATTTCCCCTTATAACATCCCTGCTGAAAACAAACAACAAGCCTTAGATGGTTTGTCTCATGGTATTTTTGCTTTAAGCTGGCTATAGGTTTTACACCGGGCTATTTTATCGTAATCCTAGTCATAACACTTGTCAGACGGGCTGTTTTCTTTAAAGGAACATCTTTGTACCTTATTTAACTAAAAAGATTTTGGTTTAAAGGCACAGTATGTAATTTTTGCAGCTAGAGGACACACTAAAAAAAACAATGGTGTTTTTTTCTCGCATATTTACAGTGGCATATTTAAAACCATGACTGAGTGTGGAATCTTAGGAGTTGTCGTCTTCATGATATCCTGGAAGACTCCTGGAGAAATTGTTCTCATGGATGAACTAAAGTATTAAAAACTTACTATTATTATAGTATGAAGCAGAGTAAGGTTTAAAGCTGGCATAGCAAATTAAGAACACTGAAGCAATTGCTGATGAGAGACGAGATCGTATCATATCATGTAATCGTACCATACCATGATGCTATACTACTACATACATTTTAGAGTTCGTTTATAATGCTGTTCTGTGCAGTCTAATAAAACACAAAACATATTAAAGCATCTTTGGTGTTTTCTATAAATCCAAATAGGAAATAGAGGGTGTATAACATCATTAGCATGGCGACTCAGGACACATTCTGTCACTAGTTAAAACTGCTTATTTCTCTGGATTTGAACATTATGCAAAACATTTAATATAATGTAATGTAATGCATGAGTCAGCAACATATTTAACACGGTTCTAGTGTTTTTTGGAGATTTTAATGAAAAAAGCCTCTAACTATTTTCAAATCAAGTTTTCTAAAAAGAATCTGCGCTGTAAAAACATCTTGCTGCCTTAATTTTTTTTAGTTAAATCAAATGAGTTTTTCTAGTCATCACAACTTACATTAGTCAAACTTATAAAAAATTTTAGGTTAAACTTTATATACCTTTAAATTAAAGGGATAGTTCACCCAAAAGTTTAAATTGACTCACTATTTTCTAACCCTCAAGTGGTTCCAAACCTTTGAGGTTTTTTTTTTCTTCTGTTAAACACAAAAGAAGATATTTTGAAGAAAGCTGAAAATCTTGTAACTGCTGACTTGTCAATAGTTACAGTTTTCCAGCTTTCTTCAAAATATCTTCTTTTGTGTTTAACAGTAGAAAGAAAGTCAATCTGGTTTGCAACAATTCAAGGTGAGTAAATTATTACACAATTTTCAGTTTTGACTATCGCTTTAAGACGTATCCTGGTCTCCTTTCCTACAGGTTCCTGAGTGTCATGATCTGAACAGAACAAGAAAAATGAGCTCAATAACAAAACACCACAACAAGCAAAATAACCGTTAAGGTAACAGTATCAGTTCCACCCCCGATATGAAGTAATGTTGGTTTAGCCATAAGGAGAGCTTAAATCAAATGTCAGAACATGTACTATTGCCAAATCTTCCTTAGCAACACACACACATGCACACCTCTCCAACCCTCCCCCTTTCTGCTGGATTGCCTTAGGCAGAATGATTAATTTGTGGCTATTGATTTCTCTTCCTGAGCCGAAAGAGCGACCAAGGGGGCACATATAGTCTGTGTGCATGTATACGTAAGAGACGGACAGAGTGACGGACAAGTTTAAGATACAGTAGTGTGCATAAGATGTGCAGGTAAATGAGAAGACCTTAAAGGAACACTCCACTTTTTTTGAAAATAGGCTCATTATACAAGTCTCCTAGAGATAAGCAGTTAGGTTCCACCATTTTTTAATCCATTCAGCCAATTTCAGGGTCTAACGGGAGCACTTTTAGCTTAGCTTAGCATAGATCATTGAATCAAATTAGACCATTAGTGTCTCACTCAAAAATGACCAAAGAGTTTCAATTATTTTCCTATTTAAAGCTTGACCCTTCTGTTACATTGTTTATAAGACTGAGGGAATGAAAAGTTGCTATTTTGAAATTATGAATTATTAATGAAAAGTTGCTATTTTCTAGGCTGATGTGCCTATAGGAACTATGCTTTCATTCCAGCGTAATAATCAAGGAGAGCTTGCTTATTAATCTAGTACACAATGTAACTACCGAAAAGTCAAGCTTTAAATAAGAAAATTATCAAAACTCTTTAGTCATTTTTGAGCGAGATGGTAATGGTCTAATCTGATTCAATGATTTATGTTAAGCTATAAGCTAAATGTGCTCTCACCAGACCCGAAGATCAGCTGAATGAGTTAAAAATGGTAAAACTCAACTGTTTAACTCTAGGGGAATAAGTTAAAATGAAGTACACACTAGGAAGATTCATTCTTGTCTGCACTTTTTCTATCCTAAGGCTATCTGATTTTAATAATGAAATAATGAGAGGCAAACTCATAATTCTGAAAAGAAACTCACAGTTCTAAGATGATAACTTACAAGTGTGAGTCCATAAAAAAAAATTTAGGTGATAGTTTTAACTGCACAAGACTTCATTCCTTTCCTTTTAACTATATGTTTTACTTTTTTGTATATAATCTACATTGTCCTCACTTCATCTGTCATTTTGAATGCTTTCTAGGATTGCATTCACTGAAAGAGTACTTGTGGTGCTTAGAAACTGGTCGAAATGAGCATGAATTATTAGACCGCTCACTAGGATTTGAAACGCAGCAGTAAAGTCTTCCAGCAAACGATGACAGAATATTCATTTTTTGATGAACTATCCCTTTAAGGAGTGTGGGAGCAGAAAGATATTGAGACAAAGAGATGGAAGTGTTAGTTATGACGGTAGAAAGATGTTTATGGATGGGTTTGAAGAATGAACAGGAGGACAGGGAGATGAATGCATCCAGGATTCAGTGCACTGCTTCGCTGCAGTTTTTTTCCTCTGATCCCTAATGAAGAAAAAAGCCAATGGTTGCAGTGTGGATGCGTCAAACCACCTCCCCTGTGCCTCTCTTCCTCTCCTCCATGCTTACTTTCTCTGACCTCCTTTTATCCATACATATTTCCCTTCTGCACGCTCTCTTTCCCCAGCAGCTTTCCCTTTTCAGCATCTGGAAGTTCACTGAGTGCATATCATTTTCTATTCTGCAGTGAAAGAAAGTGAGCAAAACTACAGAAAAAACCCCATCCCAAACTAGGCATGAATATGTGAGAAGCAAGATTTTCCATTTTTTTTGATTTTGTAAACAGACTAGCTTCTCTAGGTTTGTTGTTTTTAAGACTGTCGCTGTACATTTTAACAAAACGAACAAAATTTGATGTTTAAAAAAAGATGCTTAAAAAAGAAAACAATTTCCCAATGTGGTATGCACTTCATTTAAATAAATTATTTGAAAAGTGATAAATATCCTAACATAAAATAACCAAACATAAATAAAAAATATAACGTTTTTATATTTATTTTTAATGTATTAGTATGTAATAATTTTGATATGAAGTTATATTATTTGGGTTACATTTGTTAATATTAGTTAAATGTAATTCATTTGAAGTATTTACTAATTTGAATGTAAATTTCAACATTTACAATATATTTATAATAATAATAAATTAAATAAATATAATAATAATAAACATTATTATTACTAATTATTATTATTATTTATTGGGCGGTGCGGTGGCTCAGTGGGTAGCGCTGTCGCCTCACAGCAAGAAGGTCGCTGGTTCGAGCCTCGGCTGGGTCAGTTGGCGTTTCTGTGTGGAGTTTGCATGTTCTCCCCGTGTTCGTGTTGGTTTCCTTCGGGTGCTCCGGTTTCCCCCACAAGTCCAAAGACATGCGCTATAGGTGAAATGGGTAAGCTAAATTGTCCGTGTTGTATGTGTGTGAATGAGAGTGTATGGGTGTTTCCCTGTGATGGGTTGCAGCTGGAAGGGCATCCGCTGCGTAAAACATATGCTGGATAAGTTGGCGGTTCATTCCGCTGTAGCGACCCCAGATTAATAAAGGGACTAAGCCGAAAAGAAAATGAATGAATGAATTATTATTTATTATTATTATTAACTAATGCCACCAATGCGTAATTAACTAACAACAAGCTATTGTTTGTTATGTTGTTTAAGCAATAAAAATGCAATCTAATTGCAAATCGAATAATTAATTGCAAGGCAGTTGTATCATTATCTTATACTTACTTGGTAGCTAATTTATAACTACCTAATCTGGCCTAATTTGAGGAATTTTTTTACTCAAATCCAAGAATAAGAAGGGAAAAAACACTGCTGTTGCATAAAGACATGACACAAAAACATAAAATCAGACAATATCTGTGTTGTATAGCAGATTTACATTGCAAAAAGCCGTCCCACAAGTGCCCTGCATATGCTGCATTTCATCACAATTAATTTCCACCACTACTACCGGTATTCCTGTTTTCTTTTCATCATTATGGCGTGTCTCAATATCTCTCTCTATCTCTCTTTCTTCGTGTCTGTCTGCTTTTCTGCAGCCTTAATAGGCCGCTGCTGTTAAAGGTGTTAATTCATTCTCACAGTCCTCCTCTTTCTTGCTGTTGCTATGAGCCCGTGACTCGTGACGCTGTCCTCTCGTCCCATCACTTCCTGATAGTGACACACAGCAGCTTGACGTCGCCGCTCTGCCATTGGTCGCCTCCAAACACAGAGACACAATGCCTAAGTCATGCAGAGACACACGCGCACACAAGCCGAGTATTGAGAAGCTGTCGTGCCAGAACTACCGCTGTGACCCTTAGAGCCTGTGTTCGTGTGTACGGCTTTGAGAGGATATGAAAGCCAAATAGAGAAAGATATGAACTTAGAGGGCTGCCAGTCACTTAAAGGAGAGAAATATTACGCCCAATTTTATAAGATAATAGATCTCTGGTGTCTCCAGAATGTCTCTTTAAAATAAAAAAAAATAGCCCAAAATAGCCCACAGATCTTTTATTATAGCATTATTATCGCAAAAACATGACACTTGTGCGTGTATCCCTTTAAATGCAAATGAACCGCTGCTTTACAGAAGAGGGTGGAGCTTTTACACACTGTTCTCCAGAAACAACAATGCAAGCGAATCTCACACAATCGGCCAAAATGTCAGCAATTAGTAGTGGATTAAAGCCTTATAGTAGTTAAAACTTCTAGAATGAGCCAGGATGTTTCTGAAGGGTTAGTGGAGACATTTATGTAGTTTTTTCAACTCATCAATATGCTAATGCAGTGTTCTGATGTATTGGCTTTGCAAAGAAACATTACATTATTAGCACACTTTCTTTATCTTTACAGTAAAACTAAAAAGTCTGTCATCTCCACAAGTGCATAATAAATGCACATTTATGAGTGTTGCTGACGGTGAGTGTTTTCAGTCTCTGTGAATTCAGTTAGAGACAATGGTAGCTTTAGCCACATTAGCCACGCAGCTTGTTAAGAAGCACATTCAGAAAAGAAATTTGGAAAGATTCTCAACATTTTAACATACTTGTTCTGGAAATTACATTTTGACTTATCCTTCAGAAACAGTGTTGAACTGACACTCGTTAAAGGAAGCGGTCCTGCATAAAATATTTTATGACCAAATATTAGTGCTGGGCAAAGATTAATCGCATCCAAAATGAACGTTTTTTTTTTTTTTTTTACATAATATGTGTGTGTGTTTATTTTTTTATATTTAAATACACACATGCATGCATGTTTTTGAGAAAATGTTTATTTATATTTAGATATAAAATATATATGTATATAATACAAATTGTCAAAATAGATTTGACAAAAATGTTTTGTATAGTTTTGTTTTTATCACATAATAAATATATAAAATACACACAAATATATTTTGTCAAAACAAATGTTTATTTTGCATACAATTTTTGGCCAGCACTACCAAATTTAGAACCAGGGGTGCACATAACTTTTTTGTTATGTGCCTGGAGATGTTTTCTGGTCCTCACACCAGTTTATGGTTTATGATTCTCTCATATTCATGTACAGTATAAACACCAATTTTCCCAATATTTAGAAATATACGTTCATATACTGTATGTACATGTACATAACTTATCAACAGTTGAGTTTTGATATATTTACAGTGAGAAATGTACAAAATATCTTTACTTAATATTCAAATTATTTTTGGCATAATAGAAAAATCGATATTTTTGACCTATACAATATATTTTTGTCTATTTCCAAAAATATACTCGCATAAAACTGCATATAACTCTTTATTAACATTCTTCGGCACATTTCATTAATAAATGAAATACAACCACAATTTCCTTTGTGGCTCAGATGTTTAGAGTCTCTGGAAATGCATGTACTGTATGTTAGATCATCCAATACAATACTTGAAAAAATACATAAAAATGTCAGATTTTTTATGATACTGTATGTCCTGTTTAATGCTGAACATCTCACTGCGCTGCCACTAACTAACACTTTCTGTGTTTGATCAGAAAAGGATTCATTCAAACGTCTCATTGCTACCAACCCTAAAAACCGTGATGTCACTGAGGCAGCAGTTCACTTAGCTTTAGCTGTGGTCACTCGAGGGCCCCAGGGATCGGCCGGTGGAGCTGTGTGTGATCTCAGTGTAATTCAGCTGATTAATTGCTTTAATTAGGCTCACGCAGTGCTGAGCAGGAGTGCATTGCGTGTGCAGCGGAGGAAGCAGTGTGGACAGTCAGAGGTCAGTGTCCCTGGACCCCTGCTACTCTCTTTTCCCTTTGACTTCCTATTCGTCTCACAGCACAGATTGACAGAGGCCTTTCAGAATGATCTAGATTTAGCTTCACTAGCAGCCCAAAATGAAACTCATTAAGAAAAATAATGACTGTTTCCAGACAGGTTAATAACGTTCTAACAAAGCAGTGTTGTCGAGCCAGAGCTTGAGTTGGTGCTGTCGAACAAGCAGTAATATGTATTCATTTTCTTCATTGAGATATTTATAGTATTTAAAGCTGTAAAACTGTATGTATGTAAAACTGTAGTGTGGCCCACTGTTTGAACATGTTCAGATAATAATAAGATGTTAATCTACCTCAGTCGAAGTAAACTACACTCTAAAATATGGTGGGTTGCTTTAATTCAAATTTGGGTCAATTATGCACAAATCTGTTGGAATAAAAATGTACATTTAAATAATGTTTATTTCTGGATTTACTGGATTGATTAGGCATTGGTTTGAGTAAAATGTTAGTATTTCTTTTATTATATAATGAACATTCATTTATTCATTTTCTTTTTGGCTTAGTCCCTTTATTAATCTGGGGTCGCCACAGCGGAATGAACCGCCAACTTATCCAGCATATGTTTTACGCAGCGGATGCCCTTCCAGCTGCAATCCATCACTGGGAAACACCCATACACTCCTATTTGCACACAAACACTACGGACAATTTAGCTTAACCAATTCACCTATGCCACATGTCTTTGGACTTTTGGGGGAAACCGGAGCACCCGAAGGAAACCCACACGAACACGGGGAGAACATGCAAACTCCACACAGAAATGCCAACTGACGCAGCCGAGGCTCGAACCTGCAACCTTCTTGCTGTGAGGCGATTGTGCTATCCACTGTGCCACCGTGACGCCTATATATAATGAACATTTCTTCCAAATTTGCTATTGCCATATTGGCATTTTAAATCATATTTAAATGACTTTTTATTGAAAATTAGGGTTATTCCACCCAATATATTGACTTCTTAACTCTTCTGAAGTTAAAACATTGTTATTGTGTTGTCTAAAAATGAATATAAATATGTATTTTGTTATTTCATGCCAAAAACTCTTAATAAACATATGTATTTTAAAGTTGGATGCTAAATGCTATTGGTAGTTTACACATTAAAACAAAGATGTCATTTTAAACACACACAAAATGATAAAAATGTAAATCCAAAGATTTTTTTCCAGAGCTGTATACTATCTGTAATCTTTAAGAGAGATTCACTAATCATAACAGTAATTTGTAATTTAGTAATTTAAGTAATTTGTCAATAACTATGAAATCTAAATATGTAAACAAATCTATAAACTTAGCATATAGATGTACACATAAATATACACTACAGTTAGTAATTTAGCAGATGCATTTATTCAAAGTGGGGTCAGAACTTTTTTTTTCTTAAAAAAAGATGAACGCAACTAATCAAAAGTGACGATAAACACGATAAACACCCAAGTTCATTTATATTGCATATTATGCACCATCTCAACTATGGATAAAATTAAATGCTTTGAAAATGCCTGAGGAGAAAATGAATAGCACAATTACTTTTAAAACCAATGACAACCAAAGCGGGCAGTTACTATTGTGCCCTATACATCACAGCCACTGTGTTTATACTCTTCAGCAAATCACTGTACAAATGGCTTGCTTACAGCTGACTCTGCGGATTGCAGCATGATAGGAGAAAGTATTTTAACATGACACTCTTCATATTTTAGCTGCACTGTCTCTGTTCACTCCCGAGTGTGTGAATGCATTCACACATGCATACAAGCACTGTGAAGATTAGAGACTCCTTGTCCTGGAAAGCGATCTGACGATCTGAGAGAGTAAAGAGAAGTCATGCTGCTCTTCATTAAAAATTCATATTGTTCCTTATTACTCTAAGAAAAAAACACAGGCAGACACACACACACTTTCCTGCTCACAGTTCAGATACTAGCCGAGATCTGAGATGGGCACAGGAAAGTGGGAGAACAGAGGGCAAAAATGGCACAGCTGACAGGAAGTTCATCATCATCACCATCATCATCATCCATGACCCAACCCGCATACTTATCTATGGGCACATCTGCACAAAGAGATGATAACAGCAGTCTCTTTTGTCACCTCGCACAACCTGTTCCTGAGATTATCTTCAGAAAATAAGCTCGCCGTCAGCTTTTTTGTGAAGCGCTAATGTTTGCGTCCTGGCACACGCAGAACCCTGCATTTGTTTTACACATGAATTATTTTGATTGAATTACGACACCAGGTGCACATCATTTTCCCTACTATAAACAGCCTCAGCTTTCAGAGTGACAAATAAGTGTTTTCAGACCAAATGGAATGCTGATTTGGATTAGAGGTTTGATTTTTATTTGTATAGCTGACATTGGAATCAAACAAACCCTGTTGATTCCCTTTATGCATGTTTATTAAAGGGAAAGTGTGTTTTGGGTCAAAGCTGTCACTTTTTTTTGTCTGGCATCAGATTAAATCGATGAAACATTAATGTTTCAAACAATGTTTGTGAAAAAACATTCATATATATGAATGTATTGGCATACAGATATATTTCTGAAAACATATTTATGGAATAACATAGGTAGATATTTTTATATATATATATATATATATATAAGAGTAAGAGATCATACTAAATTATATTGCAATATGTTTTAAATTATTTAGAACTTACTGATAAATGCGTAAACTTAGAGGTTTGAAAGACAGTTGCAAAGTAAGCATGAAAATGATGAATTCCTTTAACACATCGTGCACAAGCACAGGCATTCAAAATATACACACTAGAAAGATTCATTATCATTCAACAAAAACAAGTTTCTACGCTTAATTATAGAGATGCAGACATCATTTACTACTGTTCTAGTGGAAGAGGCTTCACTGTTTGTGGACTCTTTACTTTGTATATTTTGCTCTTTTAACATGGTAAAAAACTAAAGGGCATTCTGTTGTTTCAATTAAATAAACTATAATAAAGTTATTAATCCATTACCTGTGTCTATGAAGGCATTAACAACCAACTTGGTTCAAACAGTTTAAAAAATAAATGGAGGATTTCGATTAAATTAATAATTTTTATAGTTCATTTAATCGAAACCACAGATTGCCCTTAATTTTGACTAAATATATGGTATGACCATATATGATTTCATGAAACCAAGCTTGTTAAATTTTCCATACTTTGGTGGTTAAGCAGTGAGTTATATTGTTTTAAAGGAAACCCACACCGATCATGCATATACCAACACATTAAAACCCCTCAGAACACCTTAAAAGGATAGTTCACCCACAAATGAAAATTGCATCCTCATTTATTCATCCTCCTCCTGTACCAAACCTGTTTGAGTTTATATCTTCTGTTGAACACAAAAGAAGACATTTTGAAGAATGTTGGAAAACAGCAGCCATTGACATCCACACTATTTTTGGTTCGTACTATAAATGTCAATGGCTGCTGGTTTACGAAATTCTTCAGTACATCTTCTTTTGTGTTCAACAGAAGAAAGAAACTCAAACAGGTTTGGAACAAGTAGAGGATGAGTAAATCATGACAGAATTTGGATTTTATTTAGATGAACTATACCTTCAATAAGTAATTTCGCATGATCAAACCGCACTTGCATTTTCCTCTAAAAACCTTTCTTGATTCTTGGGCTGAAGACTGAAATGTACACTGCGCCTCAAGACTTTGGCTTCCCTGAGCTAGCCGGTCTTGTTGAATTCTCCCAGATGAAGTTGACAGTGGCAGTCTCCTGACAGCAGTATGTTTAGCCAACAGCACCATTTGCTGTGACTGGAGGCTTTGCCAGCACTGGTGCCTGATGTAAACACAGCCATCTGAGCGGCTCTGCTCAACAACAGCACTGCTTGGCCCCTTTGGACCCGGACCACCATACAAAGCATCCCTCCATAATTCACTATGGTGTCCGGGATTGCAACTAAAATTGGATGTGAATTTACAGCATAGAATTGGGTGTTATTACCAGAGAGAACAGGACAATGTGTGACACAAAAAAAGGAAGAAAAAAAAAAAAACGACAAGGGAGGAGATACTCGTACAATCAGAATGAGACACAGGGCACCATTTACTTCCCATCAATAGTCTTCAAAGTCTTTAGCAGAGCTGGAATCAATACAGACACAATGTGGACCGTTATACCTGATCTCCCACTTAGAGAAAAGAGAGGAAAGATGAGTAAGATGACTATATATTTGTGTGAAACCTGATACTGTAGTGTATATATTGTAGTTTCAGTAATTCTGGACAAACAAATGTATCATTTGACTAACCGGACAAAATTATGAATTCAGTCATCATTTATTTATCCTTGGCACTTACAGCCTGTACTTTTTGAAATGCAAATGACTATATTTTCACTGAAAACTACAAAGAAAGAAAAATCGCAATATTTGCGTACAAATGTCTGAGTTTTCAATCTGCTGTATTTTGCATGCCAGGCCTGGATCTTAAGTGAAACATCTGGATTGAGACAATTTTTTTTGTTTTTATGTCGTCAATTGCAAAACAATTCTCAAAAGCTGTGAAATGAGCATATTCACGTGAACACTTTTCATTTTTAGAAATATCAATAGCACTTTTATTAAAACTATATTGATCGAAATAAATAAAAATCACAAGAGAAATGCAAAAGAGATTTTGATCTAGAATTAAAACAAGATATCTGAATCAGAAAGCCATACTAAACGTTTGCATGACGTCAACATTTTATTTTCAATATGCATTTTTAAAGGTTTGTGTAAATGAACATCTAAAACAATAAAAATCTGTTGGATTTTTCATTAAAAAAATGGTGTGGAGTAAACGCCACCAAAACTTTGAAGTGTCATTTTATTTGTAGCGTTAGGTTTGTGTCTTGCTATGTTGAAAATCCAGTTAATCAAAATGTAAAAAGGCATCATTCAAACTGCTTGAATAATAAGGATTAATTTTACAGTGCTTTCATAATTTTATCGTATAAGTTTTAGGATTTTTATAGAATGGAAAACACCTCTCAGATCTAATACCTTTGGAATGAATATTTGGATGACCTGTCCCTTTAACATGGTCACATGGTTTCAGGTGCAGGAGAGCAGGGTGTAGCACAATGATTATATTTTAAAAGGCAACCAGTAAAACACACTTAATGAGGCCTGCTCCTCTGCACCTAATAAATGAAAATATATATTTCACTTATGTTGTCCTTTGGGAATTTTTTTTCTTCATGGGATGGAGCTGCACTTCGTCATCTCGTTGAAGCTAAAGACTTTGCAACTTCGCTTGACTTTACAAATTGCTTTCATTATTGCTTCTCTTCCCCAGCAGTTCTGCCTATTCATAATCTGTTCAAAAACGTATGTCATAATCCTACACAACTGAGCAATAAACACTACCAGACTAATAGGTAATTCTGAATACAATGAACTCATGCAGAATCATGTATCAGGTTAAAAAGGGATGGTTTACCCCAAAATATATTTTTTTCTGACTATTTACTCACTCTCAAGTGGTTTTAAACCTTTATGGCTTTCATTTTTTTTCTGGTGAACACGAAAGAAGATATGTTGAAGAATGTTGGAAACCTGTAAACATTCACATCCATAGTAGAAAAAACAAATACTATGGAAGTCAATAGTTACCGGTTTCCAATTATTAAAAAATCTACTTTTGTTTTCAACTCAAGGAAGGAACTCAAGGAAGGAACTCAAACATGTTTCTGACAAGTGAAGGGAGAGTAAATGATGCCATAATTATCATTTTGGGTGAACTATTTAATTTATATTTGTGTTTGTTATTGCAACACTGGTAGGCATAACAACTGTGTGGGACTTTAGAAATCACTTTCATTATTGCTTGTGTTCTCCAGTGGTTCTGCCTGTGCATTTGCTGTCCTCAGTCTGGATCACAGCCGCAGAGGGGGGCGGATTTGGCCGTATGTTCCTGTCTGGATGGAGGAGCGTGACTGTCAGCACGTCAGCAGCTAGGTGTTAACCGCGGGTCTGCAGAGGTGGAAATATCTTAGTCAGTGGTGTAGTGGCGGTATATGCAGGGGTATATTTTAGCTGTTATAGCATATTACCACTTCTAAAAGTCATCTGATGTGCATCATTTAGTATATTTCGTATTAGCAGACATTCTAATGCTCTGATGACACAGAATGTTTTATATTTTTGCGCTGAGAGCAATCTTTTTTCTTTGTTTTCTTGAGCGTTTTGCGTGCTGTTTTTGCACCATGCAATTTTAACCACCTGCTGCACCGCACTAGTATGTGCTTTTGTTGAGTTATGTCACATTAAGTTCTTTGCTTAAAATCACATATCTAGGCTACCTGAAGTTATGTTCCTTGACCCAAAAATATGAACACCCATTTTGAAAAATCAAAAAAAAAATATATATATATATATATTGTTTTCTTGATAATAGTATATACAATATCCATAAGTATAATAAACTAAATTTGTTTTTTGTGCCAAGCATGCATAGGTTTATCCAAATCTGACCAATCAGATGTGGCCTTTACTTTCTTCACCCCCACCTCTCCAGTAGGTTCTGTTATTGTAGGTGAACCTAGAGATGAAAATAAACACTAATGCTGGCAGGCAAGAGAGGAAAAAGACAACAGCCAATACGAATCCGAATTTCTGCCAACATTTTTAGCCATTTGTGGTGTTTTAAAGTCTAATGCGTTTTTTATTTTTTATTTAATTAGCTAGGAAAAATATCTCTTGCCTGTTTATTTTAGTATGATCATTACATAAATAAAGGATTTTTAAAAATTGCTAATAAAATATTGAAAGAAATATTTTTCTTGCAATACTCATCAACAATATCACATATTTTCCCAGTATCGTGCTGCCTGAATATGCATGAATGTATGTTTGCAGAATGTCCCTAAAATCAGTCATTCAAGGAGATATTAGGATATATATATATATATATATACATACATACATACATACATACTGGCACTTACTCCATGCAAAGGGAGAGAATAATTGTTAATAATTGTTCAATTTACTGTATACAAATCTATTATATGAGCTTAACTGTCATTCTACTACACAAGAGGATATACAGTAGAATGAAACATATCTCACAGGACCACAGTGCTACAGTACATACTAATAGAGAAATACAAAAATAGAACATAGTGGAGAGCTTAAGAAAATAAATATTTGAAACCTATAACCATCTGGGAACTATCTGACTATACATATACTGTTACTAAATGGTCCTACATGAGATTGACATAAATACTGTATGTATTTTGACATGACTTTGTGCATAAGGGATATTTTAAGGCAGGCAGTCTGAAGTGCAAGGTGATTAGTGCATTCCCAAGCATCTTTCTTGTTGAGTCTTTGTAAGTGTATGTAAAAGTGTCTTGTGCATGTGCAGCAAAAAGAGTGTCTTACCACTCACCTGTGTGATAATAGTTTAAAAAAAGCATGAATGGGCTAAGGAATAAGAAATTGTTCACTCAAAATTCATAATTATATTGATATCAGTACTAGTTTTAAATGATGTACATTTCTTGCTTTAAAGGTCTCTTGAAGTGCTTTGAAATGTGCAGTTTTTTATTTGATGTTTGACGTAATTGCAGTTGAAAAAAGAAAAGCCAATAGGGTGTAGTTTTTATTACAGCTCTGCCAATACAAGCGCATCAAATGAAAAGCAAATAAGAAGCATTTAAGGGGGGGGGGGGGGGGGGGGGGGGAGGGGGGAGGGGGGGGGGTGCATATTAGATACTAGAGAGCATTTGATTGCTAAAGATTTGATGAAAAACTAAAGTATGAGGTGACGTGAAAAAAAATTGTTGCTCCATTTAGGCGGAAGTGACAAACAAAGCTTTAGATGTTTATGTCAGTTTTATATCACTATTTTGGAGCACACTAACTTATAGATATCCTAAAAACTAACAGACTGAAACTAACATCTAAAAAACTTACTTATAATTTCACGGGACCTTTAAAAATAAATAAACTGGGGGTATATTTTAAGAGTATACCCCATTCTCCAACTACACCACTGATCTCCATCCATCCTCCACAGAGCCAGAGCCTCACCAACACCAACCAACAACACATACAGTACGCTCATTATGTGAGTACCCATGGCACGAAATAAGATCATGAATAAATGAATATGACATTATGCACGGTAATGTTTAGGGACATCTTAATGGACTGTCAGAGTGTTGTCCTGTATGAAACATTACGCTTGAGGCCTGTAATACATCAGGACTGGAGCAAACACTAAGCAGCATGTGCTACGTTATGATCTTCTCCAAGGTGAGACTCGCCCATAGGATAGGAAAGAGATCTCATTAATTTCTCAATTGACAGCGATAAGATTAAATGGCAATAAGAGAAAATGGAGAGCAAATGGAGTCTTCCGCTCCTTAAATTGCTCTCTTGAGGACAAGACGAGAAGTAATCTCACACGTGTCTTCTCTAGAGCGTCAGAAGACATTTCAATGTCACACTCTGTGCTGAGATTCTCATGTACATATTATAAATATATTTTTTCAAATAGTATAAGTAAAGAGATAAAATGGAAAAAATTAATACATTAAGAGTATATAAAATATTTTGTGTGTACCTAGATATGGAGCACAAGCCCATGCACTAGTATTTCAAAAATAAATTTAAAAAAAGTAATCAACAACAACATTATTAGAATATTATTATTATTTATAAAGTGCGTTGTAATTATAATTGATATAACAAAATGTGTATGAAAATGAAAACTGAAAAAAGAAAGAATAAATTCCTCCACTTATCTGTGCTGTTAGCGTTTACACTGCTAGCATAATACTGGCATATAATTTGATTTATTAGGGTTTCTGTCACATCTTTAGTTCGTATGTTTGTATGCTCTCAGTTTAAAAAAAGTTCAGGAGGACATGTGCTGGTAAGAAACATACTCATCGAAGTAATTATTCCAGACACGAGTTGAAGCACACTCTGTTTTTCCTTTATAAAGGAAGAAATGTCAAAAAAGAGAGATGACAGAAAATTAAAGAAATTGTGAAAAAGAATGAATGAAAGGGACTCTTTTTTTATATCAACATGGCTAAAAAAATAAAATGTGAGCTTATTGAAGAAATATCAAATTACTCATTTAAAGGGATAGTTCACCCCCAAACATTCTCATCAATTACTTACACTCAAGTGATTCTTAACATTTGTACATTTCTTCTGTTGAACACAAAACAAGATATCCTGAAGAATGTTGGAAAAAATATCCATAAATAAATATTATGGAAGTCAATGGCTATTTTTTCCCAACATTCTCCAGTATATCTTCCTTTGTGTTCAACTCAAACAGGTTTGGAACAAGTGGAGGATGAGTAAATGATTACAGAATTTTCATTTTTGGGTAAACTATCCCTTTAAATGTTTAGTAGTTAAAGACATCTACAAGTAGGGTCATTTTAAAATTGTAATAATAATTCACAATATTACAGTTTTCTCTGTGTTTACTGATCAAATGAATACAGCTTTGGTGTGCATAAGAAACGTCTTTTAAATACACACAAAAATCTTACCAACTGCACACATTTAAAAAGAAGTGTATTTAATGGCAATTTACATTGTCTACACCAGATTCAACATTTGTTGTTGAAACTATAAGCTGTCTATACTGAACACAACAACAATAAAAAAGTTCCATGTTCATTTGTCCTTCATGTTAGAATCAGGCCAAGCAAATGTGGTACAAGGCTTCACTTTGCTGTCAGAGATTTGTTGCTCATGGCTTACAAACAATTATAATTTGTTCTTACAGACTTTTGTCACTTTAGTTGTGCTGCTTTCATCTGGAGTAGACACAGTGTTACTCTCTTTCAGTACTACATATACCTGTTGTATACCATCAACTCTCATTCTCCTTACAGTATATATGTGTATGTAAAAAATGCATTTTTGTTTAAACATCTGAGGCAAAGCCGATTCTTGAAGAAGCACAACAAAATTTCCAGAGCCTTAAATGGGCATCATTTCAGTTTTCTTCCTGTTTTTCTTTCCCACTTTCTTTAAAAAGTTCTGGCCTAATTTCAGCACACTTTATAAAAGACAAATTGAAATTCAAGCATGCTTTGTGAGTCGATGGTATGTGGGTGTAGGTTGGGGTATCTGATCGCATCCCCTCACTTTAGTGATGCATGGTGTTTGGGTTCCTCTCTGACACAAAGCTAATGCGCTGTAATGGATTGCAAATGAACTGTGCCAAGGACACTACCAATTCATCACACCTGAGAGGCCTGCAGATTCCACTGCTGCTATCGGGGGAGAAACAGCAAAACGCTTTGACTGGAGCAGATATAGAGTTAATCAGCATTTATGGTGGGATTTCCTCTCGCTGCGTTAAATCTGCAAAATGGCCGCCAGAGAAGGGACTGAGGGGGATAAATGAATGATCCCTTTTAAACGTTATCGCAAATTTGGCCTAATGTCGACTGAACACTGTCTACAACAGTGGAAATGAGATCAATTCTTTGTAATTGGCCTTGCATAGTATAATCGCAGACATTTCTTCACTACACGCAAGAGTACATAGAGTTAGGTTCTGATTTACCACAGATGAAAACTCCATATTTAATATCCTTACTGCATCTTTACCGAACATATTGAACAAATGTAATCATTATTTTCAATTAACTATGTGTGGCAGACAGAATTATTGACCCTTTTATTAGAAAAGTTTTTTTTTCTTCAGTAGAGCATTCAAGATGATAATTCTAATAATGCAAGTAAATGGTTACCTTTACTTTGGTAGTCAAAAAACATAAACAAGCTAAACAATATTGATACCCATAGCTACTGATACACCAAGGTCCTAAGTGAAATGGTTTTTAGTTTAAGTTCACCAGAGGTTATTCAGTATACCATGTAAAATGTTAAAAAGCAAGTTCAATATTAGAGCGCAAGTTGCTGTATTCCAGGAAATGTTTAGATCAGGGGACAACGCATGCAGTTCTGCAGGGCCGGAGTCTTGCAGAGTTTAACTCCAGCCCTAGTCAAACACACCTGAACATGTAATCAAGGTATGGAAGTCATAGCTAGGTATACTCAGAGCCAATTGAAGAAAAATAGATTAAATGACTAAAAAGCATAACAGCTAATGCTAACACTGCTTCTGTGGCAGTAAATGAGACTAAAAGCTGCTATATGATTGGCTAAGATGTGCTTCATGTGAGCAAGATAGTGTTGTTACATATTTTTCAATGTAAGTAATACAGACCTTTTAATCTCCCCCATATTAAGAAATTTTCTGGTATATTTGAAACTTCCAGACAGGTGTGTATGGATTTAAAATAAGTGGG
This sequence comes from Danio jaintianensis, assembly GCA_903798115.1. NCBI lineage: Eukaryota > Metazoa > Chordata > Actinopteri > Cypriniformes > Danionidae > Danio > Danio jaintianensis. The sequence continues at coordinate 12,036,722 of CAIGQV010016547.1, read as the reverse complement.
CACTGATTGTAAAGCAAAATGTGATTGGTTGGATTGAGACCGTGCCACAGTTAGTCAGCGCCACATGGCTGGTATATGGTTGACTTATGTGGAAATGTTTGGAATGTTTCAAAATTGAAATTCACAGGGAGCTATTCACAAATGTATGCAGCGATGTACAAATGCACATGAAGTGATTCACATAAATACCAAAGTTGTGTTTGTACAATAAAAATATATTAGTAATTGTTTTTTAAGGCTCAAATGATACATTCATATATGTGAAACTCAAGATTTATTCGTGGATCTCATTAATTTATTTTGTGAATATGTTCTGTTTTTTTAATGGCTTTTCATTTCTTTGTGGATCCTAATATATTTATTTGGAATCATGCAATAATCCTCATAGGTGTTCTGAGGCAAATTGGCGTTAACTCTATATGACACTGGCCCTCAATTACCAAGTTTGTGGCGTAAAAAAGGTTCTCATATTTCAAAACTAAATTACCATTAAAACAATTTCTTTCATTTATATTCCAAGACTTCTGAAGTCAAATCATCCTATCAGAATGATCTCTGAAAGATCATGTGGCAGTGAATACTGGCATGATGCCTGCTGAAACTATAGAGAAACATAATAATAACATTTAAAACAGAAAATGCTATTTTAAATTGTAGTAACATTTCCCAGTATAAATAAATACATTTCAGTATATCCTCACAAAAAAAATATTGCTGCACAAGACTGTATAGTATAGTATAGTATAGTATAGTATAGTATAGTATAGTATAGTATAGTATAGTATAGTAGTACAGTGTAGAATAGCCTATCCAGAGGTCTTAATCTGATCACCACTGTCTTTAAATGTATAGAAAACAGCCACATCAAACTTCTGCTTTTGTCTCTAACAAAAGAACAAAAAACAATAACATGTGGCTAAATGGTATATATTTCAAAATGCTTTTAATCTCAATCCATTTAGACCATTATATACCATTGTAACGTAACTCACATCTGTTTATCTCCTACAATCATTCAGCTATAATTAGTGAAGATACAATGATCCATAAGTCTGTCCCACACACACACACAAATTCAGGAAGTGCCCTTTATTGATCAGTTTCCTGGGTCAAAGTGCAAAAAAACACACTTCACATCAGGACCAAAACAAAACCGTGTCCCTCTAATTCCCCCAATAATTTGCTCTGACCTGACTGAAGGAAGTCTAAATGGCACTCATCCCTGTTACAGTTACATTTTTGAGCCTTTCTGATTTCTCCACACCTTATACAGTTTATTACCAAGACTCTGATCATTTCACCATCCGTTACTGTTTGCAAAGAGAGAATCGAAGCCAAATGAATGCAGAACAGCTCCTAAGCGCAGATGTGCATCCTCAGTAAGGGTCAACTGAGTGGGGAGATCTCCAGAATAGCCCGAATACTCCAACATGCACACCTGCCAACATTCAGGTAGGAGAAAGAGAGGAAAGCAAGCGATGGCGGGGAGAGAAGGCGAGAAATGAGATATGGAACAGACTGTTCTGTTGCACTCTGATCACCGCAGTCACATTCAACCTGCTTTCAGAGCTGAATCAGAATGAGGATGATTCAAGTGGTATTCCACTCGGGCCATCTCCCAATCCAATATTAATAATGCCCCTGAGACCCTCATTATGTTCCCTCCTGTCTGAGCGGCACAGGAGAGTTTTGTCCTCTGATTCTGGCAGAGGTTGTCTAGATGTCGCAAAAAAAAAGAGAGAGAGAGATCCATGGTTTGGACTGCGTGCCCTGCATTTGAGAAGTTCAAAATGAGTCCTGTCTTTCCAGTACATTAGCTCTAAATAAGATCATTATTCTTCAAAACAAATGGCTTCTGTCATTATTTAAATGGACAGTGCACCTAAAAAATTAAACTTCTATCATCATTATTCAGTCTTGTGTCTTTTAAAACCCATACAAGTTTTTTTCTTCTGTGCACTTTTTTTTATCAACATGAAATTTTATGAATTTCTGAAGTGAAGACACTTTCATAGCACCTTTTTGTTGAAAATCATATGTTTGGCAGCACAGGAACAAATCGATATCATAACTTTGAACCCTTCCTTAAAAATCTAGAAAATGTCATTTTTACAAGTTTGAGGCTCAATATGATTGTATTTAATTTAATCAAAAATACATTTGTGTACATCAACACAGTTTTCTGTAAAATATTTCAACCATGGCTTAAAAACCCATAAAATCAAGGCAAATTTTTACACAGCAGTGTAGTAGAAATGAAAAATACAATGAATTTTTTTTCAGATGATGCATACAAAGAGTTGTTAAAACAATCCACGTTCACACCAATTAAAAAACGTTGTATTATGCCTGCCAGGTCAGTCATGATCTCACTTTGCAGCCTGCCGTAGTCCATAGACCGGCTTTGTATTTTGACTGTCAAGTACATGTGCATAGAACAGGGGCGTCAAACACATTTTATGTTGAGGGCTAAATCAGAGAAAAAGTCTACATGTGTAGGCCAAAATAGTACAGACTTTTGTTAATTTTTAATTTGCTCACAAACTACAATTGGATAATTTTTAGCAGTACTGTAATTTACAAGAAGACTGGAATTTTCTTTATTCAAAAAAAGATGACTGGTCATTTTAGGGTGAATGATATTGACACACTATAGATATAATAAAATTGTATAATAAATATGACCCTAAAGCCACTAGTAGGTGGTGGTAAGAATCTGTTGTAATAAGCGATTCACTGACTCTATTAGTTTCAATGATTCATTCAACGCAGTCAATTCATTTAAACGTAAAGCAAGTGACTGGCTTTACCAACGGATCATTTAATTATTGACTCAAATGATTTGTTCAAAAGATTCAGATTCAGGAAGGACCACAGTGTTGCGTAGAGACACACAAATGTTCTGCTGGTTATATTTGGAACAATTTTAAAATTGAAACAGAGCAAAAAGATACATTGTGTTTAAAATGCAAATCTCCTAATAGAGATTATTAGTTTTTCTGTTGTATAGCTGTTCTTTTAAAAATCTTTTCATTTGAAAATGGCTCTTGCTCATGTGATACTTATCTATATTTAAATCTAAATATAAAAACAAAAACTCATACAAGGCTTTTTCTCCCTCCGTGCCTTGAATAATCTCATTAGCTTAATTTTGAATAGGCTTTTCCCACAGTGAATGCTTGAGACTCTCAAGACATGTATTAGCCTGCACTTTGGTAAAACAACAATTACTATATTAATTAATATTAGCAGACATTATTATTGCAAATATTATAATGCACACTCCTAGCTCCTTTGCACTTTTCAAATGAAATAAAATTCTATAATGATTACACTTTATTTTTCAGGAAAAAAAATACATATGCATGACACCCAATTTACAGAATAAATTCTAATACATAATATATATGCACATGACATAGCTATATTCATGGTTTTATCATTTACACTATGATAATAATGCTCACACCTAAGTTTCAAACCTAATTTTTGATGTGAGAATTCTGTCACTTACTCACCCTTTCTTTCTTCCGTTGAACAAATAAAAAAATGAAGATATTTTGAAGAATGTTGGAAACCACCAGCCATTGACTTTTAAAGTATTTTTTCCCTATTATGGATGTCAACGTTTGCTGGTTTCCAACATTCTTTAAAATATCTTCTTTTGTTTTCAACAACAACAAAAAAAGAATTTTATAAAGCCTTTGTACCACATGAGCTTGAGTAAATGATTAGTACATTTTGTGGCAATTATCCTATAATTGTCACCGCTGTACAGCTACACATTAATCTTAAAATCTCCAACTCAAAACAATGAGAATAACAGTTCTTATACGTTAACCTGACAGTCTATACACTGGCTTCCAGTGTGTTTTTCCCTACTGTTCATCACATCATTGTTGTTTATAAGATAAGTGGATCAAAGTATTGAAGTGTTACACACACAGAGAGAGAGAGAGAAAAGCCACAGTGGGCATGCCAAAAAACAAAACAAAGAAAAGTTCTTTTTTTTGGTAAGTGTACAGCTGAACTGAGAGGATTATTGTGAAGCATGTCGCCTATGTGAGCAAGCTAAAGCATGCAGTAGTGCTGTAATACTGCGTAATGCCACTCTGGACCTAGGTCATTAACTGGGCAGATACATGCCAGGCTGGTAATCCTTATCAGATCAGTTCATGAGAGTAATCCATCTCTACATCAGTGCCAGACCCACACAGCTTGTCTGTCTATATCACACATACATTAATAAAAAGCAATTTAAAACAAAGTCTCACACATGACTTGGAATTTCTGTTACACAGCCTTTCCAAAATGTAATTCACACTGGTTCAGTTGACCTGGATGATCGCCAGGTACGAGACCTCACACGCACTTGCTTACAAAGAGCAGATTTGTGAGCAGGAACCAGCGAGAGGTGAGAAAAACGCAAGAGTATTTTTCACCCCTCCTGCTGAGATGGCGCGGGCTATCTCCACAAACACACACACACACTCCGGCCACATATGAATAGGAAAAAAAACGTGTACAGGAAGTCCATTCATTAAAGAAGCCTCCCCTGCGGCGGCGAAAAATATTCTCAAAGCGTTCAGTGGAAGGATCTGTCTTCTTAAGAAAGTTGCTGTCACAGAGATTGGAAATGATAAGTGTTAGCTGTGCGAGGAATCTAACTGCGGCTCCTTTGTCACTGTACTTTGCTGCGCTGTTCCTGCGCTCTTGCTGCTCTGTACCCTCACATCCATTGTTAGCGTAATGAAGATTAATAACACAGATTACATGTAGTTCTGCTGAAGTACACTTGAGTCACTACGGTAATGGTGGCCCGCCCCAATTCAGGCTTGTGTTGCATCATGGAGGTGTTTGCTCAAGTGTGTACGCGTGTGTTTGCAGAGTTGCAGTGTCATGCTGATTCACATTTGCTTCCACTCAGGAAACTTTCTAATTTGCAGTGGTGCTTTAATGGCTCCGTGGGCGTCCAGAGTAAGACCTTAACAAGCTGTCATCTTTCACTGAGAGGTGAGATAACAGCAAGTGCATCGTGCTTCGCTTTTGCGTCGTAAAGGATTGTTTTAAAAAAAGAACTTCACCCTAATTATCCGGTTAGACGCTTCTGGCTTTAAGATTGAGGATTAGGGGAATAAAACAATGTGGTGAGAACATGGGGTGGCCATTAAATTTATTTGGACATTCAAGTCTTGTTTAAAGGTTTATGAATTTCTGTAGATAATGATGATATCAAAACAAGTGGTGTCTGCCAAGATGTTTTCTTTACTATTTCTGTAATTCTTTTTAATCAGCTGATATTTATTGTAGATTTTTACGTTTATTTACTGTTGTGAATTGCATTATGGGATCTTGATCTCTGCTCTGTCGATTTTTGACGTTTTATCAAAATTTTGTGAGAACTTTATGGTTAAACAAAGTGACTTTTATTGGCATTTTAGTAGTTTGACTGTATAAGAAAACAAATAGGATTAAAGTCTGTAAAATAACAGAAAAGGTACTGGCAGTTAATTACCAGGTTTCTGTAGCAAATTCAGACAATATATCACTTCAAACAATTCAAAATGTCAATAAAGGTCACTTTTTCAACTTTTTTTTGACACCAACATTTGTTGGAGGAAGGATCAAGCTCCCATAATGCAATTTAAAAGCGGAAATAAATGGAGATATATAAAACATTTAATTTACAGATATTGTTTTACACTGTGTTTTTCACACTGGTAACTACAGTTTAGTTAAGAGTAACGACAGGTGTAATTTGACAACTAAATTTTTTCTTTACATGTATTTTTTTTCTAATTTATGACAACCATAATGTTTTTAAAGTTTATGTTTGCTGTTTATTTTTACTAAGTGCATCTTGGTTTTTTATCTAATGATGCCTATATATTTTGAAGAGTGTCTTAAATGTTCAAGCACTTTTCTGAAACGAACAAAACATATGTGGTGACACTAGAAACAAATGCAAATGAAAAGCACTCTATAAATATATATATATATATAAGAATAAAGAGTGAATGGATACATGACCCAGTTACAAAAATAGCTTCAAGGTTTTAAAAACAAAAGCTTGACTTAAGTAGATCTCGGCCAATAAATGATTTTTGCAGCATTGCTCAAAGCACAGTGGCATAAGTGATAGCTGACTCTGGCATTAAAAAATATATTGATACAGTTCAAATAGATTTATGCTACTATTTGAAAATCTGGATTCAGTTATATTTAAAAATAAATAAATAAACACTTCTGTTGAGCAAGAATGCATTAAACTGATAAAACATTACAGTTTTGTTTTTTACATTTTCTTTTCGTCAAAGAATTGTGAGAAATGGCTCACACTTTCAAAAATCTTTCAACACTCATAATAAAATGTTATATTTCTTGAGAACCAAATCAGTGTGATTTCTGAAGTATCATGAAATTCTATAAAAAAAATAAATAAATTTATTTATATAAATTCTCTCTATATATAAATTATATATATATATATATATATATATATATATTTCTAATTATGAGTGTTGAAAGATTTTTGAAAGTGTGAGCCATTTCTCAC
>CAIGQV010016547.1:11974021-12014616 GCA_903798115.1 Danio jaintianensis | reverse complement strand
CAGCTTTCTTTAAAATATCTTCTTTTGTATTTTACAGAATAAAAAAACCCTCAAAGGTTTGAACCAAGTAAAGGATGAGTAAACGATGACAGAATTTTCATTTTACTTTGTTTTGCTTTGCCTTTTTATTCAGCTTCACTTTGTTTTGTTTTTTAATTTTAGTTAGTTTTGCTTTGCATTTTTTGCTTTGTTTTCCCATTTTATTTTGTTTTGCTGTGTTCAACTTTGATTTTGGCTTGTTTTTTAATCATTGTTTAGCTTTTTTCAACTTTGATTTTTTTTTTGCTGTTTTGTTTTGTTGTCTTATTCGTTCATTGAAAGACATTGGGTGTCACTGCTGTCAGATTCCATTAACTTTCAAAAATTAATTATTGTGCTGTGCAGAAGAATGAAATGTGGATGAGTTAAAAATGGGATTAGGTGGGATGAACTATCCTGTTTAATTCTACACATACAAACACAGAAAGTACCTTATTTAGATTTTGTGCCAATTTTCTGTATGTTGTTTTCGGCTCTACTTGTATATTTGTATTGCATACAATTCATCTGAATTTTACCATAATTGAAAAGGGAATTATTGATGTGAAACAGCACAACCTGAATTCCATGCTATGGCAGTACATTAAGTGCATGCCTCCATCAACAGGCTGCACTTGCTGTCTATAAGTTGTTGGCTTGCATATCGACAACAGCTACAGAGGACACAGCAGGTGCATGACTATGACAGCAATGCCCTGCAGCAGTTCTTTATGTATTTGCATTACAACATAACATGTTTTATTCTGTTCCTTTTGAAAACAAATGAATACAAATCATATGCTAAAAGAACACTGCAGACAAATGACTTTTCTTGTCATTTGAGGATTGCAGAGAGGTGATACACTGCTGTGGATAAGGAAGCCACTGTATTGCCTGAGGGGTAACACCGACATACAACTCAGTATATGACTGCATTTGACAACCACACATTTCTGACTTACAATCTGCCTTCACCAATTCAGCTCCTATTCTGGTGCTTGTGCCCAGACACATTTATACACATTGGACATTGGAAGCGATCTTCCCTCTAGCAAAGTATTTTGCGGTAACTACTTCCCTTGACGTCAGTACAGTGTACTAGAACGGCCTCTTTTCATCTTATTGGGGGCAGAATTCAGATGGATTAATAGGTGTTTTTTTCCATGCATAGCTTTGGTTCAGCTTAAGCTTTAAAAAAAAAAAAATCCTTGCCTTTTTTGTGCAGAAAAAATGTCCAGTGCATGATGTAATCTCCTTCTCCCTCCCTCGGTTTTCAAACCTCCGCACCCACCAGCCCGTCTTTCCTGCTCCCTGTTACCTTGTGTGTGAATCTCCATCCTGTTCTCAGGCTGGGGAGAACAGAGCTGAGGGAGAATCAATATGTTTTCAATTTGCAGCAGCGACTTGCTCCCTCGCATTCTAATTACAGCTTCTGCTCTTTCTAAGTCTCTCGGCAAGAGAACGCAGGAGAGAGACACCACACTGCCACCACCATTCACGGCATCTCTGAAACATCCAGCCGTAGGAGTAGTAGGTTTCAGCTATCATAGGCTCATGCTGAATATCAGGTCAAAACTGAATTACGCAATTATTAGCACTGTGAAAGTCAATCAGCATGTGAAAAATGCAAGACTTTTGTAGAAGCTAACACAGTTGCCTACTCGGTAGTCATTTTTGTCTTGAATTGCTTTTATCTATGAAACATCCAGCAATTCTCTAGCAACACCCTAGCAACCACATAGCAACCATTCAGAATAACATTGCATACACCAACTGTGTTTAAATTCTTCTCTGCATATTTTTTTTGTGGCCAGATAATCTCTTTAGGTTTAGTCACTTCGAAACGTTTTGTGTGTTATTCAGTCAGAGCAAAAGAACTGAATGCATTTCTCCTTATTAGGAATATTTAGCTTTATTTCTCCTATAAGTAGTGCATTTCTGTGCGAGAGCAGCCTTTGGTGAATGATAATAAATTACATGTAAGCTTTTAACACTTCACAAAGTCACTGGATTTTGTGTCATATGATTGTATACATACTCTGGACCAGAGCAGACTGTGTGTGTGTGCACTGTGAGAGTTTGCATGACATCAGACCCCTTCACACAGTGCCATAATACCGTGTCATACAATTACTGGAACTACTTCACATGTAAGTAAAAAAAAAAAAAAAACATTTTTTCACAGTTGGCATTAAGAAGAGTCACAGAAGTGTTGTCTGATTAACAAGCAGCAACTAAATGTATCTGGACAGATGATTCAAATGGTTTTACTTGCGTAAAAAGCACAGAGTGAATGCATCTGGTGCATCGCTATCAGAATGTTCTGATTAGCCCAGAGTAGATGTCTCACATTTATAGGTTCAAAACTTGTATGTCCTCATATCGACAATTTTCATTTTGTGTTCACTGCAAAATTCCAGATTTACTGGTAATGATACTGAAAATTTGCCAGAATTAATATTCCAGTATTTTTAAAAAAGGCCTGTTTACATATAATCTCTTTACAGCAATTTACTGCAAACTTTCTGAAAAAGTCTGTATGTCGACCATTGGTTAATATTTTCCTATTTATGTTTCTTACATATGTCCACACCCTGGAGATGAATGCTTGGTTACATGTGAATAAGCAACTGATTTTAGCTGCATCTTGTAGGGGACGGGAAGCCTTATATATCATAGAGTATTTGATTGGAAAGAGTATCCAATGACAAGCTGAAGTACACAGTTATGTCATAAAAAGTTCCATACTGGTAGAAGTGTGAAACTGTAAGATTTAAATGCTTATATCTTACAAATGCTAATTTTGCCACTAGCAAGACAAGTCATGAGTGTCATTTTTTATTTAGATGTATACATACATCAAAGGAATGCCAAATAAATAATCTAATAAGAAGGATACAACTCTGGAATCTGAGGATTCAAAAAAAAAAAAAATCCAAATACTGAGAAAATTGCCCATGAATTGCTTAGCAATGCACATTACTAATTTGAAATTGAAATTTATACATTTACAGTATAGGAAATTTACAAAATATCCATGCAACATAAGGGACTTTCATTCATATCATTGTATATCACAACAACTCTAACTCCTCTGAATATATAGGAAACATTGAACAATACCCTAGCAACAAAGCAGCTCTTCAGAGTATTGCACCTTAGCAACCACCTAGCAACCACTCAGGATGCATGAGAATAGAACCAGAGCTCCTTAGCATTGTGGCAGTTCACATTTTCACCTGAAATAATTTGAAAAAGTATAACTCTCTTCTTTAAGACTAGCTTATGTTGTATTTTCTCTCTCTCCAGTCTTCATCTAAGAAACCCACACGGTCTACTGTTGATTCTTTGAACCAGAATGACAGTGAAAGAACAAACCAGCCCAACAAGGAATAAAGTTTCTTGTGGTGCTGCTGTGTGACTTGATCTGAATGAGAACAGTAGAACAAAGAAATAAAGCAAAGGTTTAAACAAAATTTACACAGGGACTCTGTTTCCATGGCAATGGCAGACATAACCTCACCCCTCCACATGCACACATACACACCCAGTGATAAATACCAGGTATTGCATGCCTCTTCATGTGCGCATCATAAAGCTTGCCTCGGCTAAAGATCTCTTCATTCTTGTACTTTAATCTCATTGATGCCCCGAGAGAGAATATCTTTACGGGTGTGCAGTATGATTGTAAAAGTGTTTCATGGGGAGAATGATACAGCTTGTTTATAGTACTGCATGAGACAGAGAATGGCTTTACAGAGTAAATAATGCTTTGCAGTTTTCAGTTTTATCCCTCCTGCTGTCCTGTTTTTTTTTTTTTTGTAAGTTGACTAAATTGATTAAGGTGACCCCCACTGCTGCACAATATGCAGAAACATGCTTCATAAAGCTTTTACGCTCTTGTCCATCTGCAACGCTGTCTCTGCTTTGAAACAAATGTGGACTTGCCATCATTTACCATCTGCCATGACGTAAAGATGAAACATCCTCAATCTTCATTGTCACCAAAAAAAAAGATAGCCTATCAACATTTTTGCAAAACGCATCTATACACACAATTTGACAGGTTTCCTGCTAAAATTAAATCTTGAGGCAATAAAACATAAACAATTTTTGTCCTTTTTCACTCAAATTATGCCTACAGTTTAGATTATTTATTATTATATGCCTGATTTTCAGTACAGTCAGTACTGTAACCCTTGCTAGGAATTATTTTGTTCTTTGTGCAAGCTTTGCCTTTAGTGAGAAAATAAAATATCAAAATTCAAATCAATAATTTGTGTAATGTTATTTTATGACATTATCTGGGTATCATAGGCTTGCGCTCTCGTGTTTCATTTAAACACAACTGCTGATACCTTGTTTCGGTTATATTTATCAATAATATAATGAAAATGAAATCAGATGACTTCAGAATGAATACACTGTGTAATAAAAATCCATAAAATCTATGGTACAAAACTGGCAGCTGGGGTTGGCAGATTTTTATTGTTAAAAATATGGTACAAATATTTTTAAAGTTACAGAAAACTACTGTATTGCATTAATTTAAATAATGTTAAGGGAATAGTTCATTTACTCACATTTATTCACGCTTTTTAATCGTTCATGAATTTCTGTCTGCTGTTGAACACAAAGCAAGATATTCTGAAGAATGTTGGATAAAAGCAGCCATTGACATGCATGCAGGAAGTCAATGGCTGTTTTTTCCAACATTCTTCAGAATATCTTCCTTTGTGTTCAACAGAAAACTGAATCTCAAACAGGTTTGGAACAAGTGAGGGAGATCAAAGTCATGACACCATTTTTATTTTAGGGTGAACTATTCCTTTAATACACAAAATATATGATGAATTAACCTATACATTGTATCTGTACACAGATAAAACTCTCCCAGAAACAGTTGGTGGTGAACTGAAACTAACAAACAGCTTTTTCACAAGCAGAAAAACATATACCCTGTGTTAAGCAGAATAAAAGGTACCCTGTGTTATTCACACAACTACTAAACACCATCATGGTAACTCATATACCACTAAAATAATGCAATAAAAAAAGTTTCACCTAGATGTAACATAAAACGGTAATGTATAAAACCGATGAGGTAAAAAATGAAAAAGAACTACAATAACATAAACAAAAAAACATAAAATGTGAAGTATCACAGTCAATTTACAGTTATTCATCGTTGCAAGGAAACCTACTGTTAAAGTAACACATTTTTAATGTAACATTTTTTTTTTTTTTTTTACAGTTTTTAACTGTTAAAATATGGCTGTTTATTTACAATGCAGTACTGTGTTCATCTTCTTGCTAGTAAGATTGTTTTGTACACTGTAATAAATTATAAGATAACAAATAGATGAGATTTAAAAAAAAAATTTAGTGTAGGGGTTTGGTGGTGGTGCTAGCATGCACACAGGCTGCGACCAATCAAATTCTGCTTGCTTCAGTGATATTGGAATGCCTGACCTTCCCAACTACTCCTTTCCCAGGAAGACTTCTCTCAATCCAATCCAATTAGTTTAACAGTGTGTCACCACTACACCAGTTCTGAGCAGCAGAAAGCCACCACACATGCGGTCTCACAAACATACCAATCATAGCCAATCATTTACACCCATAATTCATTTATTCAAGTGCAAGTCAAATGATTAAAAATACTAATCTTCTGTGTTTCTCTGTCAAATCTGCTACTTCTGATTTGTTATTGAGATGTTGTCTGTTCTGGATCACATGGGTATAAAAAATGGTTTAGTGAGCTTATTTAATGAATGCAATGATACCTTTATGTTATTTACAACTGTAGAATACTATACCTGCCGGATGTACTAAATATGTCCCACAAACTGAAATATTGCTGTGACTTCTTATCCTTTTCCTGTATAAAAAGCTGCTTTGACACAATCTACATGAAGCTCTAGTAATATAGGTGACTTGATTTGATTACAAGACTTCAGTTTAATACTGAGCTAAAAACAATAACAAAAACTGTTTTGTGAATTCACTGTAAATAATGGTTATAAAAAAAGCACTAAAAGTGCTTCATTGGCTTATAAGTGCTATATAACACCTATCTTTAAAGGTGCCATACAGAACCAAAAGAAGTTTTAGATATGTTATTCCACTCTTACATGATTTGCTATGAATAGGAATTTACTTGGGGCAAAATGGTTAAGACCATTTTATCTTCAGGACATGCAATATGTCATTTTTAATCCTTTCACCAACTAAACAAATAAGCAGTGTGTCCCAAACAGTATATATATGTGTGCGTGCGTGCGTGCGTGCGTGTGTGCGTGCGTGTGTGTGTGTGTGTGTGCGTGCGTGCGTGCGTGCGTGCGTGCGTGCGTGTGTGTGTATATCGTCCTCTGAAAGGAGTGAAAACAATCATCCAAACTGCAGTGGTCAAAACTGGCCACTTTGAAGGGCCCTTCAGAATGAAGGGTACAAATGATGGACACTTCAGGCCTCCATGAACCCAGGGAAGTTGTTTGGTGTCAAACACTGTGTTCCATTCAGAAGGGCTCATCCCTATGCCCTATCCTTTCATCGTATCCCTTTGAAGCTGGGTAAAGCCCTCGAATGTGAAGGCATTAGGGCATATGGATGAGCCCTTCTGAATGGAACAGTGTAAGAGAGAGTTGGAGAAACTCGAAAGATCTATTCTTGTGCCGTTGTTTAATAGCGACCTCATGTGGACTCCACTATACAGTTGCGCATACCCAGAGATATTAAATTAAATATATTTAATCTAATCTGCAATTTTTATGTGTTATTATAAACTGAGCTATTGCTTTTTTATCATTACTATTATTTTCCTTTTCATCTGAAAAAGACAATTTTGTCTAGTTAGTACTAGTATTTATTTATTAGACACTAGTATCTTTTATAACTATTACTAGTAACAATTCTTATTTTACTTGTCAGTTCTGCTTTTTTACTCGTCTTATGTTATGACTATAGTCCTAATGGAAGAGTAGAGTTCAATTAAACATTTTACTAGTAATATAAAGATTTTTACTAGTAACATTTCAAACAAGTACTAGTATTTAATAAATGTGTACTAGTATCTTTTAAATAAGTTGTAGTATCTATTTCATAAGTACTAGTATCTAAATAATAAGCACTAGTAACATGAAAATAGATACTAGTACGGGTTACAGATTAAATGTCAAAACGGCTTGCCATAGATACAACGCCCTCTTATAGGCTGAACAAACGCATGGTCCTAAAAGCCATGTGAGCACAGGAATGTCAGACTGAGTCATCAGCACATCCACACAATGCGCCTTTATTTTGTCAGTTGGCTGATGGCGACTGATATCGTTGACGTGGAAGTGTTTCTCGTGAGAGAAGAATTCTTGGTTACAGGCGGAGCAACTGAAATGGAGAAACGAAAGCTAAACCTAAGTCTGCATTATAAACAAAATATTTACCTGTAGCTTTCTTTACTCAGTCCAGCTGGTTTACATCGGCATAGCAGGCTGTACGATGGACACCAGGTGGGTAGGCTACTGTTCGTAATATTTTAGATCGACGTTTTTGTTTGTTTGTTTCCATATTTACAAGTTAAAGTTACTCGAAAGGTAATTATCTGTCAACACTTAGGCTACTTATCCAACTGTTTCGTACTTTTTTGAGTTTGTTTCCCTGTTGAACACATAAAATCAGCCATTGACTTTCACTGTATTTTTTGTTCCTGTACATGTCAGCTCGTGGCTGCTTGTTTCCAACATTCTTCAGAATGTCTTGTATTATGTTCAACAGAAGAAAGAAATTCGTAAAAGGTTAATGTTTATTAGGAAATGTACATTTTTGAGTGAATTGTGAGAGTGAAATTCTTAAGTTCATTTATAACCAGCTGAAGAAAGAGTTTAAAAGTTTTGTTCATCAGATGAGATAAGTTATATAACAAAACAACAACAACAACACAGAATGCAGAAGAACGAGTTAGTTCACTTTTAAATTCCGTGCCTATTCTTGCATTGGTTTTGTTAGGTCTCAAACTCAGTTTAAATCGTATGAGTTTATTTCAGTTCAAAGCGGTTGTAATTGTTCTAAATTTAAGTGTTAGCATTTTTCTCTTTAAAAACAAACAAAAATGTGATTTAGACTGTAGGTATCGGTGGTGGTTTGCCAGTGTGTCCTCTTTATAATCCTCCTCAACATCCTGGGAAAAAAACATGCATTTACCTAAAACAGATGTCAAACATTGTTATTAGCGAGAAGTTGAATTTAAGACCAAAGACTACATGATGCTTGAAAGAATTGTTAAGATACACTGATGATTAGCTGATACTATATTAAATGCATAAAATACAATTTGACATGTAAGGAAAAAAACGTAAAAACAGTCACCTTAGATATTTAGGGCATTATATCCCTTCAAGTATTTTTCAATAGCAGCTTCATGATTGTTTACATTATAAACAGTTGGTGACACAGTTGGCATGAATTTGTGTGATTGCCAAATATTGCGAAAGTTAGAGCAGAGCCCAACAGTGCATTGCAGTAAACACCACACAACAAACTGTTGTCACGAACCTAACCTCGATATTATTACTAAAGGGAACTACAGCTCTTTTGTTTTGCATGACAGTAAGGCAACCTAAAATCTGCCCTGCCCATTCAAAATGAGCTGCTAGCTATAGCTTAAGATATAATATCATATTATACATATTTTGGAATGCATTAATCACATAATTATGCACTCAGATTAAATATATTATTGTTACTGAACTAATTCTTCTGTTTTGATTCTTGACACAGAGAAGAACTACAGCAGCTCCTGTCAGAGTATGTAGAAAACACACTCAACTACATTCAGACAGTGAGAGACTTCTGCGACAAGCAACCAAAATGGACCCTTCAGAGAGAGACAGAGCTGGAGAACATGAGAGACATCAAGGACCAAGCAGACCAAGTCAGTCTAAAGTTTGACCACGTTCAGCGCTCCGAGAACAAATTCAAGGCTTTTGGGGAATTCCTGTGGAGTGGTTTAACTCAGGTCACAGCTGAGTCCAGATATCAGGAGCTGGAGAAGAATCTGGGTGCCATCCTGAAGGACACACTCGAGGGGCTGGAGAAACTTGACCACTTTCTGGATGCAGTGGAGAAGCTTAGAGTCACATCGCTGTTTGTGTTCACCGGACGAAGCTTCTTGCCAAAAGGAGTGAGTCCAGAAAGTGTGCGATCGGCCATCACAGCTGCCAGGATGGCCTCTCCTCTCCTAATTCACTTTAAACGAAATGCAGAAACCTTCTTCCTTCCTTCACTCAGTAATCTGGACGTCCTGACCTTTCAGTTGGACAAATACATACGAATCACAGAACAGATTTATGAGAGGATTGAGAAAAAGTTAGTACTTACTTTCATTCATTTGTTTTACTTATTTGATTGAGTGAACACATTAATGCAACCAGGTTACCAAATCATCTGCATTTACAAAGTTCACAAGTTAATTCCATACTTGGATCTATAAATAATATTTTTTTTGCATTGTGTTTTTTTCCTGTCTCACAGATCCAAGAGTTTTTTGTGGTTTGAAGATGTCTATAGGTAAGTGTTCTAAATCCTACAATTAAGAAAAAAATAAATTAATAACACAAGATGAGGAAAGATTCAAACATCATTATTTATAGAGGTGTATGATACAAGTGATTGATACAAGTGAGTATTGTGATACTATGTTTGGTGATGATGTATCAATTCTCAAAAATCACTGTTTCAGTATTTATATGTATAAGATTAATGTAAGTGACTTTGTATTGGATTAAAGTAAAACCCTGATGCTAGACACAGTGTTACTTTCACTGAACATAAACCGTAACAGGAAGAGGCACACGGATGCACCGCTATTATTAGCATTAGCAAATTAGCTTGTTAGTTGGTAACTGAAAGAAGCTATAAATATGCTGTACCAAAAGCCACCACAGAACATAGAGGTGAATTGTGAATCGTCTTTCATGGAAGAAAGAAAGCACTAAAGGAGATCAATTGCAGAAATGTTATTTGCAAAATCCAGTATTTGAGGAATACTTTTTCTGAGAGTGGTGTTCAGATGAAGATGTTAATATATTCTGCACACTTTCCTCACAATAACAAAATAACACAAACACACAAAACAGCAACAACAACAACAAAAACAGCATGTGAGAAAACAGCAGTTAAAAAAAAAATTTTTCACGTGTTTTTCACGTCAAGTTAATTAATATTTAACTTAAAATAGATTGCTTGAATGTTGCAGTCATAAAGTTACAATCATAAACTTGTCATATTGCTATACTGAAAACCTCTGTAGCAGGATGTAAGAATGCACACAGTACATTCAGAAAGTTTTCAATGCTCTTTTAGTCCACTTTTTTAATTTTGCAGCCATATTCTGAAATGGATTGAATTAATTATTTTCCTCAAAATGTGAAGTTTGTTTGAGATGTTTGCTTATTTATTACAAATAAAAAATAAGAAGACCAACAGAATCGCATGTACATAAGCACATTTGGCAGCACCTTTGGCACCAATTACAACCTTATGGCTTTTTGAGTGTGATGATACAAGCTCGCCACACCTATTTTTGGGCAGTTTCTCCCTTTCCTCTCAGCTCCTTCAGGTTGGATGGAGAGCGTGGTGTACAACAGTTTTCCATATCTCTTCAGAGATGTTCAATCAGGTTCAGCTCTGGGCTCTGGGTGGACCACTCAACTACATTGACAGAGTTTTCGTGTAGTCACCCCTTTGTTAACTTGGCTGTGTGATTATGGTTGTTTTCCTGTTGAAAGTTAACATCAGTCCAGACTCAGGTCCAGTGGACTCAGGTTTTCATCAATGATGTCTCTGTACATTGCTGCATTCATATTTCCCTCAATCTTAACTAGTCTCTCAATTCCAAAACATCAATCCTGTCTTTGTTTTTTATTTATTTATTTATTTATTTATTTGCTTGGTTTGTTCTGACATGCACTGTTAATTGTGGGACATCTGATTTTTATTTTTAACATATACATTTGCAAAGATAAACAAACTTCTATTTGTTCTATAGAGGTTTGAGTAAAATAATGACTTTGATTCATTTTGGAATGAGGATGGAACAAAAAATATGAAAACAAAAACCAAACAAAACAAATTCTGGATGCACTGTATATAACTGTTAACAAATAATATAATTTGTTTACCTGAATAATTCTACAAGCACTTAAACATATTTCCTTTACTCAAAATAAACAAAAGCTTGTGCTCATGATGTTGTATGTTACATGGATTTGTTAATGCAAGTGCAGATGCATGTTCTCATTAAATAAAATATTTTGCTCTTTTAAGCATAGGCAATGAGCTCATTAAGACTTTCTAAAATTCTTCCTTTAAAATAGAAAATGATAGGTTTGGAATGCACTGTCACAACCCCATATTGTGTTGCAATGCAAGATTTTTATGATAATCTTTTATGACCTTAAGGCCAATTTAAGTGAATTGAGAGAATTATACCACTTAAATTCATAGTTACTTTTTTTTCATTAGAATATCCGCAAGCTAATTTTATTTTAGATGATACATCATCACCTTTGCCTCCCTTTATACTTTATTACAGTTTAAAAATAAATATTTGGCATCTTTCCTCATCACCCCTACAATGCAAGAAATTTCATTCCTTATGGAGTTTGAGATACAATAAGATTGTTAAACCTGTTAAAACTCTTTACAGTTGTAAAAAGGGTGAACCTCTAGTGAAGTTCAGTTTGAACTTAAGTGAGGACTCCATGCAAAACATGCTCGATCATTTGAAGCAGTTGTGCAAAATAAGGTGAGCCCTCTAGCTTTTTTTATTTGATGAGCTGTTTCTTTTCTTTCATAAATGCCTGCTGTAAACAATATATTATTTTATTGTTAAGGATGGATCAGAACATCAGGCTGACCTTCATTTTTCAGGAACATGCTCAACGCTTCATTGGTATATTCAGTCAGCGTCACTCTAGAATGGAGAAGTTCCTGACAGAGCTGGAGGAGAGCGCAGTTCAGCTGGACAGGATGAAGATGGGCGCCAGTATCTCCACTGTGGCTGGTAGTTCAGTAGGGGTGGCAGGAGGTGTTTTGTCCATCGTTGGTCTTGCTCTTGCCCCTGTAACTGCAGGGGTGTCATTGGCTCTTACACTGACAGGTGTTGGTCTTGGCGTGACCAGTGGCGTCAATGGTCTAGTAACAGGCATCACTGAAGCAGCAGTCAACAACCATCATGGAAAAAGTGCACAGAACATTTTCCAGAAATACATGGATGATGTTGGGAAGATACTAAACTGTTTGGAGCTGGCCAGTAATGACGAGCGTTTGGAAGCTGTAGCAATTGGTACTGTAGATGTGTCTTCAGCAGGAAGGCTGATTGCTCGTGTTGGAGGAGTAGCCACATGTATTGATGCTATAGTAGATGGAGCTTCAGCTGTAAAAGTGCTCAAAAGTGAAGAGGTGATTGCGACCGCAGCAAAGGTTGGGCTACAGGAAGCACAGAGCGCTCGTAGCATTCCCAAACTAGCTGCAGACCTCCCCGACATTGGACAACTGGCAAAAGGGACCCCACTAGCACTTACAAAGTCTGCTAGAGCTGGATTTATCACTCTAAATGCCCTCTTTATTGGCATAGATGCCATTTTTATTTGCAAAGAGAGCATAAGTCTGGCCAAGGGCAGCAAGAGTGATGCCTCTCAGCTCATCCGCTCCAGAGCAACTGTGTGGAAATCTGAGCTGGAGGCCTGGCAGAAGATCCACAATTCCTTAAGCATCGGAATATGGAGATTTAGGAAGAGCCAGGAAGTGTTGGAGCAACTCTTTCTGCCGTAAAGTTCTAAAACGCTCTACAAGAGTTTGAATTAGCATCAAGCTTTTGCATTGAATGAGCAACTATTTTGAACTGCAGTTAGACTTGCTCTTATGGAACACTAATCAGTTTAACCGCACAAGACTTTCAGACTTGTTTGATATAATAATTTATGTCTGTAAAATAAAAGCATTTTAGGAAATAGCAATGCACTAGCAATGAATGCTTTGAGAGTTAAAAATCAATATACTGTACTGGATATAGTGTAAGCTTAAAGCTGTTTATTCTGTGTATATATGTTTTACATTGTAAAATCAGCTGTAGTTTTGAATAAACAAAATCAACGTTGTTTTGTCACTGTTATTTGCATTAAGGGTGGTGTGAGGGTTTTCTGTGCTTCAGTTAAACACTGACAGATGAAGTCATATGATAAAATGGGCGTATACTCATAAAAGGATATCCTGTAGACTGTTTACAACAGCTGTTTTTTTTTCAAAGATGACAGACAAACAGGCAACTTTTGCTATTTGAAAACTAGAAGTGAATTTTATCAACAATATGAATATGAAACCGTTTTTACCTCTGAAATATCACAAAACCCTGGTTCAATGTAGCACTTGATTTCAAAAATTAGATATTTTTGAAGCACTAAAAGTAGGCTAAAGCAGGGCAAAACTTTGGGGAAGTCATACTGTGTGTCATATATCCTCAATGACAGAACAAATGTTTAAATGCAAAACATTACAAAAATTTACAATATTACAACAAGTTGTGATAGTGCAGATCATTAACAATAATCATCTAATCAAAGTAAACTCGTGATCCTCACAATGTAAGATAACGTTAGTTGTCAAGTTAACGCTGGTAACTGGATCAGTTACATATTTGCAGTAATGACGGCCTCTGGTGGTGAGTTGTGAAAGTTGCAAGAGTACTTTTTCCATCTTTTACTGTTGTTTGCAGCTCAGACGAGAGTTACTTCCGTCACTGAGAGGAAGCACGTTCCTCTGAGCCGACTCGGAGTCTTTCTGCTCCACACCTGGAAAAAACAAACAAACAAAAAATGTAATGCACTAGCAGGACGTGCATATTTTTGTGACAACATTCATACAGTTTTTCAAATATTTTCTGGTCTGGCCTATTGGTGTGTGTTTAAATGTATTTATTTATATATATAATCATGGTTGTGTAAAAATTTAGTGATCGGATTCAGACCAAACGCCACAATACTCGATTTGTAGATTTGCAGCATATAGAAAGACAAATAGCTTTAGTAAAAACTCGTAGTAAAAGATTGTGCAAACACTGGGCGATAAGCTAATTTAAAAATCACGACCCTGCTTAATACTTTGAGTTTTCCAGTGATAGTTACCTGAAGGAGCAACGCCTGAAAACGACGTCGAGCTTGTTTTTGCCCAGTACACGTGAGTAACACTGGCATGTTTTATGTTTCAAACGTGATATGTTTCACACAATCAAGATACGCTGTTATAGAATTAGCTATAGTAACAGTAGCATTTCTGGGTGTCAGCATTTGTTTGTCACAGCTGTCATTTTTACCCTTCTTAAAAAAATACCAAAAAATAAAGTCTAAACAACTAGTCTAAGCTGGTTGTTCTAAGCTGCAAGTCCCAGACTTTAGGTGGTGAAGGGGTAAAAATCTTTTGAATTGAATTGAACAGAAAAATCAT
Source organism: Danio jaintianensis (assembly GCA_903798115.1). NCBI lineage: Eukaryota > Metazoa > Chordata > Actinopteri > Cypriniformes > Danionidae > Danio > Danio jaintianensis. The sequence goes on along the minus strand of CAIGQV010016547.1, from coordinate 12,000,102 downwards.
CCAAACTCTCTCTAAAACCATGACAGGTGACAGTTTAACATTAATATTAAATTAAGGCAGTCAGACCAGCTGGTTAAGGTGTTTTTATTTTTATTTTTTTCTCCACAGAGCAGTAGAAAATTCTGTCATGACATTTAAGAAAACCAACCATGTTTATTTTTTTAAACAGTAAAACTGTAGTAAGAAATTTATTAACATTTATGTAACTATATTTTTTACTCTGATACCATGGTTAACCTATGGATAGTATAGCAAAAATGTTTTTTAAAATGAGCAAGAATGTCAACATTCTTTCTGACTCAAAAAGACAAATGTTATCTTACCATCCAGTGTCTGTTGTTCCATTCTCCTCCTTGACCGTCTTAACTCTTTTGCCTTCAGTGCTTCTCGCACTTTCAGTACATTCTCTTCCCTCAACTTCCGCTCTTCCTCCAGTTTTCTCTCCTCTTCTTTCTCCATTTCTCTAACCTTTTCCAACACATTTTCACTTGAGATCATTGTCTCTCCATTGGTCTCCATCATTTTCATAATCTTAGCCAAAAGGTCAGCCACCTGGTCCTCTCCTGCTTTGGGATTGCTGTACAAAGCATGAAAACGGCCTCCACATTTCTCAACCAGCTTATACAGCTCCACATTCAACTCCACTTCTTGCTTTAGGCTGGAACCACGTAATTGCTTTCTGTCTAAGATGGTGAAGAGCACCAAGCTGTGTCTCCAAGCTTCTTGACCAAACAGCTCTATGTGCTCCTCCACAGCATGCCGCTCACGCTGGGAGAAGGAGAATGACAGTGGCACCACCAGCAGCAGGGCATGGGCACCAGGCTGGCACAGACTCATACTCATAATTATCTCTTTCTTTACGAACCATAGTGATGTAGAAGAGCCATTGACTTTGAACCATTCCCAACCTGGAGTGTCCACCACTTGCACCTGGCGTCCTCTCACCAGACCCTGACGTGCAAAACACACTCGCGTTTTCACCCCAACCTCATCAAAGGCTTTCTTGCCCAAAATGGCATTGCCAACAGCACTTTTCCCAGATTCTGTCACTCCGACCAGTACAAGTCTCAGTTTAGGAAGCTCAGAAAGGTTAATGCCTTGTTCTGCATACAAAAAAAAAAACAGTATAAAGATGATGATTTATTTATTTATTTATTTATTTTTGAGGTGAAACAAAACAGGCTGATCAAATTTATTACATTTCTAATCTTAGCCAAAAGAGGAAGATACTGTATTTGAATTAAAAATTTTAATTAATATATGTTTATCAATATAGTATACCATTAGCGAACTAATAAACAGTGTTTATTTTTAATGACAGATTTGTCAGTCATACATTCATAGGTATAACAAATATGAATTTATTTAAATCATACTCTATTTATAAGATGCATTTATTCAAATTGTTTAGAATCTGCATATATATATATGTTCAATGTGAAAATATTTATGATGTAGTATATTGTTTGTTTATTAGTATATTTACATAATTCTTACTGATTTCATTAATGTCAAATAACAAATATATCAAATATGCATCACATTAAGTTTATTTATGCATGTTTTAAGCTAATCATAATAATTTATTCGTATTTTGAATTTGTAAGCATTTCCAACATAAAAAAAAAAAAGCTTTGGTTTAATATTAAATATTTTATGAGTAAGGAGAGGCTGTCTAACCCGCCACAGCTGAAATCTACCCACATTTGGCGGGTGTTAATGTCAAGCCCTGTTTATATACTGAATAAAAAGTGCAGCAAATATGTATTGAAGAGTTTATCATTATGGAACTGCATTGTCCACAAACAAATATCTTTATGTAATTAGTGAAAGGACTCCATGTTTTAAAATACATGCTGTTTAACCTTTTAAGGCTTTTCTAATGTAAGGCTTGTCTTCTGGCTTATCCATTGAATAATATTTGTTTTGTATGTCTTTGTCCACAGCAAAGCTACACATATTTTTGGCATAAACCAAGCTGAGGTCTATAAATACTTGTTTACTTCTGCTATAACTTTGTTTCTCTACATATAAGCCCAGCAGAGAAAGCATAGGGTCAGGTAACATTTTTGAAGATCTTTTCAATTGTGACTCTTACCTCTTCCCAAAATAATTACATCTTTGTGCATTTCCACACACAGTGAAACAATGTTCAGATTTCCATACATTTTGTGTAGATATCTGGTATATTTGTTTTATTCTACTGGTGTTACATGTCTGCATTATCCATTTATACTGTATAATGGTGTGAATCTATAGACATAGTGTGAATCTTAGCACAAGCCGCATTTCAGTCCTTATCCAAAGCTGCAAATCTTTCTTCCATGCATTCAGTTTACAATATAAATTCTTGAATAAGAAACTTGTCAATTGTATTTTAATTTCATTCAAATGTAACTAGTGCCATCCTGAATTTCACCTATCAACTGTAACAAAAAAAGCAAAACATGTTAGCATATTATTCTTATTAAAACAAGGCCATTATAATATATAAACGTCTTGAGAATAATGTTTTTTTTTTTTTTACAGATAACATTAAAACTTGCACGTAATTTATTTTGGTCAAGTGTTATTTTACACAATTAGTTAGCTGACTATATTGTACCTCATTTCTTACATCATAATACAGAAGAAGAAAAACAGACACTAAAGCTACTGTAGCCATTTTAATCAACAGTGTGCGTAAAATAATCCTCTACCACCTCCTATATTAGCACTTTCATTTAACATGCTCTGTATAAATCACATTACTTTTTGTGTTGCTTGGTCAGAATTGAAAGCAATAAAGACAGTAATAAAAAGGCTGTATGATTATCAGCTGCGCTATTGAAATGATTGCTCCCTCGGTAATAATCTTGTATAATGAGCACACACCAGATTGGTCTGTAGACACTTATTGCTTCATTCAATTTTTATTTGGTGAATGCCTTATTGATTTGGAGGTTTAGTAGAGGTCTTTTTTCATTAAATGTCACAAATATCACATGCTGTAGAGGTCTATGTCTGTTGACTTTATCGTACATCTGCTGATTGTAACTTTGGCCTTATTTCATTGCTATGACTACCTAATTACGTCACCGCTGTTAGGTTTGATTGAACAGCAGTAAATAAAGGAAAGGTGTTCCTATAAAACCAACATGACAGAATGTGACACTACTATAATCTCTGAAGAATCCTTAAAGAGATATTGTACAATTGACAAGTTTCGTTAATTGAAATGATCTAACCTTAGTTTTGTAGTAATACTGTAAATTCAGGGAAGATTTTCTTTTATAGAGTTGTAGTTACCCACTGTATAAATTAGTTTATAAATAAATAAAAAAGTTGCATAATACACTGAATATTAATATTGTTTTTACAAGTTAAAGTGCTCTTAATACAAAAACACTGCAGTTTAACTAATCAGTATTCAGCCTTGTGTTATTCAGTCTCTTCCACCATAGAATCCATTTATTCCTGACTTACATAATTAAATAGCTAAATTATTAAATATAAATTAACATATTAAAACATATAAAATGTTTTAAAATATAATATATAAAATTTATTAAAATATAATATATATTTTCTAAAAAAACAACACAAAGACTATATATATATATATATATATATATATATATATATATATAAACTTTTTACCGGTTAAAGTGTTCTTACTAAGAAAAGCCACTAGTTTAGCTAGTTAATATTTTAGTATGATAAAGGAACGTCTGTCCAGAAGAGTTTACTGACCGTGATCGTCTGTCATCTCATCCATTCTCTGTTTCATAGAAATGACTGGACTAATACATATTTCCTCTGTCCTCTTATCTAAATATTGTTTCCCTGTATATTGTGAGTGCAATCCTGTGTTTACAACCTTGCACATATCCAAAGTACAAGCTAAGAAGACCAAGCCTATATCGCTTCCTGAACTTTTATGGTGTTTAAGAATTGTGTATCTAAATTTCTAATCATCATAGTTGTATCAAATAATAGCCTTTATGGCAACACTTTAAAATAATGGTCAATTATATTTAATGTTAGTTAATGAATTTACTAACAAGAATAAGCAATGAGCAATACATTTATATTTATTCATCTTCGTTGACGTTAATTAAAATTAAGTCGTTCGTTGTTTGTTTTTGGTAACTGAGTGCATTAATGTTAACATAAGCACAACTTTGTATTTTAATAATGCAGTAAATTGTGAACTACAATTAATAAATTCTGTACAAGATTGTTCATACTTAGTTCATGTTAGTAAATACATTAACAGTAACTAATGCACCTTAAAATGTTATAATTTTTTTTTCTAAAATATTAAGTCATTGTGAATAAAAAAAGACGTATGTGAATGAAAAATCAAATGTCATTCTGTGTGATTTGGATTAATTATTAACATCTGAACTCATAAGACCCGAGCAGCAAGTCTCACTTTTTTTAAAATAATGATTCTAAAGGTCATTTGCTTTTCTCCGATTTCTCTTCATTGCAGGTGGACAGACGTGCAGCATAATGGAACATATTAACAACTATTTGTTTAAATACAAGGGATATATTTTTGCAAAAGGTGAAACCACTGAGGAGTACATCGATTCCCTGCAACATTTTGAGATTCGTGACAGTGATGTCTTTTTGGTGACTTACCCCAAGTCGGGTGAGAACAAGAAATGTTAAGTTTTAAACACTGATATATTATTTTCTTATAAACATAGTCCAGTAATAGTCTTTTTTATTTTTTAAATGTACAGGGGTCAAGGGCTTTTGTATGAGTATTCAATTAAATTAAAAAAAGTGATTTTATATTATATACATAGCATAATAAATTCAAGTACCTTAGTTGTTTCGAGTAAAATGTTAAAATAGGGGTATAATTTAATGTACGAATTGCTAAAATCTATTGGTTTGAGGGATAGAGGCAAAGTATGAGGGTTTAAAATGAATTTTTATTTTTATTTTTTGTGCGCGTTCATGTGTCATCAAATGATTCTTGTACTAAATATGCCCAACCGTTTTTTTATACATAGACTAGATATATATATATAAAAATACAATTTCAGTGGTGTTTTCTGTAAATCATCATGAAAATATTCAAAACTCTTTATTTTTTTAATCACAAGAAGAGGTATAAACTAAGCACACTTTAATATATGTGGGGAAAATGCTTAGTACAGTTTTACATTTTGTTTTGATTGAATTTATCAAAAACTAATTAATTATTTAAGATACTAAAAAAGGTTATTGGAGTACATTTTACAAGAAAAAGGCAAGCTATGTTTGGTTCAATGTGTTATTTGCTTTTTTTTTTCTTTTTTTTTGTGCAATTATGCTATTTACTTAAAAATTCAGTTTGAATGTTGTTCTTAAAAAACTTATCTTTTTTTAAAATTGTATTTAAATTTTGCCAGTAGCCAAAATGCATTGTATTTGAGTTACTGCACTTGTGACAAACTCCCCAAGTAAAGGTCATTACAACTGGTCCCACTTAAACCATAAAGATTTTTTTTTTACATAAACAGTTTTTTTTTTACATATAACAGTTTTTAGTTTTTTTTGCTTGCAGGTACAATATGGGCGCAGAACATCGTAAATTTAGTTTGTGAGGACTCCTTTACAGAAAAAACTAAATATTCCAACAATCTTGAGCAGATGCCATGGTTAGAGTACCGTGAAGGCCGAGCTGATTATTCTCTGCGTCTGTCTCCACGACTCTTTGCCTCTCATCTCATACCCAGACTGATGCCACCAGGCCTTAAAAACAAGAAAGGAAAGGTAAGTATCTAGGCATTCCTACCATGCTAAATGTAAAACACTTTCTTTAATATGATTATATTATTTATTTGTGACCCTGAACCACAAAACCAGTTGTCAATTTTGGCATCTTTCAGTCTTCAATCTTTGGCAGAATTCAAATTGGCACCTTAATTAGATAATGCACCAAAAACAAAAATATACTCAAGTGGTTCCAAACATTTATGAGTTTGTTCTTCCGTTAAACGCACACTAAAAAAGGATATTTTGAAAAAAACCTGTAAGCATTGACTTCTATAGTAAGATTTTTCCATAGTAAAGTTTGGAACAAGTGAAGAGTGAGTAAATGATGACAGCATTTTCAGTTTTTAGTGAACTATCTCTTTAAAGCTGCAAAAATACGCTTTCCATTGATGTTTAGTTTGTTAGGACAGGACAATATTTGGTCAAGATAAAACTATTTGAAAATCTTGCGAAGTTATCCTTGTGTACAAATATGTACTACCCTTTCGCTATGTTGGTGGAAGTTTTTGCCCTATTGACTTTCAATATAAGGATTTTTTTTTATTGCGACAGCATATAATCATGCATTCTTGATTGTTGTTGGTTTTTCCTGTTGGGAAGAGGTGCAATGTGTAATCTTTACTGTTGATCATCAGTTGGCAGCATTAACCTTTTAGATAGGCCTGTGCAAAAACGTTTCTGGCTTTATATGGAGTTCTATGGAGTAAAACAGCAGATTACAGTGTGTGTGCATAAATACACTTACTATGTTTACCATGTTCTGAGAGCTGAGCTGCTTATTTTGATTTTCTCAGACATATCAAGATAAGTCCGCAAAGGTCTCTCTCTCACACACACACACACACACAGACACACACACACTATATCCGTATAGAAGACAGAAGCTTTTTTTTTTTTGCACTGCAACTGAAGATCAACAGTAAAAATTAAAAATGTTGCCTCTTCCCAACAGAGAAAACCAGCAATAATCAAGAATGCATGATTATATGGTGTCATGGCTTTGCGATTAAAAAATTAGCCCAGAGTGTATTGTTGAATTTTTGCAAATTTTCTAAGCATTTTCCCAAAATATGTCAAAATAAGATTTGTCACCAAAAATCATTCCTTTTGCTGAAACAAAGTAAGTTGTGGCAAAGTTAAGACTCAAAATCACCCCAGATTGGATGAAAAACATCCCCAACAGCACACAAGGGTTAAAGTTGTGCAAATGAAGTTCTTAGCAATGCACATTAATAATCAAAAATTGAGCTCTGATATGTTTACTTCATGGGACATGATTTTTTTTCATGAAATATGAAACAACGAAATACTTGTGTGATATAAGACTAGTTTTGTGGTCACATTTATTTAAAACTTTTCATGTCTTTTAAATGACAGATTATATATGTGAGAAGAAATCCAAAAGACAACGTAGTGTCATATTTCCACTTTTCCCACGTCTGGGCCAAATCTGAGACCCCGAAGAGCTTTGAAGACTTTCTGCAGCAGTATCTAGCAGGAAATGGTAAGAGTAAAACCACAATGTAAAACTTTTGTGGGGAAATTTGATAATGTGGCATCCCTTTCCTTAAAAACTATGTACATTTGATTTTATGCTGAACGATGTGTCAGCTAATGTGTTACTATGTGGCGGGACAGCCATGGCCTATAATGGTCAGAGAGTTTCACTTGTGATCAGAAGGTCACAGGTTTGAGTCCCAGTACCGGCAGGGATTGTAGGTGAATAACCAGCGCTCTCACTACCCTAAGTACCACGGCTGAGGTGAGTCCATAAAGGAAGGCACCGATCCCCCAACTGCTCCCCGGGTACGTGTTCACGGTGTGTGTGTGCGTACTTGGATGGGTTAAATGCAGAGCAAAAATTCAGAGTATGGGTCACCATACATGGAAACATGTCATGACTTCTTTATTATTATTATAATAGAGTAATAATAATAAGGCGCAGTGGGTAGCACGTTCGCCTCACAGCAAAAAGGTCGCTGGTTCGAGCCTCGGCTGGGTCAATTGGCGTTTCTGTGAGTTTGCATGTTCTCCCCGTGTTTGCGTGGGTTTCCCCCACAAGTCCAAAGACATGCGGTATAGGTGAATTGGGTAGGCTAAATTGTCCGTAGTGAATGAGTGTGTATGGATGTTTCCCAGTGATTGGTTGCAGCTGGAAGGGCATCCGCTGGATAAGTTGGCGGTTCATTCCGCTGTGGCGACCCCTGATTAATAAAGGGACTAAGCCGAAAAGAAAATGAATGAATGAATAAATAAATGGAAGTCAATTATAGCAGCTCTTGATTGCAGATTGGCTTGAATTGTACTTATTTTACTGAAAAAAAAAAAGATTTCTGAAATGTTCGTGTAATTAATGAAAATATTGAACAGTAATCATATTAATTACAAGTAGTATTAAAATAAAAAGAATGAGTTTTTTCTTTTTCTGTTCAGTCTTCAAATCCCTCAAATACACACCAGTACAATCAAAAATCTTGATAGTACAATGTCAGTAAACTGTAATAAATTAACTTAACATTAGTTTTTGATTTTCAGATGAAGTGACTACATTAAAATAAGCAAAGCTATTTATCAGATGTGTTCTTTAGATGAGATACGGTGTAGAATAAGGGTAGAAAATTGAGACGGTGGATCACCTTGTCTTGACTTACCTTTAAAAGAAAATACAAAATTTGTGGATTTAAACAGTAGGTGCGATTTTAAATTATTAAATGATCTTTTAGTTGGCGGTTCGTCTTGGTTTAATCACGTCAAAGAATGGTACAACGAAAGAGAGAACTACGACATACTTTTCCTGTCATACGAGGACATGGTCATGGTGAGTAACCACAGCTTTATAAGTCAATGTATACGAGTTAAAAACAAAACAAATATGTTTACTGAAGCAGAAAATAATGGCTTGAAATATTTTTTACATTTATTCATTGACACAAGATGCCCACTAAAATGTCAGTATAATGCATTTATGTACAGAAAATAAATTTGTCAGCCATTTTGAGAACAAGAATGGTTTTATTACATATTAAAAAGACTTGATTTAAGGATCACAGCGAAGCCCCAAAATATTATTTGGTGTTGAAATGTTTGTACTTTGACACTATCCTTAAAAGCAATATATTTTTTTATCTGTAGACAAATTTTTAAGAATCAAACATATGCCTAAAAATTAAGCAGTTTTAAGCTTGTATTTTGTTTACAATTTTACAATGATGATGGAACATTAGTATTTAAAAACATTAGCTCTTTCTTGCATTAATGTTTTATACAAAAAAAATGCTTTTATATGTTTTTATATGATGTGGACTCCAAAAAGAGATCTTTCATCATTGACTAATGTGCAAAATAAAACATTTCTTTGTGTGCATGTATTATATTTGCATTTCCATTGCTTTAAGGATCTCAGGACGGCAGTTGAGAAAGTCAGCAGATTCTTGGGGAAAAATCTTGATGCTGCTGCTATCGCACGTATTGCGGAAAAGGCCACGTTTAAAAACATGAAGCAGGACCCCAAGGCCAACTATGAATTTCTCCCCGACACTGTGCTACTCAAGCCTCAATTCTTGCGCAAAGGTTGGTCTTCAAAGATCACAATCTTGTAACATGTAGACATTCTCCTTTTGTGTGTGTTAAATGGTTTTCTGTTGCAGGCACTGTAGGGGATTGGAAAAACACATTCACTGTGGCACAAAATGAGATGTTTGACCAGATATTTGAAGAAAGGATGAAAAATGTACCACTGCACTTCATCTTTGATTTAGACACCAAAACAAACCAGAAGTAGTCACATAAATAACAAAAGCATTATTTGTCTTGTGGACATTAAGATGGTTACTGGTATAACTAAATGTCCATAGAAAAATGTCATTTTGTGGAGAGACCAGCTGGCAATTGAAAAGTACTTTTACAGCATCTTATCAATTTGAGCTAGTTTCTACATTGACTAAAGCATTGCTAAAATCCACATTTGTGACCCTTTACCACAAAAACAGTCCTTATGTTGCACGTGTTGTCGCCTTTGTACTTCTCAAAATGATACATTTTACTTGAATGCCAAAAGTCATTACTATGTATGTGTGTGTGTATATATATATATATATATATATATAAATACTACATTTTTGGTTAGAAATGGACATTAAACATTTAATTTGTACAAATTTAAAGGTGATTTTTCTCAGTATTTAGATTTTTTTTTTAAGCTCTCAGATTCCAGATATTTAAAGTTTTATCTATGCCAAATATTGTCAGTTTAAAACAATTGACATTTATGACTGATTTTGTGGTCCAGTGTCACATTTATATTTAACAATAAAGATTCATTAGATAATTAATTTATTGCTATTTTTTCTATCATATTTGGAAACTGTGGAAGCCTGTTTCTGCCAGGTAAAAAAAAACAACTAATGCCTTAAGTTACAGTTATTAGACAAAAAGTCAAAATTATGACTTTAAAAAGTCAAAATTATAATTTAGTGATTCAAAATTATGAGATTAAATTATGACTTAAAAAAATAAGTGACTTTTCAAATTATGACTTGATAGGTCAAAATTATGAGATAAGTCAGTTATGACTTAGTAAGTCAAATTTATATGAGAAATTATGACTTTAATAATAATTTCTGTCAATTTCAACTCTCGTATGACTTGAATTATCAAAGTTATGAAAGTCAAATTTATGACAGTGATTCAAAATTATGAGATGAAATTATGACCTTAAAAAAAGTCACAATTATAACGTCAAAATCATAAAATTATTACTTCAAAAGTACGACAACTGACAAGACATATTGACATGGTAAGTCATAATTTTGATCTAGTAAATTATAATTAGCATAAAGGCTTTAACTTTAGGAAATGTTAACTCCGTGTTATAAATGTGAAAAAAATAGATAGTTTATTTTCAAGCTCTGCCTGTCATCTACTTCCAGTATCAACAAATATTTGTGTTTTCCAGTATACACTGCCCCTTTTAGAGTTAACATGCACTGTGGATTAAAATAAAAAGTTGATCTAACGCCATATGCACAGTCTGATACAATTTTATAGCAATCTCAGACCATTATTTCAATTTTACATTTAGACACTTTAAAGAATAAATTTCATCAGCTTGTCTGTTAAGTCCATGTTTTATCAAGCAAGTTCAAATTGCAATCATCATCAGTACTGAGAGGAAGGTTATTGCCATCAAGCTCCTGAACTAAACTTATGATTAGCTTAGTGGAGCTTAAGTGTGTGTTCATTTTCAGACAATCAACACAGTATATGAATAATACTCAATTCTTTATTCAGCTCTGACAGCGTTGAAACAGAATACAGACAGCTGTGGTAGTTAATGACAGCTTAATTGTCTTCATCTGTTGAGGGAAATAAAATAAAAAAAATGTATGAGAAACAGAGGAAACCAGAGACAATATTTACAAAGACAACAGTAAGAAATTATGTTATCCTAATCCTCACCCTCTTCTTCATCCTCCTCGTCCTCATCATCTTCCTCCTCGTCTTCATCCGAGCTGAAGGTCCCATCAGGCAGGCTGTACACCCTAATGACTTGCTGTTAAACAACACAAAACAGGAGTTACGCTTTCATAACAATGCAGATTATGGCAGAGAAGATCATTGAAGTTGCCAAGGTAATTCCTACTGGCAAGGTATTGCAGCTAAAATTAACACAGAGACACCACACAAGTGTGTTCAACAATGCTTTTCATATTTACTCAATGCATGAGTTATTTGATCTGCACATTTATACAAGAGAAAAGATATTTTCATTCTGTTAAATATCTTGGTACTGCAATAATACTACAGCTGGGTAATATGGATCGCTTAATTATAAGAAATCTATAAATTATACTCTGCAAACTAGAAGCATTTTCTGGACAAAAATTAAAAACTCATGTCTTGTTTTCAGAAAAAGTCAAATTGAAGTGAGTTTTCTCTTAAAACAAGCTAGATGATTGTCCATTGGGAAAGAAATATAAACATATTTTTGAATGCACTTGCACACCCCACAGGCTTTAAGGAGAAAGAAAAAAAAAAAAAGTCTTCTAAAAAACAAGATATGAATTTTGATTTGTCTAAAAAAAATGCTTCTTGATTTAAGAAAAAAAACAACCTATCCAAGTTTTTTTTGCAGTGACATGAACCCACTGGCGGTATGTTTGAATAAATCTATCATGAAAACAAATGAAAAGTTAAAATATACATAAAATACATGTAAAATGTGTGCATATATTTATATATAAAAACCTTTTTCTGCATAACAGAAGGAAACGTTTCAGTAAGTAATGTTTTTCCCTCCTAAAATACATTCTGATGTTTATTTTGTGTTAACGCCACTAGTAACTAAAGATCATTTTATGTACCATTTGAACCAAGACAGATGCAATATTTGTTCATTTATCATGCTAAAATTTATAATTATAAGTATTAATTAATATAAATTATTGAGTGTGAACAATTTAGATATTGGTTTTTGCTTTCAATATGAAGTAATAAAGCTTATAGCAAATATTGGATGACAGAAAAAAAGTTTGATCTTGACATCTAGGAATTCAATCTGATTGATTACAAATGTGAAAATCATAAGCCAATGCAGTATAAGTTTCCAAACAGCTGCCATGTTTATCTGTTATAGTTCATCCACACTGTGAACTAAATAGACATTGGTTGTGCCATCAGAAAAACACCAATTAAACTTTCAATTACAATATGTAGTGTATGAAACTTTGACCAATGTCATAATTATTGTTTTACTGAACACCTCACCTTATTGGGGTCTTTAAGGATGAGGTATTTGCCCTCCTCCAGCTTGCGGCAGATGTCGATGACGCAGCGCAGGATCCCCCAGGCATTCTCCATGCTCAGATTAATCTGGCTGGCAAACTCGTTGGGCTTGAACTGCTGTGTGCCCAGAACCACATGCCTAGAGGAGTCCTTGACATGATAACGGGACACATACCTACAAAAAAAAAAAAAAGGCAGACATGTAATGAGTAATCTACCAGGAAAAGAAAAAGCATATTAACACAGTGTTATATGGTATTCACCCTAATTTGAGGTACTCGGATCCTGCAAGAATGGCACAGCAGGTCCAGCGGGCCAATTTGTAGCTGTTGTTCTTGAGCTCTGTGGCTAGAACGGCTCCTCTCTGAGAGTCCAGTTTCTGTCTCCAGTCCACTCCATTGCAGTACTGCGGAGAGCATACCATTATATGAGCTGTATGTCTGAAATTGCAGACTACGTTTCTATATGCGTGTTAGATCTTACTCTGGAGTCCCACTCGTTCAGGGTCTTGACATTGACGAAAGAGACTTCTCCGTTTGCTCCAGTCATCACTCCATCATGTTCACAGCGGACGATCAGGTCTATGTCTTCACCCAGCTTCCATCTTCGGTACCTGAGAATCAATCAGCGAAAAATAAGGATTTTTTTTTTTTTTTTTTTTTACATTTTACAAAGTGCATGAAAATTATTTAAATAACAATCATCATGAGTTTAAATCAAGCAAACTTGACTCAAACCTGTATTAATTGTTTTTTTTAAGAAAAAAAGTCAAAAAAAAAAAAAGGAAATTTGTTTGGAAATATGAAAAAAAACTAAATTTAATTTGTGCATACCTCACTTTTAATTATACGTTTCACATATTTTTCTTTAAACTGAGGGATATATATATATTTTTTTCAATTCTGACTGAATTCCAAAAAAAACTGATTCCTGTGGATTTCAAAAACAGAAAATAAAGTCAGTATTGCAAGATAAACTGCGAGGTGATTTTTTTTTTTAACATCTGTAAACAAGCTTCCAGAGCAATGAAGTTGTGCAATTGCATTTTTACCACAAGCACCCATTAAAGTTCACCAAAAACTGAAAATTCTGTCTTATTTTACTTGTTTCAAACTTTTAGGAGTTTCTTTTTGGGGTGAACTATACCTTTAATGATCAACCCTGATACAAACACATCATGAGGTCAGCACAGACCTGTATGCAACAGATGCCACTTCACTCTTCTCTGTGTCCTCCTCAACAAATGGGTTAGGGTTGGGAAACTTGTATCTCTCTCCTCCCTGAAAGAAGAGCAACAGAAAAAAAAAAAAAAAAGATTCACAAACTAAAACTTTGATACAGAATGGATGTTTATGTATGTTAATAGTCAGTGTACTGCAGAAAACCTCAAGCATACCATGCGGAGACACTGCTGACTGAAGTTGTGGTTGATGTAAGTGGCTTCCATGGCCAGGTTTCGGGGGGAGTTGAGGGAACTGCCCTCATCCTGAGGCGGCTCATTCGCCGTCTCACTCACGGTGAGCAAGTCTACAAGAAAAAATATTAAATATTACACATCAACAGTCAGGAACATATTAGGGTTCAAAAGTAAGAATTATTTCCACTAATAATTCATTCTTACGCCAATGTTTTCAACCAGGAATTTGAATAATTAATTAATAATTATTACACATTCTTCAGAAAACAAGTTGCAACAGGTCATAATTGCATTTGAAAAAAACACCCATGTCGCACACACTTAAGACACACGTAACTGAAGCACATGCTTACCAAAATCAGAGTTGTCTCTCTTGTCGAAAAAGAGCTTGTTGCCCACACGCTGAACGATAATATCCCAGGAGTTGACTGAGCGTGTGCAGCACATCAGAGTAGCCAGGATGGCATCAGTGGCAAACACATTGCCCTGAGTCTTGGCCAGCTGTGAAAAGAGCAGCAATGGATAGTATGTTCATTTATACCAGAAATAAACAACACATCAGTATATGTGAAAGACACGAATTACAATAACTGTTTGCAAATAGTTGCAAATTTACTTGAAAAATGTTAATAATCTATTTTGCAAATAAAACAATTCCCATCCCATGTGCTCACTTCCAGTAAAACTAGCTCAATTTAAGTATATTAAAACTTAAAAGACGGAGGAGAATGTGCGTGCATTGTAATCATAATAAGAGTTATTAATGCTAGCATTAGATATATTTGCAGTGAATGTTGAGAAGAGTAACATTTTTTTTAGGTCAATAGTATTTTTTTGATTTACGCCACACTATCTCTGCAGCCCTGAGATTAAACCGATGCATTCTGAGATTAAAAATTAGGTAAAAATCTTCCCGTTTCCATTCATAAATCTTTTATGCAATATCGTTAAATGTTAATAAAAATAGGTGGATGCAGGAAACAGGAAACAGCTCAAGACACTTGAAGTGGGTGTAAGTGTACCTTGCGGATCACTGGGTCATCGGTGGTGGTAACGGTGTGGAAGATCCTCTTGATGCTCTTGAGTGGTTTTTCATTTCGCGTGGTGATGCGATCAAAAGCCTTGTCGTAGTGCTCAAGAGCTCCACAGCACTCACTGAGAAACAGGAACATTATTAAGGACACCCTCAAGAGCAACCCACTCATAACGACATTATCTCTGAGCGACATGGGTGATGAAGTCAGAACGCTCACATGTCCAACGGGTCGGCCACATCCATGTATCTCATCTTCATGAGCCTGGGGAAGTCCATCTCCTCCTTCACCTCCCAGTCACTGCGCACCTCCACAGAGGAGTCTCTGGGCTTGAGCTGAGCCTGAGGTCGAGAGAAAAAAGACAGATTCAACAAGATTTAGCCAACTGCACGTTAAGGCGGTTTTTGTGTAAATGCACTCGGTTTGTGTAAAAATGGCAATGAAACCAAAATAGTGATCTTTAAAAAAATTAAAAATGATAATATTATAATAAAAACGATGACACTGACAAACTGGAGTTCAATAAAATCATTTAAAAAAAACGTCAAAAGTAGGATGTAAATCACGATCTCGATTTAACCCCCCACATGATCCTAATCCAGCATTTCTACAATTTAGTCAATTATATTTTCAAGGTCAGGAGAGAAGCATAAAGGTGGTTGCACAGAGCGATAGTTTTGCTCCTGCGCAGCTTCTGACTAAGGTGGGAGTAATTATGATCTGCATGTATGTTTTTTTTCTCTTAAAGTAACAGCACCCATAAGATGAGCCGCACTCAGCAGTGAAAGTGAAAGCACGTGCAACATTTAATTATGCATGAGAATAAATGTGTCAACGGTGTCAATATAACTACTCTAGCCTACATAACATTATAATGCAAGAGGGAATCTGATAATGACAAATGTCTGTTCTATCATGTTATCAATGATAGATTGCAATTAAACATCTCAACCATAATTCACCTTCAGAATTATGAATAGCTGTATTGTGATGTCATTTAATAACAATAATAATAGCCTACTGATATTAACCTTTATTTTTCATCTACAGAATCGTGAGAAAATCTAAATATTTAATCTAAACAACAACAAAAAAAAAATAGTGATTCTCTTTTTATCACAATTTGTCGAACTCAGTTTCATCTGCACAGTTTAGCTTTAAGCCTAATTAAACAGACCTGATCAAACAAATCAAGACCTTCAGGCTTGATTGAAACCTGCTGGTAAGTGTGTCAAAGCAGGTTTGGAACTAAACTCTGCAAAGCTGCTGCCCTCCGGGAACTGAGATTGACACCCCTGGTATATACCACCACAGAGGATTCTGTTATTTCAATTTATCTCATCTCAATAACATGCAGTTACAAACTAATTAGGGCAACCTTCAATTTCACGTCAACTGAGTAATTGTAACAAGACATTACATATCCAAGATGAATATAAAATGTAAGCACTTATAATCTTATAAGAATTTTACAAATTTGTATTGAGAATTATTCACCCCAAAAGGAATGAAAAAAAAGAAAAGAAAATCATGAATCTGAAACAGAAAACTGTGCCTAAAAAAGGAGCAAAATATACTGATATAAAGCTAAATTAAAGTGAAGGTGGAATGTTTTGTGGCTGAAAAAAAAGGGATGAAAAGATTGCATTTCATACCTGTGACTTCTGATCCCACTTTTGTCGCACACCAAATTGTTTCTGAAATTTCTTCTGCAGGCGCATACGGTCCCTATTCAGAAAGAGATGATGAGTGTTTGTTCTCAAGACAAACCTCTCAACACACTTCTTTTTACTACAGATAAAGCAGAACTCACCTTTCTTTCTGCTTGGCGCTCTTAGGCAGGGTCTGCATATTAAACTGAGTAAGAGTCCTGCGGTCTTTGTCTCTCCGGAGGTTCCTCTGCAGAACACAAACACAACAGGCCATTAAAACAATACAAGATAAGATGGAGTAAAGCAGCAAAAGGTAAACGTTCAGAAACATACCTGAGCAAATCGCATCCGGTTTCTCTGATAGGCAGTCTTCTGAGTCTTGGCAGTGTCCACCAACTGGAAGCTGGCCTCATCCTCCTCATGGAAATAAGCATACTGACTGCCGCCTCCGAACTGAGATGAATATTTATCTACACAGAACAGAGAACAACAATTCTGATTCATAAGTCACCTGAGAAAGTAAAATAAATAAATATATAAAACGTTGCGCAAACACCCACTTGTGTATCTCTTATCCTGGTATGTTGCACCAGTCCAGTCAGCCACCTGTGTACAAAAATAATTATATTTTTTGAACAAAGTAGGAGTCTAACATGCACTAATAAGGTTGGTCAAAAGATAATAAAGAGCCCTCACCTTTCCCAGTCTGTCTCCTTTACTGAAAGGCTGGTAGGGCATGTCTTTAAACTTCTCAGGAACAGCACAAGGACCCCATCCTGATGGATTGTCCTGAATCACAGGTGCATGGAACTTTGCCATTGCCTATAAAAAGTGCATAATTAATTGTGTGATCATTATATTTTGCACTTAAGTACATAATAGTGTTGTATTCTAAACGTAAACAAGTGAACTACGTGCAAATTGAATTGTGCAAAGCAAGCTGTAAATGAGATGTGGGTCAAGGAAATAAACGATTTTGTTTATTTAATTTGACGTGGGTGTATTTGACACTATATGACAGTATGATGCTATATAATGACATGAATAATACGGTCGACAGTATATACAAGGTATATTTTATTGAATTCATCACCGAGTCATACGACACCCCAGCTCGACGTTTATCAGTGATCTGACGCCGGTTCCGGGCACATGACCTAAAGCTACAATCTCATTGGTTGGTTGTTGACTTTTCTTTTGACTGACGAACAAAAAAAACCTAAAAGTATTGTTTATTAACATTCGGCGTATAAAGATTGACATGAAACCATATGACCATGGAACACATACCGCGTTTTTCGCAAATATGTCAATTAAACAGGCCGCCGTAAGCTGTTACGCCGTTACACTGCGCAGTTGCATATCACCGACATCTTCCAGGATTTTACGAGCGGCCATGATGAAAAGTCTCTCCGCTACTCCCTCATACACAACCCTTCCCTGTTCATTTGACTTAGAGCTCATGTTTGTAAATATATATATAGGTTATTAAACATGAAAGTTGCTGTCACTGTTGAACAACGGCCTCTGAGTCTTGAACAGAGGCGCGGAAGGATTGAGCGCGTAAAAGCAGCTGATGGACTGAGCAGAAGCGCACATGCTCCACTCCATACACGACAACTATCTCATCTCACTCATTTGGGGCGACCTTCTGTTTACAGTGTTTGCTTCAGGCCGTAATAACAATGTGTATTGCACGATTTCACGCAAAACTTACCTTTACTGGTGTACGAATCCGTATTGATTCGAGGATGCACGACTACTCCCAGACGTTGCGGCAAGAGCTCGTGCCGTAAAGGAACGCGTCACTCCCGTTTTCGACGCTTTACGACAATAAGGTAAAAGTCCTTCGTAGTTAAGGGGCAGTTCACCCAAAAATTTTAATTGTCACCATTTGCTCTCCCTTTACTCGTTTCAAACCTTTTTTTCGTCTGTTAAAAAGCAAAAGATGTTTTAAGAAATATTAGAAATCGGTAACCATTGACCTCTATAATAGGAAAAACAGATAATTTTTCAGCTTGCTTCAATATATCTTCTTTTCTCTTCAACAGAATAAAGAAACTCATAAAAGTCTGGAACCACTTGAGTGAGAGTAAATAGTAAGTGAACTATACAAAAAAGTTGTAACTAAACTGCTTTATCTTTGCTTATTTTATATAGGCTACTGTTGAAACAGTATTAAACAGAGTTTATAGTGTGTAGAATATTAGAGATGTATTATATCTATTTTGACTGGAGGACTGTTACCTCAAAAAGCTAAATTGGAAATTGGTACATGACATCTAACATGAAGGTTTGTTACATTCTACATAAATGGAAAAACTGATATTTGTTTTTAACAGAGAAATAATCAGCATTTCTAAAAAGTGTCCAGGACCTTTCCTTTATAATCCATTTTTGGGGCTTTTGTGTCATCCGTATCGTATCATATCGTATTATATCATCTGTATCGTATATTTAAACTTTGAAAAAGTATTGTTTTTAATGCTGTCTTGCTACTTTTGTAAAGAATTTAAGATGATTTTATATATGTAAACATCCTGAAACAACCAGATATCACATTTTATTTCTGTCATCAGGCTTATGCATAATTGATTATTGAATTGATTGATTCTCCCTAATTATTTTTTCCATTTTATTTTTTCTTTCTAAAAATCCTACCATGGATATTCACAAAGTCATGCGGTGTAAGTGAATTTGATTAACTAAATTGGCCGTAGTGTATGAGTGTGTGTGTGTGAATGAGAGAATGTATGGGTGTTTCCCAATACTGGGTTGCGGCTGGAAGGACATCCGCTGTGTAAAACATATGCTGAAATAGTTGGTGGTTCATTCCGCTGTGGTGACCCCTGATAAATAAGGGACTAAGCCAAAGGCAAATGGATGAATGAATATAGAGCCACCATTAATCCATGTTCCTGAATTTGGGAGAAAAGCACATCTTAAGCAATTTCACCATGTATATGAAAGAAAAAGATTTAGTTAATAAACACTGGTCACTGGTACAGATAGGAAACATTCAAACATATTTAAAACCTGAAAGACTTTGAGCACAAAATGTCATAGCTGTTTTCATGATTGTTTATTTTGTTCATGTAATATTTGCATGTTCACAGTTCTCAGATGTCAGTTAATGGTCACATTGTCATGCAGGTAAAAAAACCAAAACATTTAAATAAAATTTCTATTTTCAGTTTTTATGTTTTTAAGTAATTTATTTTTGTTTGACATATGATTTAATTAATTGTTAGCTTTTTATCAAGTCACAGACCCATTGCAATTCTTAATCAACCCATTTCTTGAAACGGCAATAACGTTTGATGCATTTTTTAATGCTGACATAAGAAAATGGAATATATACTTTTTTCTCTCTGCTTTTCATATCAACAGAGTACATTACCTAATAAGTAAAAAATGTTAGATAAAAGTATTCTAAATGTAGCCAGAATAAATCATGAAAAAAAAAACATTTAGATTACATTACTAACAGTTATTCATATTTGTAATAAACAGTAATAGACTAGTATCTTGCACTGCTTATTCCCTTTCTGCACTGTGTCAGGTAAACAATAATGTGTCCTTTACACTGACAAATTCACCTGCATTTCAAATGTGATTAACAGGATCTTTTTCTTGCAGTAATTAATATTTTAGGTAGAGAGTGATTACTCTGGAGAGCCTTAAAAACCCACTCAGCTTGAGGCTATCAATGTGCGTCAACTCCGCAGTTTTCTGCAAGTTGAGTTACCCGTAGTGTAGGCAGTTTGAGGATATGTTGGAGCCAAGTTTCTGCACTCCTGGAGATAAGCACGTTCACACATAAAGAAACAACAAGCCCTAAAAGAGGACGTCATGCAAAGTCAAATAAATAAATATATAAATACTTCTATGCCATGAACTTACCTGCAGTGTGTTTGCACTGTTACACTGAGTATCCTTTTTGTACTCTCATGTACACATTTGTACCTTCAGTATCAGGTCATAAAGATATATACCTAAAAAGTACAAATGTGTACCTCATGGTATAAAAGGTACAAACTCTTAAAAGGATAATTCACCCAAAAATGAAAATTCTGTCATCATTTACTCATCCTTCACGTGTTATAGATCTGTTTGAGTTTCTTTATTCCGTTGAACACAAAAAATATATTTTGAAGAATGCTGGAAACCTGTAGCCATTGACTTCCATGGTATTTATTTTTCCTACTATGGATGTCTATATATGTCTATATATATCTTCTTTAGTGTTCAACAGAAGAAAAGAACACATAAAAGTTTGTAACCACTTGAGGGTGAGTAGATAGTGAGCGTATTTAATTTTAGGGTTAACTATCCCTTTAAGGTACCGGTGTGGATCTGTTAGGTATGTGTATAGCTTTTAAAAAGGTACTGCCCCAGTCACAATTTTGTACTTTTATTTCTGAGAGTGTAGTCTTATTGCATCAGGGACATTTCCTTCCCTCTATACTATAAACACATTGATAAAAGGCTTTAGCAGACTGGTTTATGCATTTCAGATCTCGGTCTATGCCAAGAACTTGAAGCTTCATGCATTTATTCATAGAGAATGAGCAAACACACGTATGAAAGTAACCATGAGAGCAGAGTTGAGTACATGTACACTGCTCAGTGCACGAAGGCAGAATCAGTGCTGATGGCTGTCCAACACACAACGGTCCCTAGGGAGACGCTGACATTTTAATATAAATTGCGCTGTCTTTCTATCCGTTCAACATAAAATTAATGACGACACTCATATACAGACCCTGCCAGAAGTTATAGATTGGTATTGTGCCATTTGACAGCTTTGAGGCATATGCTTGCTGAGATGTTCTTTATTAATTCCATAGAGGAAACAGTTCAAGCTCTGTTGAATGATGTGAAACTACAGATTTGGACTTTATATGATGCTATTGGGTGCACTGTAAGAAAATGAAAAGGGTTTTAATGGTGTAAAATGGGAAGGGAAAATTTGTATTTCTGTATTAGGTTGGCTATAGACTATTTGGTAACACTTCAGTTTAAGTACCAATTCTCACAATAAACTAGTGGCTTATTATCTGCCTAATATTAAGATATTGGCCATATTCATATACACGCATAATCTTATTCTACATCCATAATTCTAATACCTAAACCTAACTACCTTAATACCTATTAATAAGCAGCAAATTCCGATTTAACTGAGGCAAAAACAGTTAATGGTAGCGAGAATTGTACTTTAAAATAAAGTGTGACCAAATATTTTAGAACAGTGGGACCCACTGCTCTGCACATTCCTGAATCAGATCATGAGCTTGTTAGTAGACAGTTTCATGAACTGAACCTTGTGTGTCACGTAGCTAAAAGAAACATGTAAAATGTGCAAAGTGGGAGTAAAATTGAGAACTACCGTGGTAAAATATTTTACAACCAACATAGTAATAGCTAGCATAAACACTGCAACCAACAAAAGTTTCACCTTAAGCTGTTGATTCCTAAAATAAGATGTTTTCACACAAAGCATTCAAATAATTTTCTTGTCTCCTTAACTGCAAAGCCAGAGTGATATCTTTTAAGCTTAAAGTTAGGTTACAGTATTACCTTCTAAGCTTTTAAAACCTGCCACCACCACCTGGATTTAACTATGCAAATAGGAGCCTGCCATTGGATAATTACTGCATGGATGATTATGTTTCAGCTGGTAACAAGTTATTTAACTGTAACTCTAACTGAAATTGGACTAAGAACTGTCAAACACATTATTAAAAATTGAAAGAAGAGCAGGGAACCATCATCTTTGAAGAAGAAATATGGTCTGAAAAAAAAATCATGAATGATCGAGCTTAAATGTTTGGTAAAATCAAATTGTAAAAAAAACAACAACAACAACAACAACAACAACAACAACAGTAGAACTTACAGCTATGTTTAATAATGAAAGTAAGAGCATTTTCAAATGCAGAATGCAAATGGAACTCAAGAGATTGGGAGTAAACAGCTGTTTAGCCTTAAGAAAACCAATAATCATGGAGGCTAATTGAAACAATAGACTTCAATTAGCTAGGGATGTGCATAAAGATTGAACTCTGGAGCAATGGAAGAAGGTCATGTGGTCTCAAGAGTTCACATTTACTCTGTTCCAGAGTGAATGTGCATTAGTGTAACAAGAGAGGTGGAGGAAGTGATGCACCCATCATGCCTGTAGTGCCTACCATACAGGCCTCTAGAGGCAGTGCTGTGATCTGGAGATGCTGCAGTTGATCAGGTCAAGGTTCAGCGACATTATGTGCCCAAAGAATGAGGTCACCTGACTACCTGAATATACTGAATGACCAGATTATTTCATGAATAGATTTCTTTTTCCCTTGATGGCACAGGTTTTATCCAGGGTGACAATGCCAGGATTCATCAGGCCTAAATTATGAAAGAGAAGCATTATTTTTACACATAAATTGGCCACCAGATGGTCCAGACCTGAACCCTATTGAGAGTCTTTAGGATATGCTGGAGAAAATTGGCCACCACAGAGTCCAGACCTGAACCCTATTGAGAATCTTTAGGATATGCTGGAGAAAATTGGCCACCACAGAGTCCAGACCTGAACCTTATTGAGAATCTTTAGGATATGCTGGAGAAGACTTTGCACAACAGTCCAACTCTCCCATCATATAGGATCTTGTTGAAAAATATTTCCGCTGCATGTGGCAACCACTGATAAAATCAGGGAGTAAGCTGAAGGAAAGTGAGTAAATGATTACAATATACATAAATTATTATTATGCTGTAGAAGACTTTGCACAGCCGCCCGAGTCTCGCATCATAAATATAAGATCTTGGTGAAAAAGTATTTCAACTTTGGACAACAATAAATGTTGTGACATTGCAGAAGCATACTGAAACCATGCCACTGTGAATCCGTGCCATAATCAAAGCTAAAGACTGTACAATAAAAAAATATTACGATGCGTTTCCTTTTTGTAAAATTGTGATACTCAGAACTCAGAAACTCTGGGGTTACAGTAAAAAAGAGGTTTCCATTAGTTATCATGACTGTGTTATAACATTCATCTGCGTTCATCTCCTAAATATGATTTTTCAGACATGACTTGAAAGCTCCATTAGAGCTCTCTGCTAACAAGCTGATGATCTGAAGACATATGAAATGTGCAGAGTGGTGGGTCCACAGCACTGTTGAAAACCACCAGTTTAAAGGATGATATTAGTTACTTTAACATCACTAGATACAAAAATTATTTCTCTTCCCTGTAAATGCTGCTTCTCTACAAGGTTTACTTAGATTTAGATCTCGCAAATTCAATTGCTTTGCTCATTAACCCAAATCGAGCGGTGATGTGTTTCTGGTGCTCACTGATGTCGTCCCTCCTATGGCTTCTTGTACACATCTCTAAGAGCACCTGCTTAGTGCCGTCTCTCACATCATCAAACTCTTTTAGAGATTCTTTCCACTGGCATTTTTACATCTGTTGTGTTTTATCTTCAGCTCGATAGAAATGAGGCATATTTACACTCCCTCACTGCCGGCAACATTAATGAAAGGAATTGCTCTTTGAACTGAGCGCCGCTTTATTTTAGTTATGTGATGGTAGAAATTGATATGATGCAGATCTATTTAGTTTTTTTTTTTTTCTTTCATTATAATTGCACAGTAACATGAGGAATGCTTTTCATTACACCCTGTGGCAAAAAAACAACACATTTGTATTAAAATGTTCTTTAAGGCACCAACTTATGGCTAAAACCTAAAATCTAAAATAGTTTTTTGTCTTTGAGCACTATGGAATTCATACAGTATGACTTCATATATTGAGCATTACATTACAATGACAACTTACAATGTCAGCATGGCAACAGTAAAGATTTAAGACACGTTAAACATTTGACACTTTTATAGTCTCTTTGTAAGAAGCAGTGAAAAACGGTATTATTCAGATTGTCCTTCAGACTTCTTTTGTACTGAAAATCTACTGTAATGGCCTTCGATTAAAAATGAATGTGAAAATAATGGAACAAGGTTAAAGTACGTACAGTTTGCAGTTTAGGTTTTAGCTTCAAACCATTCTAAAAGACTCAGTTAAATAAGTGACCTTGCTCACTTGAATGTGGCAAAGTTGTATGGATAAAATTGCAACAAATCACACTTGACATTCCAATATAAACCTAATCTAAGGTTCACAAACTTAAATAGTTCTATCGTAACTATCTCAAATAACTTCTTAGGAACTTTATGGGAATTTAAATTCTGCCCATATGCTTTGGACACACATGTCATATTCCATAAGGCCATACTAATATGATAAAACCTGTTGGCATGCGCAATCTTCACATTTTCTCCAGATAAATCAGAGCAGATGGCTGCTGTGGCATTACATCA
Organism: Danio jaintianensis; assembly: GCA_903798115.1. Taxonomy (NCBI): domain Eukaryota; kingdom Metazoa; phylum Chordata; class Actinopteri; order Cypriniformes; family Danionidae; genus Danio; species Danio jaintianensis. The sequence goes on along the minus strand of CAIGQV010016547.1, from coordinate 11,975,085 downwards.
GGGCTTTGACCAATGAGGACATGGCTGTGCAATGTTGGATGCAGGGGGATAATAGGTGCAGAGAACCAATCAGACATCAACTGATTAAGAGTAATGGAGGTGTCTTGAGCTGAGCCGTTGAGGAAAGGTCACTTGAACACACACACACACACGCACGCACGCACGCACGCACGCACGCACGCACGCGCACACAGACACACACACACATTCTATATGGGTATTTCTGTTATTTAATGTTAAGACATAATAATGTTTATACTGTACTGATACAGTATACACCCCCCTACCCCTAAACCCAACCCTCACAGGAAACAATTAGCATTTTTTTCCCCAAATCTTTCAAAATACTTATTTCTGTGTGATTTATGTGCCATTTTCCTCATGGGGAACAAAAAAATGTCCCAAGGTCAAAATTGACTGGTATTGCTATATTTGTTGGGACATCCACAATATGTACACAGACAGGCAGACAGACACATTACAAAATTACAATCCAGAATTAAAAATGACATTTCTAATGACCTTATCAATTAATCAACAGATCTATTAAAAATAATCTGTTGGTAGAATTAAAAATTCTTTATTGTTAATTGCACAACATGTTAATATTATCTAAATTATTTACATTTTTGACAGTTCTCACAGTTTTACCATTGTTTTTTGGTTTGTTTTTACTGTATTTCTGATGAAATAAATGTAACCTTAGTACGTGTGTTTTTTTAAATGACAAACATAACATTGTCCATTTAAAGCAAAAGTGTTCTATAATTATGTCAACTCATGATTTGGTTTATTCCAACTAAATACTTTTATGTAAATAACAGCTAAGCTATGAACACATTATCCCATTACTTTAATTACATTGTTATTGTTATGATATTAAATTACACACGTTTATTTACTTCTATCCATCCTCCAGTTTCTTAACTACTTTGTTTCTCAGCCACCCACTTACCTGCTACTCTATCTAATATATCACCACACAAAACTTTCTTTCTTTCTTTCTTTCTTTCTTTTTTTCTTTCTTTCTTTCTTTCTTTCTTTCTTTCTTTCTTTCTTTCTTT
>CAIGQV010016547.1:11951975-11969260 GCA_903798115.1 Danio jaintianensis | reverse complement strand
GATTAACAACACAAACCTTTAAATAAAGTAAATAAATGGCTCCTACACAGGATATTATTATTATTTGGTAAATTGTATACTGAAAAAATGTCTCTGCTTATGCCAAGCTCAGGAATATTAGGTAGAAAGTAAAAAAAAATTGACATGCTGTTTTAGGGCTACATTAAATGTGGGCCATTTTCATACCATTTCTTACCCCGCGTTAATACCGCTGTGGTTGTATCTAAACCCATTCAACTTCCCATAAAACACTTCAGCATTTACAGTATGAGTGCATGACCTCCAGCTCTGCTGTTTTCAGTTTCTTCACTCCTCCGCTTTCTTTTTTCCTTCTTTGTCTGTCTTTCCTGCCATGATACAGCTTCAAATAACACGTATAAACTTGGTTTCCAGGAAATCCTGTTAAGTGTTTTTTCACCTATGATGGCTGCATCCCAAGCACAAGCGTAATGAACACTGTTGCGCGGAAGTGAAAATTAAAGACGAGGGATTCAGAGAGTTTGTGAACATTTAATTGAAAGAGAAAGTACTAGACGTTTCCTGCAGCCCACATTCTCCATTTCAACCATCTCCTCATTATAATTGGCCAATGAGTCACTATGAAAAAAATGCCTGGACAAATAAATTAGGAAATGTGACATTAAGAACAATGTCATCAGAATGTCCGATACAAATAAGTACTGACAACAGAAATGATTTCAAATTTTACACCTGCTTTGAAGCGCTAATGTCTTTAAAAGTCTGTATTAAATAAGAAATGTGTGTAAAATGTGTTGAAATATTGTTGATATCATATACAGATTTTAACAGTTCAATATGTTCTCGTTGCCGCCGTGTTCGCCACCACATTTGCAGTGGTGTAAAGTAACAAATTACAAATACTCAAATTACTGTAATTGAGTAGTTTTTCTCAGGAATTGTAATTTACTAAGTAGTTTTAAAAATGTGTACTTTTACTTTCCCTTGAGTACATTTTTAATGCAGTATCGGTACTTTTACTCCACTACTTTCCTTCAACCTGCAGTCACTGCTTTATTTTTTCTTGTCTACAGGGATTTGAAAAATCAGTCCTGTGATTCCTGTCCAATCAAATTGCACATAGAAGGTAAATCGCATCATACTGAACAACCTCAAGATATGGGCGATTTATAATTGCAGCAAACCATTTGGAAGCACTAAAAGTGTCCAAGAAGATGTCCAAAATCTTTACACGCAATGACCCAGAGACTGTTTAAATGCATGTCACTGATGAGAAGATTAAGGATGTTTACTGTATGATGACCAAAATGGCCTTAAACACCCAGCAGGCACAAGACGTCAACATGACGTCAGATTGACGTTGTACCCCAATGTTGTGGGGACGTTGCATTTTGTTTGGAAATGAAAATTGGGTTGACATCAGAACCCAATGTCAGGCCGACGGCAATGTCCATTGTCCAACCTAAAATCAACCAAATATCAACGTCTAATAATGATACAGCTTGACATTGTGTGGACGTTACCACTATGACGTCTATCAGATGTTGGATTTTGGTTGCCATACCTGATGAATAAATGTCAGTATTTGACGTCAATATGACGCTGGTTTAAGATGTTGGCTCGACGTTGTATTTTGGTCACTTTCTAACACAACCTAAAATCAACCAAATATCAATGTCATTTGACGTCGTTAATGGACATCAAAATAATGTTGTCATTAGACACTGGCTAGACTTCAATTTTGGTCACCTGACATCACAACCTAAATTTAACCTAATGTTAATGTCTTATGATGTTGTGTGCCTGCTGGGCAATAACTAAAGAATATTAATAAGAATAACTACAATAACTAGAGAATATTATGTTTACACACATCCACAAATTACATGTAAATGCATCAGCTTTTTACAGCATAATACTCACTACTCACTTCTCTTGAGTACTTTTGAAAAGGCGTCTTTTTACTCATACTTTGAGTAATATTTACAACAGATACTTTTACTCTTCTTGCACTACATTTTTAGGCAAGTAATGGTACTTTTACTTGAGTATGATTTTTCAGTACTCTTTCCACTACTGCACATTTGCGGAAGTAAATGCGCCTGCAGCTTTTGACTGCTGGGTGGCGCTTTAACCATAGACTGTTAGCTAAAATATCAACACGCAATTTTCAGCTTTGCCTTTTCACAATACTAGATAGGACGGTACTGTATGTGTACCGTATGCACAGGTACTGTGATGTGTTCAACTAAAATATAATTTTGTTTGGTTGTTTTGGTATCCTTAGTAATAAACATGATTTTACACTACACTGTATGTTTTAGAAAAGTTGTCTACAGTACATGGTAAAAAGCATAGCCCATAGCCTGCAGTTATTAAGCAAATATAAGAATTAAGTTCTTTAGTCTTTATAGTGCCATATTAAATTTCTAAATCCTTTAGGTTTTATTCAGAATATGAAAAAAAATCGCAAAATATGCAAACAAATAAATAAACAGATTGTATTGGCATTTGTTATAACAACACAGGACAAGACACGTTTAATAAAAGCTAATCAAATGTCTCTCATTCTGAACAAATAAATGTTTTCATAACGGAAAGGGGCAAAAGTTACTCATCATCCATGGTGTAACTTTTTTCAAAGTTTGTCTAATTTGGAATTATTATATTAAGGAATTATAATGCTTTGTTTCGTTATTTCATCTTCATTTACAAGTAGCAGGGTATTTACAGCTACTGTATATTTCTGTCCGTTTGCATCCCATCCCTTGGTGCCCCCTGGTAGCATTTTCTCAAACTGCTGTTACACCTAAACACATTTTCGTAATCCCTTTGTTCTGCAGCGGCGCCACACGCCACAGTAGTGGTCATTTTGAACTGTCACTGTACACCTAACATATTGGTCACACTTTAAAATAAGGTTTCACTAGTTAATGTATTTAATAACACAACATTTACTAATGCATTATTAAAATCCATATTCATGCTTGTTAACATTAGTTAATGCAGTATGAGTTAACTTGTCCAACGAATGACATTATTTTGATTAACTTACATTAATACAGGTGAATACATACTATAATAAAATGTATTGTTCATTGTTTGTTCATGTTAGTAAATACATTAACTAACAATACATAATACAACCTTATTGTAAAGTGTTACCAACACATTCATGCAAAAAATGCTTGTCAAAATATTTGTTTTGCTTGACAGTTCTTCAGTCAATTTTGTTTGTAATATATAAATATATATATATATATACAAAACAACTCAACAAAATATATATATATATATATATATATATATATATATTTTTTTTTTTTTTATATATATATATATATATATTTTGTTGAGTTGTTGTTGTTTTTTTTAAACAGCAAGACATTTACATTGACTGACTGCTTTTGTAGTCTTAAGTCTATATGCTGGTAGGACTGGTATTGATTTTTCCTCACATTATCTCTTCAGCTTTAAAGGACTGAATTTCTTTCAAAACAATTATTGGTTTGTTGTGCAATCATTGGTGCGCTCATGCCCAGACTTCACAAAAAAAGAGCACAGCAAATGCATATTTCTCTCACTGTACTCAACAACATTCGTTCTTTAATGTCAAGCTAACTGTAGCATCAGGTTTTTCGACAATAAACAGGTTCCATGTAATTGTGGCTATTTTTCAAACCTACAATTTAGGTCTTTTTTATTAGAGAGTAAGCAATAATACAGTTATACTCTTTTCTGATCACAATTATGATTTATTTGAACAACAATCCTGATTTGAAAACATTAATAATAACATGAACACATTCAAAGAGACAAAATATTTATTTATATATAAATCTAGAATCTGGCTGATTTCAGACTGAACAGACAGTGGTTTCAGAGAAATGAAAATACTAGATTATTTTAACACAAAGCACAACCTTCAAGATTAGAGGACATTTTGAACGTATGTGAACAAAACAAAGCACTTTGCCACAAAAGCTCTTACACTGTTTGGACAGAAAAGAAGGTGCAATAACCTTGTGTGTTTATCAATGAAATCCAATAATTTTATTATACATGACAATATAAGATTTTTTTTTGTAAATTAAAAAAGAATAATGGATTGCTTTTATAGTTACTTTAAAAAGTTATCTGATTACATAACTCCTTTACTTGTAATGTATTACACCAGTTATTAAGCCCACTAAACTACTTTATTTTAGTCTAAGTAAAATGTTCAGTCTTTATTTAAAGTGCCCCTATTATTTATGCTATATTAAAAATTCCTCATTCTCCTACAATAGATTTAGAGGCTTCTATGTCAAAAACACTTTGATTTTCTCAGAAATTACATATAAAATCCATTCATTAAGAGTCTCAAATGATTTCTTTAATCCATTTGTAGATTTGAGCAGGATGTTTTCTCCACTAGTTTTTACATAGTTTGCGATACATTCTGAGATCTTATAGCTGTGCACGTAAGTGTACGTATGCAGAAAATATTTTTAATGCTCATACAGGTCATAGATGTAAGGAAAGAGTTTGTATTCATTAAATGTATGTATTATTTCAAAGATGTGGGATCATTTCACAGAATCAAATCTTTTTTAAGAGAGAATCCCCTGGCTTCACAGACAAGGCTTAAGGCTACTCCTAGACTAAATTGCATGCATGAGCTGTCTAAACTGAAAACAATTGCCAGTTAGATATCTCAATACACCAGTGCCATAGATTAATCTCGAGATGCACACTTGCAGTGTGTTTTTCTAAATAATTTCTATAAAAGCAAGTTAAATAAGTCCTATCCTGGCTTAAAGAGACATTTCACCCCCCCCCCAAATATAAATTAACTCACAATTTACTCACCCTCAAACCTTTATGTGTTTCTTTTTTTCTGTTGAACACAAAAGAAAATATTTTGAAGAATGTTAGAAACTAACCATTGACCTTTAATATTCAAAATATCAGAAACATTTTTTTAGCAGAAAAAAAGAAACTCAAACATGTTTGTGACAAGTGAAGGGAGTAAATGATGACAGAATTTTCAGTTTTGTGTGAACTATCCCTTTAAGCTAAGCCCTGTTTGTGAAACAGGGACAGGATAACTTCATTTATGATGCACATTAATCTTTAAATTTTCATATTCACAAACAGCTACATTAGCTACACAGTGCATGAAAAAGGCAAAAAAAGGGCACTTTAAAAGTACTGAATTGTTTGCAAACCTTGGATATAAACACAACAAGGGTCTAAAGCAGACTAGTATGGACTAGCACATAAGTTAAAAATTTTATGTCCACAAAAACCTCTATGATCCCATTTAGCAACTTGTAAACAAGTAAAAGCTTAACAAAACACAAAAGTGTGTTACTGATCTGTAGTTAAATTGTACAATAAAACATGAAATGTTTCATATCTGAAGTTTGTTAACCACAGACCTTTTCAAGCATTCAAAAGAACAAAACAAAAAAACAACTGACATTAGAATGATGCAACCAGATATGCTAATATACTAAGCCGTCACACCCTCCCAGTAGAGCTCTACAGCACCTAATGTGGCAGTACTGAGAATGCAATTTTCCATGTCTGCATTTACAGTATGTACTTACATGGTTCAAACATGTAAACATTTTGAACGAACTAATCCTGCAGTGAAAGTTTCATAATGGTTTTCATAATGGGTTTTTGCACACTGTGAAACTTTTGTGAAGATTTTACATTTGATGTAACATGGAAAAAAGAAAAAAACAACTTTGTGCTCACTGAAAAAAAATGCTAAAGTACTGACTAAGGACATATGGGCCGCTATGTATTTTTATCCTTGAGCAAATGGCTTTGTTTGCACAAGAGGCCTATTTAAGTCTGTGCCAAGAAATGAATAATATCACAGCGTTCACAAGCAGCATTCAGCACTATTTGCCTCTTTGTGCATCCATATCGAGTGTGGGTGGACCCCGGTGGGTGTCAAGCGTCCAGTGAATCACAGAGATTCATTTAGATACGGAGAGCTGTCCCATCAGAAGGTCACAGGATGGGTGCCTTTCTGCCCACAGACACAAACGGCAGCTTTTCTGAGCGGGTCGATAGTAAACACAGTGTGCAATAAATGTCACATAGCTATAGCACAACAATTAAAAAAATAGCCACGGTAAACAGCAGTTAGAACAACATTTTCACACAGCTTCTCATTTTCACGTTCAGTTTTTGAAAACAATCAGTTCTGAGCCAAAGCTGTGAAATCCACAGAGTCGTTATGAAAATCATAATAGTCTCTCTTGGTTTCTCAACAATGTGTCTGCAGTGGCTTTCTATACGCCTCCGAAGCCATCCGAGTGTGAGGCCGTGCGTAGGAGGAGGTGGCGTAGGGTGCTGAGGAGTGTAGTTGATATGTTGCTGCTTGCTATGATCTCAATAGTTAACGTTTATTTATAACATTTAGAAAAGGGTATCTGAATGTCACATAAGCATATTACGCAGCTGCGAAGAGACGCTGTGGAATTTGAATGTTGCCTAGAATTCCAGTATAAATGACATCGTAATCGGAGGCACTTAAACCTCTTCAGCTGGTGTTGGATAAACCCAGTGGTCATAAGGTCAGACTCAAAGGCCTGATGAATAAAACTAAATTAGCTGTGAAAATGACTTATTCACCCTCAAGATACTCGCATGCTGTTTTATTTTTATCATAGGGCAAAAGGAGTTTTTTTCTTTTTACAAAGGAGCTTTTACGAATACAAATGTTGTCTGTATGGCTGCACGATTAAATCAAAATTCACTATGTTTACTCTGCTAGCGCACATTGTTATGCTTTAGGTGAACAATGGGCTATATGCACACCTAGTGTTTTTTAGCCAACGATAAACCTTCGGTGAAAAGTTAATGTGACTATTTTCAATTTTATAAGGTTCCTTTTACAGCATCGATGTTGTAATGTAACTCAAATACAATCAGTTAAATAGACTTAAGCATTCATTTAGTTGTTCAAGCGTAAAATGAGATGAAAGACCGTGTAAACGCAAGTGCCTTCAGTAGCAGCAGGCTAGCACAGAAACTCCATTGAAAATACTGGGGTAAAACACATTTCCATATTTTAAAGACATGGCAGGGAAAAATGGAATTTAATGCAGTGCTTCTTGTCCGGTCTGATACCGACTTTAGATTGTATATAAATAAGGCAGTGATTTTTAAAGAAATCAGATCTTAAATAATGAAGCAACAGCTCACCGGAAGTGCTTGGGCTGGCTGACTGAAAATTAAAACTCAGTGTGCATGTACCCCATTAATCCGTGAAATTTAATTCACTGAAAAAAGTTTGTTTTATCTTCAATCAAAGTCTGACCATTTGCTTCTGCATCTGTAATGTAGTTGTAATGTCAGTTTGACGACTTCAACAACTAAATGATGTGCAAAAAAGCCCTGCCCCCTACAAAATATTCTGTTTCAGTTGGAAGTACGTCAACATACCAAAATAAAAGTCTCAGCAAGTAATTAGCAAGTCTAATTTTCATGTACATTTTGGCAGTAAAGCCAGTGTTGTGATAATTCATGCTAATCATCATTTTGTGCTATACTTGTAGTTTTAAGCAAGGGGTTAGGGTTTGGGGTAGTTTGGGTGATATTTCAGTCTCACGTCACACCAATCCACATCAAAATTTAGCTGATAGCACAATCTGATGGGTAACACAAATCATCAAAACACCAGCTCTGTAATCAAGACAAATGGTGCAGCGTTTACTAGAGCAATAGTTCACTGACAAACTACACAAAATAATGATAAAATTTAATAGATGTGATCCTGAAATCAAAGATAATCATTCTGAGAGTTGACAGCTGTTTGCATCACATCTCAGTGAACTATGGGTGTATTTTGCTGCTACATCTGTGGGATTATTCTGTAGTTGTGTTAATTTGTCCTGTTGAATCAATAGAAGCAGTTAAATCCTCTGCTCTGGCTTATTTTTCTCCTTTGTGGTGTGTTTGCCATTTTCAGTGCCCTCTGGCCTTTGGAGAAGATTTAATACTGAACACAGAGCTGTGTTTCTTTGACAAGATGTCAATGAGAATCACAGATTTTGCTGAATCGCAATTTCCAATTTCATTTTGATTAATCTTGTTGACCCCGTATGACATGGAGTCTAAGGATTGTGATAAATTAAAGTGGTTATATTATACTATTTTAAAAGTTACTGACTTTCTTTTAGAAGTCTAAAAAACCCTCTTCGTATAATATAAATTTCACATCATAAGATTTGTTCTTCCTACACCCTACTTTTTATACTTGGCCTGGTCTGAATTTAATTTCTGAATGCTTTCACAATCCAATGTGCATATAGATTTTTACAGAGTAAGACTGTCACTTTAAAAATGATGTCACTTTCACAATATCAATGACATTGAGGCCAAGTTCATTGTGGTGCAGGATGTTTCCTCCCCAAGTGGTTTAGAGAAGTTTAGAGACGCGTTTCTTTTAAACTTAGGAACACAATGGCGAATCAGAGGCGTTTAGATTAGTCACAGTCGAAATATCAGCACTGTTGAGTTTCCATGCACTCATCATAAACCACAAAGTGCTGAAACAATGTAATATAATTAAGAGACTTGTTTAGCAGCTTCAGATAAAAAAAAAAAAAAACACTCATTTGGATTGCTTTATGGCGATGCAATGATGTTTTTTGGGCCTTGTGGGCAGGCAAATGTTTTTATTTACTTTTGTGCTTCACTGAAAGTAGTCATACAGGTTTGGGATGACATAAGGGATAGAGGATAAATATTAATAATATATATATATAATTTTAGTTTTGGTGATCTACCATTAGTGTTAATACCTGAGCGTGTGTGTGTGTCTTTTTGGGTAGGATCGGTAAAGAAGTGATTGGTAATTTGTTAAAAGAGGTAAAAGAGGTAATTTGTTATTGGTTAAATCTAAGTGTTATTAACAATAACTGTATTAAGGGCCATTCACACCAAGAATGATAACCAAGTACAGTATAACAACAACTAATTTACCATCCACACGTCAATTTGTTTTGTCATCTGCCACATTAAATTCATTTGAACTGGCTTTCAATATTTTTAATCCATCATTAGCTTGATAAATAAAGTTTGAAACCAATTCCATTGTTACTGTTCCTGTGTTATTGTTATAGTTGTGGGATGAACTCTGCTATTATCATCATCATGATAGTTGAGAACAGGCCTTTGATCTCCCTGCACAACCTTATCCATGAAAAATAGATTCTTTTGAACATTCATTATAACAGTGGTGCATTAACAGTATAATAATATATTGTAAACAGATGAGAATCAAAATGCTAAGCTGAATAACATTCCGTTTTAGGGCTGAAAATCATGTCCACTTTGTGAATATTTGTGTAATATTTCAAGCAATGCCAAGAAACAAGAACACAACTGATAGACAGCACAAAACTGTATAATATTACAATGCGATTCAGTTAAATTTGTAGACCTGTTTGCAACAGATTTCAATAAGTGTACAACACTTTTACAAATAAGGCAAAAGCACATAAAAAATACATTTACAGAAAACTACAAGCTGATGTAGGAAATTATGTGGTATATAATCACAGATCTGTTTACATATACAAAATCCTCTCCATAATGTTATGCTACAAGTCACACTAAATAGATCTACATGCACAGCAATAATCAAGCAGAAGTGCATGTAAATGTACTTGGTGATCTAGTGCCCAGTCATAGCCATGTCCTCGCTGCATTAATTAAATCTCCGAAACAATTTTAGAAAAAGGCACGCAGATGCTTCACATATTGTAGTGCTGGTCCCATATAGGTAGCTGTACCATAGAATGCTGCAGAAAACCCTTGTTGGGATTTGCTGCCCATTAAATAAGGCAAAACAGATTCAGATTCTGTTTACAGATTTTACACTTCCGCTTAACTAGGGCTAATCACTAGAAGGAAATTTCATTGTCAATTCAGACCTAAAGGCCGCATTTACACTGCATAGTTCAAGTGACCCAATTCAAATTTTTTCCACCCATGTTACACAGATGGGAAATGGCCCACGCAGGTGTATCGTAAAAGTGCATTTGCGTTTGCAGTGTATAAGGTAGATTGGATTTTCATTGGTCAATGAAAAGTTGTACATATTTGAAAAATGGTAGCAAATGACATATGCTGCTGTCCTAAAACTTAAATCTCATCTACAAGAACAAAACATATTTGATTTTGTTATGTAGCACAAGTAAAGGCATTTAAGCAGCTCAAGAGAGAGAAAGAGAGAAGCATTTGTCATATAAATAATATAAAACTATTGCATGTAACATCATACATTACATATACATCATGTAAAAACTATTTTGGTCAAATTGTGCATAAATCATACCATATGGACATGACATTAGCTATGTTTCCATCCAAAGATGCAAATTAAATCTATGCGCAAAACAGGAATATCGCATAAAAGACTCGCGAATAAAGCAGCGTTTCCACGTAATGAGTCAAAGAGAACAAAATCGTCACTTCCCGATTAACTGGCACCAAATATCAAAAGTAAAAGTAGAATTTGCTGCAGTAGGAGAAGCTGCGTGAATCTTTTCTTTATTTAATAAATGACTTGCACCTAAGAAGACAAATGCCGACATGCAATGAAAGATCACATGATCACACAATCACATGATGCGCATACTTGAATTTGTTCGGTAAATGTGTTTCCATCGTAGTTTATGCTCATCCTTTCTTATCGAATAAAAAGTTAATCCTACTCAGTTATGCTCATATGTTCTTTATGTGCATTTTCAAATTATCCAAAATATCCAAAATGCGCATAAAAATAAGAGAATGGAAGCATAGCTATTCAAACGCTTATTAGTCAAAACTTTTTAAAGATGGCTATAGTGGACTTTTATGTAATAACTATAACAAATAAACTTTTCAAAAAAGTTGCCATGTATGTGAAAAAGCTCTTATAAACCCTGCAAACAGATCAAATAGAGGATCAGAAGAAAAAATTTGCACCTGCTCTTTTTCCCCAGAATCAGTGTGTCTTGGCAATAAGCTAGTTTTAAAGAAGATGTAAGAGGCCCATCAAAAACAATTGGATACACTCAGAAAAAAATCAGAATTGACCACCAAGATCTGCAGTGTAAATGCAGCCAAATAGACTCCAGAAGAGGAAATAACTACAAAGGCATGTACAATAACACTGTTTTTCCAGCTGACACAACTCACAAGGTTTACAAGTAGCTGATCTCCAGTGAGCTGTTCTTTTCCACTGGCTCCTCTGGCAGAGTTTTCACATTGCCATTTTTAGCCCCATTCAGCAGGGTTGCAGCAGGTCCAAAGCCTGGTCCTTTACCAACCACATCCCTGCATGCACCTCTCCTGTCTGGGGAACAGATCTCTGAAACCCCTGTGCCCGAGGGTCTCTCTAAGAAAAGTGCTCGGGTACTTTCAGGCTGTCCGCTTCCGTTTCCATTCTGAGTAATCCTGCAGATTTCCGTCATCTCTGTCACTTCCTCCCTGTATTCTTCCTCCTCTTCCTCCTCTTCATCTCTCACCGCTCTTCTAAGACTTTCCCTTGGCATCAGCACTCGTCTTCGCTCCTCCTGATGCTGCTGCTGCTCGGTGGGCTCATGGTTTTCAACTCTTCGAGATGAGCGGCACAAGGCCTTCCTGAAACCTCTCTTGAAGTTGTCAGAAAGGAAACCGTAAACAATAGGGTTAGCGCAGCTGTTAGCGTAAGACAACACCACTACGAAAAGATGCAGCCCTTGTGGTTCGTCACGAAGTGACTCCACAAGGTTTATTATGTTGAGGGCATAAAACGGCATCCAGCAGAATACGAACACAGCCACGACAATCACCACCATTCGTGTGACCTTTCGCTCTGACTTACGGCGTTTGGTGGATGTAGCGTGAACCTTCTTTCCTGAGCTGCGGATCTTGATCACAATGAGCAGATAGCACATGCAGATGACGAGCAAGGGAAAGAAAAAGCCAACTGTGGAGGTGTAGATGATAAATGCTGCTGCCCAAACATTGGCTGGCTTCGGCCATATTATGTTGCAGATTCCTCCTTCCCGTTGAACACTTGCGAAAATCACCACAGGTAAGACCACCAGAAAAGATACTGCCCAGATCGTTCCATTCACAGCCTTGGCTACTTGAGGTCGCCTCCATTTAGAGGACCGAATAGGGTGAACCACAGCCAAGTAGCGATCGATGCTCATCACGGTGAGGCAGAAAATGCTGGTGAACTGGTTAATGCCGTCAACAGTCATGACCAGCCTGCACGTAAATGAGCCGAAGGGCCAGGAATGCATGGCATTCTGTACGGCGAGGAATGGAAGGCCCAGCATGAAGAGTTCATCAGCTATAGCTAGATTCAGAATGTAGATATTGGTCACCAACTCAGTCTTGGAGTAGTGCAGAACGATGTGAATGACTAAGGAGTTTCCTCCCAGGCCGACGATGCAGACGATGATATAAATGAGAGGGATGAGGATTCCTGCCATGCTTGTTTCTGCTCGGTTGCCCGCATCTGTCCCATTGGTGCAGTTCGAAGCATTGAGGAAGCAGGTGTCATTGAGAACGCTCTCGTTGAGAAGAAAACCAGGAATGGAGCCATTGCCCCATACGTCCAGTGCTGCGGAGGCGTCTACTGAGGTCAGCTCCATCTCACTCTTATGCCGTCACTGCCTTCAGCTGGGGGCCATTGTCCTGCACAGAGAACAACCACAAACTATGACTTCTGTCTCAATGGACTCTCACATTCAATAAATGCTTAATTTACAGACAAAAACACCATTGTTAGGAAGTTGTTTCACACAGCTGTTTTTTTTTCACATCTGAATTTAGCTTACCACATGAATACTTACAATAGACTAAACCAGTGGTTCTTAAACTTACTCAGAATCTTTTGAGTCAAAGAACCATACAAAGACCTATTTTATGGCAAACATAAAAATGACATCTTTCAAATTTCATTTAATAATGAAACCCAATATTTCAAGATTTAAATGGGTCATATGTATTCAGAAACCCTTATTCTTAGCTACATCGGTGGCTGTTATGTGAACATATAAAGAAATTATACTTAATAAATAAAAATAAATGTTAAAAAAAAAAGTTTATTAAGTCATTTCATTTATTGGAAACATGAAATGTAAAAAAAAAAAAAGTTATACTGATTGCTTAAGCAAGACTTAAAATAAACAGGATCATACAGAGTTTAGATTCATTGTAAGTATTGAACATCTGTACCACTATGTAGGAGTGAGCTGGTCTTTAATGAACCTTGGGAAAATTGGTCTACAGAGACCTGTGTGCTGCAGTGAAAAAAAAAGAAAATCTAAAGTATCTCATCAAAATGAGATATATGATTAAAGGTCCCATGAATTAAATATAAAAATTGAAAAAGTGTCCTGCCAGTATCAAGATTCTTCTCATTTGCTTTTCATTTAAGCTTGATCTCAACCACTCTCAATGGCAGAGCTGTGATCTATGTCCTGCCCAGTCTTCATGTTTCAGTTTAGAATTACAGGGTTGAATTTGTTTGTTCAGATCTTTGTTTAGATTTCTAACTGCTCAAATAACTAGTGACATGCCAATAGTGACTTTTTTTTTTCAATTTAGTTGACATTTTTCTTCATTTTTCTATAATTTTCACCCCCATTTGTCTTCAAAGCCTTCAACACCAAATTCCTCTCTTTTTTACTATTCTAATCCTATTAGTAAAATGGTAAAATTCTATTAGTATTACATAATAAATGAATTCAAAAGGACCTTCGACAATTCTGTTATCTCTCCTTCACTTCCAGTTAAGAGTCTGCTTGTCATCCCTACACGTACTTCTTTTATATGGTGGTATTATAAACATAAAATATGTAATATGCAGAAATCCCTAATAGAGAACTTTTGGATTAAACACTGGGAAATGGATTGCAAAGGAAAAACACTTATGTGTTATAGTAAAACACTTCTGCTCAGAGAGTTCTGGGTGGAGTTATTTTTGTCCATCAGGCAATCAGGCATGGCAATTATCCTGTGGATAAGAATGAATGAATGAATTTAGAATAATTAGAATGCCAGAACTGCAAAACATTAGAACTGCACTTGAAATATGGAAAAACAACATAAGGACAATGACAACAGAAACAAGACCTGTTATGCTGGGAAAATTAAATTAAAAAGCATAATTAAAATAGTGTGAATGAATAATGAGACATAAAGCTGTGACATAGTGTCACACAGGAAACAAATGTAATAATAGCAACGGCAATGAAAACAGCTTCACACAGTCCACAGAGATGTTTGATTTGGCTTGTCTTGGTCTACATTCACTAGTCAGACAGTTCAAACACTGTGCACTGTCCCACATGTGGCTTGTGCACCAAGGCTAATAATTGACATTTTATTAGCATCCGTGCATACTGGGACTCAGAACTGACTGAGCAGATGATTGGAAACCCATTCAGCGTATGTGTACACGTGCATGCATGTTTATTTTGAGGATATTCACTTTGCACTTGTTTATCGTACAGGAATAACTCACTCAGAAATAACAAATCTGTCATCTGGAACAAGATAATGGTGTGTAAATGGCAGATTTTTTTGGTTGAACCCTTTGGTTTTTCCCTTTACAGAGAACCATAATAAAGCAAGCTGTTTAATCTATTAGATACTAATATTGACTGTAAGTAATTACCTTTTAAATAAATACTATAGCTAATAAATACCAATATCTATATATAAATAAATACATAAATAATATCTCTATATAAATGAATATATAAATAAAAACAATAAACAAAAGGGTTAGTACTGGTATATATTAAACCAATTTAATACATTGTTGTAACAGATATGAGTAGGTAGGATCAGGTGATGTAGTCCACCATGTGTTCCATATCTCTTTGTTAAAATAGATAAGTTTGAGATGCAATGTATTCACACCTGCCCTTCTCCATTTTCTTTCTCTCTCCTTCTCAATTACAGCCAGAAGGAGAGAATAGGGGAGATAAATTGACTCTAGACTGCTGTGGCACTCATATAGAGAGACAAGGGAAAACATGCAGAGATGAACTGCTGTCACCAGCCTCTACCTGTTTATAGAGGTTTCATGTAATCTAATCAAGATTTAACCATAAATAAGGTTTGTGGATTAAATGGGGAACATTGGATACCAGCAAGAACTCTTGTTTTATTAAAGAATTTTCTGTTTTGTTTAATTCTAATCTTTTTGACTATGGTATGACTATAACTGTACTTCATTCTTTTAAGCTCTTTGCAACTGAATGCAGAAAAGGGGAAAAAAGGGGAAAAAAAGAGTCAGATACTGATGTTACGTTATAATAAAAGCTTATCTGTTATGCAAATATATTTCGATTTTTAAGAATTGTCCCCTAAAATAGATGAAAGTACTATTCAGTGTCAGTGTTGAAATGGGAGGAAAAACTTATGTGGAAAGGAATAAAAGTGTAAGTCAAACAAAGAGAATAATAAGTGAAAAGAGATAAAAGTGAGAGAAGAAAGGCTCTTTTAAGTCCCTGACATTCACATAGCTCCATGAGCTTCACCTTCATGATTAAATTGCTATCTAACTCATCAAAACCCTTTTTTTCCCCTCAAATCTAGATTGCTTTAAAAACATATCACATGATCAAATGATTGATTTCATTAAGACTAAGTGTGCAAGCAGTGCTTTTTGCAGAATTCTGAAGTTAATTGGTTCTTTTAAAGTAATAAAGATGAATCAGACGCAGAAAGAAAAAACAGCTTTAAAATGTTTTATAATTACATTGCACTACTGACTGATTTTATAGTATAAAGGAATCATTAACTAGTGCTTGTATATTTCAGGTTTAATGCCCAATGTTTATTGTCTGTTTACATGAGCTTTGTACTAGAATAACAATTCTCACTTTGCTAATCAATTTTTGTCAATAATTACAAATAAATGCAAATAACACATTGCTTACATTAGAAATTTGGTCACACTTTATTTTAATGTGTAATTCATGCTATTAACAATCCTTTAACAAACCATTCACAAAGACTTTTAGCTCAATAAACTACTAATTAGCTGCATATTTATAGTAAGATGGTTACTATAAATATGCAGATATTTATAGTAATACCCATATTTGGGTTTTTTATTCGGTAGGATTAGGGATGTAAAATAAGATTTATAAGTGTTAATAAATAGTTAATATCATAATAGGCAGGCAATAAAGCTATAATAAATGGTTTCAATTATTACTTAAACTAAAGTGTTATCGACAGTTTTAAAGACTTAGGGACCATTTATATTACATACTCTAATGGTCTTTTTCAATCACACACACATATACACTACCTGACAAAAATCTTGTTGCCTATCTAAGTTTGAGGAACAACAAATAATAACTGGACTTCTAGTTGATCATTTGGTATCAGAAGTGGCTTGTATGAAAGGCAAAGGCCTCTAGATTATACGATCGTGCCTTGATTTTTAATTATTTAATTAGGTGAGTAAGGTCTGACTTTGCTTAGACAAAAGTGTTGTCACTTAACAGAAATAATGTACTGTATAGAATATAAAGTCATAGTGCAGTGTAAAAAGAATTAATATTGTGTATGACTCCCATGAGCTTGGACGACTTCATCCATACATCTCTGCAATGACTCAAATAACTTATTAATAAAGTCATCTGGAATGGCAAAGAAAGCTTTCTTGCAGGACTCCCAAAGTTCATCAAGATTCTTTGGATTCATCTTCAGTGCCTCCTCCATCATCTTACCCCAGATATGCTCAATAATGTTCATGTCTGGTGACTGGGCTGGCCAATCCTGGAGCACCTTGACCTTTTTGCTTTCAGGAACTTTGATGTGGAGGCTGAAGTGCCCTCTCCTGTGGTTTGTAATGTAATGGGCAGCACAAATGTCTTGATACCTCAGGCTGTCGATGTTGCCATCCACTCTGCAGATCTCTCGCACGCCCCCATACTGAATGTAACACCAAATCATGATTTTTTTCTTCACCAAACTTAACTGATTTCTGTGAGAATCTTGGGTCCATGCGGGTTCCAATAGGTCTTCAGCAGTATTTGTGATGATTGAGATGCAGTTCAATAGATGATTCATTGTAAAAATCTATCTTCTGCCACTTTTCCAAATGATCAACTAGAAGTCAAGTTATTATTTGTTGCTCTTACAAATGGGATCGATGACAAGTCTTTTTTCAGGTAGTGTACACACACACACATATATATATATATATATATATATAAAATAATTTATATATAAAATAGTTTTTATCTATCTATCTATCTATCTATCTATCTATCTATCTATCTATCTAT
>CAIGQV010016547.1:11909110-11951965 GCA_903798115.1 Danio jaintianensis | reverse complement strand
TATCTATCTATCTATCTATCTATCTATCTATCTATCTATCTATCTATCTATCTATCTGAAGTGAAGTGAAGTGAAGTGTAGTGTGGCCAAGTATGGTGTCCCATACTTGGAATTTGTGCTCTGCATTTAACCCATCCAAGTGCACACACACAGTTAGTGAACACACACATACCGTGAACACACACCCGGAGCAGTGGGCAGCCATGCTGCGGCGCCCGGGGAGCAGTTGGGGGGAACGGTGCCTTGCTCAAGGGACTCACCTCAGTCGTGGTATTGAGGGTGGTGGAGAGTGCTGGTCATTCACTCCCCCCACCCCCAATTCCCGCTGGTACCGAGTATCGAACCAGCAACCTTCGGATCACGAGTCCAACACTCTAACCACCAGGCCACGACTGCCCACGACTGATAGATAGAACATCTATCTATCTATCTATCTATCTATCTATCTATCTATCTATCTATCTATCTATCTATCTATCTATCTTACACTAATATTGTGTTTCTTACAGTGTACATTGTTGAAATTCACTAAACCCAAGCTAAATGCATGAAGCAAGTGATTATTTTCTAAACTGAGGAAGATACTTATTTTGAAAGGTTATGGACGATGGGGAGAGTGATGCATTATTTATCATTCAAGACTGTACTCATCTCCCTGTCCTTTTCTCGACTCCTTCCATCTTGCTGCTTTGTAGACAGAGGAGTGCTCTGCACAGCGAGGTCAGTGCTGTTTGAATGGATGCTCACTTTAATCTATCTTCTCTCACCCACGGCCTCATGGGAGCCATTCATCCATTCAGTGGTTTATCTGATTATATGGCATTTGCTCCTGGGACAACTGCTAGATATGAACAATAGCATTCATATACTAAATCCAACAAAAACAACAATTAGTGAAAGAGACATTAAATCTAATTTGATCTGTTTGTTCAATTTGTTTTGAGAGATGCTTGATCCAACGCTGGACAATTAAACGAACTGTCGCAATTAACTAACTGCGAAAATTGTCAATTACATCCACTCTCATTATTCCAAAATGTTTCATTTGCAGCATGCATGTTTTTTAGCAGCGGAAACCAAAACATCTTCACTTTACATATAAATACGAGGGCCAATCAAAATGACTTTAAAAGGGTCATGAACTTTTTTTAATATAAAATATAATTTTCTCTGAGCAGCACTTACCTGAATATGTTTCTGTGTCCACAATACCACAGTAATTCAGAAGTGCAGAATAGCACTCCACTCCCAATGACATGGAGAGGTTTAAAATCTAATAATCTAATCTAAAAATCTAATAATCAAATGTTATACCTCCTTAGCACTATTAAAAGAACATGTGTCACAGTTCTAACATTCATGTTCAAACTCTATGTTTACTAGTCATTTTATTTTCTAGATCTGAGGCAAACTATCTGCTGCTACTTTCAATATATAGAGTTTGTCATGTTAAATGGTATTCAAACCCATACTGGTAACATTTTACACTGAATAAAATCTGAGGTGATCATTGTCATAATTTATGTTGTTGTTCCAGTCGCGGGATTGCTAAAGCAGAAACAATTTCTAAAATTCCAAAAAACTCATTTAAACATGGAAAAGATTGCAGCATTGCATCACGTGTAGTCAGAACAAGCTCTAACAGACATCTAAAAAGAGTAAAAAATAAATAACTTCACATGGGTAGTTCTTCATTCCTGTCTATTTGAAGACTATTTGATATTTTTGGACTATTATTTTAGCCAATATGTCTATGATTAGATTAGACATCTATTAAACAAAAAAAATCTTGTTGGGAGATCATCTAATTACCAGTTTCAACATGCTGACAGATAAGTTAATTGCCAACTTTTAGGGGTCTTAGATGAAAGACAGGGGGACTAGGAAATCCTGATGATGTAACATGGAATCAAACTTTGTGGAATCAAACACTACACTGATCATTCAAAACAAGATTCAGAATTTAATAATAGATGGTGGTTCCAACATGCTATCTCTATGCAGATACATAATTTGGAATTAACTTATGTACACACAATTTAACCAAGTTATTTGAATATGATTCTACACTATCAAGATAAAAATTTAGCATTTCTTCAGGCACACAATCTTAGCTAATGGCAGTCCAAAAGCAAAAATGGCTACGTCCATGATAGTCCCATTCCAGTGTTTTTAATTAAAGCAACTTAAAGTGTTGTTAAAAGATTCTCCACCCAAGCACATGCACAGACACCAATCAGAAACTTTCTTACATATAAAACTTTAAATTCCTCCAATGCATACCATTACACTTTATCTCAACATTTATTTATGTGCGTGGAAATCTTGTTTATTGTGCTTCTTCATTGAAATTTGTTCGTTTAAAGTGAAAATAAGGAATTAAGCCAACGGGGAATCATTTTAACTCAATATAACCCAAAGTATAACAAGAAATCGTAATGGTTTTGAATAAAAATAAACTGTTTAAATAAACAACATCAAAATATAATGTTCTTGAGTTTATAATGAGCTAGGATTATCAAAATCCCATTACAACGTGAAATCACACTTCCACCTAAATAAATCTGTTTAAGGGAATTCTATTTATTGCCATCAATATTTGCAATTACATGGGGAAAATATGTGCCATAATTGTGCAGACAGCCTAATCTTTATTAGTCTGAATTCAAATGAACGTTTCGAAAGCTGAATGTTCCTCATCAGTGAGAAACCCCAATCACAGTCTATTCATTTTTTTATTGCTACCTGATTCTATGCAGTGTAGTTTGAGTGGTTCTTGACCTCTATTTGGTGTAATTTTACCACCATTTGCACTGAAAGAATCTCCATCTGTGAGGTCAACACGCTACATTTCCATCTGTTTGTTCTTCTTTTTGTAAGTAATGATGTCTGCTACCTAAAGTCACTTTTTATCTTCCATCAATCATGTTCCATCACTGTAATGTATCTTTTAAGATGACTAAAAGTAAAAAAAAGTTTCTAGAACTGTCTTTTATAAAGTAGTGCCATTATGAAATACAAGGCAAAACTTTTCTGTCACAATTTTCCATTCAGACATAATCACGTCTACGATTAAATATGCTCTAAGCAACTTAGACGCACAATTACAGCTTATTACAATTACAACTTAGCACATGAGGAGTGCTGAAGACATATATAACCTCTCTATCGAGAATTATTACTTGCACAGTTCATTTCACTCCATTTGTGAGCAATTGATTGCTTTGCCAAAATAAAAATGGAGATTACTTCACATATAGACAGAGAACAGCAGGTATGACTCATTTATGTGGGTCTGAATTGATCCAAAATGAATTACCAGGAATTCATCAACTCAAAAACAGAACTAATGCTTTACAATCATAACAACTGTGACCTAATCAACATCAAAAACAAAATATATCTACAGTGCATGGGCATATTAAATCAGCAAAAATAAATTAAAATAAATGCATTAGGAAGCATATGCCCTTCAGCATTTTGTTAATGACATAACTTTGTATGTCTGTAGAGAAAATAATTCTAATCAAGCAAAAGATAAAATCTAGATTATGATAATCACATAGAAATATATGGGAGAGCTAGCAATTTATCTTGGAAATAACTCTGCATGACTGTGAAGTGAACACCGTAGGATGTCCTATTTGTTACATTATGATTCATAAGTGAGCTCATGAGACCCTCTGTGGCCGCTTTGTTGCCTGGAAATGCCCTTTTGCTCACCCTGCACTATTGTGGACTGACTTGCATCCCACAGTCTCTGGCATTAGGTCACCAAAGAGTCTCTCAAAAAAAGACTATAATGATTGCATCTGAGATGGGGCCAATGATTTTCCTTCTCCTAAGGAGGCTGTTCAACAGACAGAGAAAAACTTACATAAACTACAGTTAAATACCGTTGAATGCACAGTATTTAGAAGTAAAAAACATGTAATGTTGTAAACATGTAATAAATGTCTAAAATAGAAATCTAAATTTTTGTCATATCAGGTATGCACATTAGGGTTTCATGTTAAATCTCATGCTGTTAAATGAATGTTTCCTGTATTATTTTACAAAGATGGTGTTTTATATTTGTTTCCATGCAGTTTTCGTTTGTTACTGTTCGATTCAATTGTTCTAACTTCTTCATTCATTCATTCATTTTCTTTTCGGCTTAGTCCCTTTATTAATCTGGGGTCGCCACAGCGGAATGAACCGCCAACTTATCCAGCATATGTTTTACACAGCGGATGCCCTTCCAGCTGCAACCCATCACTGGGAAACATCCATACACACTCATTCACACACACACTATGGACAATTTTAGCTTACCCAATTCACCTATACCACATGTCTTTGGACTTGTGGGGGAAACCGGAGCACCCGGACTAAACCCACACGAACACGGGGAGAACATGCAAACTCCACACAGAAATGCCAACTGACCCAGCCGAGGCTCGAACCAGCGACCTTCTTGCTGTGAGGCGACAGCGCTTCTAACTTCTTTTCAGCTAACATTTATGTTTCCTAGTTATGCATTTATTCACAATGTAACATAATTAAAATATTTACAAATATTTCTATTTGCTTTTTTCCCCCTACAAGAGGCCTGCTGGATATTACCTCATTAATACAGAACATTTTCAATTCCCGAACAGATGCGCATGCATTATACAGAAAGTGCGAGGCTAACACAACACCTCCTGTTGTAGAATATGAATGAGCTTTGAAATCACTTTAAAAAGACATTATTTTTTGATGTCACTGCGCTATGCATAAATATAGCAATATTGCACTGATCAACGCTGAATTACAGCACACAGCATTTTGTTTTATTTAAACAACCTTTAAAAAATATTGTTATTTATAAGGGTCAAATTTAAACTTTTCCATTTGGGCAGTTTTTATAATTGCCTTTAGTTTTTTTTTGACATAAAAGCATTTCACATAAAATTTGTATTTATGTCAAATGCTTATATTTATCCAGTTACTTTAACAAACAACAATATTTTAACCTGTAATACATTAAATGGTAGGGATGCAATTTTATGGCAACTTATTGCAAATTATTGGTCTTGGTGTTGTACTAATGATCATAAATGTTGATTAATAGAATGCATATAAAACATTTTAGCATAAACAGCAGGGCTTATTCTAACTATGCTGAAACATGGTTCATGAAATTAATCACTTCCATCATATCTCCATAAAAAAAGCCAGTTCAAGATAAAAGTCATTATAAATGCAAAATTAAACCTGATAGATTTCAAGAAAAAATTAAGAAATAAAACGTCAAGAAAAAACTTAAATTCTGAGAAGAAAGTTGTGAGGTGCTGTCCAATGCAGTGGTGCTGAATTAGGTAGAATTGCAAAAAAAACATGCAATTTTAGTGTCCACTCATGAAATTCTAGTTTTGACTATGCATTATAATGATTTTAATCTCAAGATGGTTTTATGTTTTTATTTATTTTTATGGACCTACTTTACACTTCACTTTAATCATGACAGGCAAGTTTAATTGTGCAGGGGCATTTTCTACCCCCCTAATGCGGGGTATTTTAGTTCCAATCAACCCAACACGTCCAATAATTTCTGATGTACGCAACACCAATCAAAGAAAGCACTTACTAATGACCTAAGGTTAATTTTGAATCCCTCTGACATCACCGCCTTGAGATTAAAATCAATTTGATGGAAACAAAATTAATAAGAATTTATTACACAAGAAGAATGGTAATGGAAAATGGACCCGAATGCAGACAGGTGATCTCTTAACAGTGACAAGAAAAACTACAGAGAAAGGTCTTATGAATATCACTAAAGACAGCCAATGAATGTTTTATAAACATCTGCTGTGTGGTGTCACCTTTGCATCACTATTCAATACAATCTGCTTTAAATATTCTTCTCCGTGTCCACAGTGTCTCCATCAGCTAATCAGATCATTGGCTCTTGCTTCTCATATCAGCAGTAAATCTACTCTCTGGTGACGCTCGCTGAATTCAATCACATATAAGGGTTTTCAGCTGTACACATCCTTCTCATATAAATCACACAAAACATGCAAAGATGTTTGAGTGCTACAACCACAATTATATGCCCATGCTGAAGATGAAAATGATTTTACTTCAAAATGTCACGCTCTCTCTCCTACGGCTTCTGTCTCGGTGTCAGAGTCAGTGCGTTGGTAATTAGTATTTTCATTCCATCTTGTTTGCATTGTTGTTTCTTTCTTGTTATAATTTCTGCATTAAAAGAGACCATAGTCACATAATTCAGACATGATCTGTTAAAATACTCAGTGTAAATCTACACTGCGTCTGTATGTGTGTGTGGGACCAACACATACATGAATACATTTACATTAAAGTAGATCACATAACACGTGTTGAAGGTTTGCAGCACATATACCGCTAAATTCTGTGTTTGTGCTGATGAGCAGCAGGGGTCTTCCATCTGGGAGCTATCCCATCATCCTTTGCAACTCTAACCAACCAGAAGGCCTTGAATTGCTCATAAATTCATCATCCAGCATTCCTTAAAGGCAGTTAACAAAAGAAATCACCTTGAAGTAATGTATTTCTTTTGCAGGCTGTTCAAATCAAATATAAAACTTGATTTGATGTGATGTTATGAAGTGTGATCATTTTTTACATCACATACACTTGTGCATTAAAGGAACAGTCTTCAATGTTTATGACTTTATATGTTAGACGAAATTTAAAATTTATCCTGGCTTTTCCATGCTGTGTAATGTGTCGGATAGTGGCTTTGTTTTGAAGCTGCCAAAAGAAAATAAATAAATTGTCAAACTAACGTATACACCAACAAGATGTTAATGCATCAAAAACAGAACGGGATGTTAACAGAAAAAAGTCATATAGACAGACAATGGCTTGAAGGTGAGTAAATTATGGGATAATTTTCACATTTTGGTGAACTATTCCTTTAAATGTCCCAAAGATTGGTTGACCAAATATTCTGAAATTTAAGTTGTTTTGTACCTTTTGAGTTTAAATCCTTGAAGTTGTTTATACACTATATACACAGTTCAAGAGCAGTAAGTTATTGAGTTTTGAAAATGACATGGTTAAGTTATTGAGTTTGGTACATGGTGGCACATGTTTTGCTAGTATTTTCAGTGTTTAAGTACACATAAATACTAGTAAAACAAACATTAATGGTTTGTAAAATACATGTTGATGTCTAGGGGAGACAGCAATGAAAATCCTTTTACACATAATCTGAAGATTATATTCACGACAGATACATTGTATAGGTAGCTAGAACGTTTACTATAGTCTTCTCCCAGTTAAACAGCCACTTACTTTCATGTATTTCAGGAGAAGAAGATGAATTAACAGGTTATAAATTCAGCAGCTCTAATTTCTACACTGCAGCGATAACTAACATGACAGTGCCCATCACCCATCAAAGATCAAATAATACAATCATTGTAAGCTGTTTAAAATATGTGTTCTTGCATATATTTGAGAATAAGAATATCAGATATTTCACAATTTAATTAGACAGCATACTGTATGACTTCTGAATGTCACATGACAAATTTGACGCACCGGCATGGAAATATAAATGTGTACATTTTAAATAAGTCACATTAATTATAATTCTAAGTATTTAAAACTTACATGTGTAACGGTTAACACACAAAAATATAGTTCTTTGTTGTTTCTAGATGATACATGGAGAGTCTGTCTTTAACATTAGAAGAATTTGAAAATAACTACTACTGTATCATTTATTGCTATTAATATTTTTTTTTGAATTCTTACACCAAGCTTGATTAATTGATTATTAGACATCCTGAGAGGGTTTCTGTCACTCCCCACAAGCTGGTTCAGGACCAGCACTTGTAAAATGGGTTAGGACTTATGGGCCACACATTTGCCGTTCACGCCTGTCAGACTGTTTCTAAATGAAGGGGCCTTTGATCTCTCAAAGATTTCTCGTTTCCATTCAGTGCTCAGTAGCACAACACACTTATTACCCCTGAAATGCTGCAGACCTAAAACACTAAAGACTGCAGAAGTCACACAGAAAGAGACCTTCTCAAAGAAAAATCCCTCCATATCACCAAATCAAACTCACAAGCTTTCTTTGCCACCTTAAGCTGATCCGCTTAGTTTCCCCCTTGATAACATCAGACATCTTGGATTTGTTTGAAACAATCTCAACCTACATCCAAGCTTTGCCTTGAAGACTTAGAAAGGCATTCAATCACCTGGGCACAGTTGTGTTCATTCAGCGTCAAAAGCGGACACCTTTGACGTTCTTTCCAACTCTTTAAATAGCAGCCCTGCATTTAATCAGCCTCTCAAGATTCAAAAGGAACAATGAACTTTGCCCACAGTCAGAATGGGCTGACTGAGGTTGCATATGAGGGAGCTAGAGAAAGAAAAGGAGGCAGAAGGACAGATGAAAAGAAAGAGAAATTCATCATATATAACAGCAGCCATTTGAACTATACAACATCACTGATCCAATGATCCAAATGTACATCGAAAGAGGAAAGTATTATTATTATTGTTGCCATTTTATAAAATTATATGTGTTCAAATATTAATTTATTTCCAAATGAATTAACATAAGCCAGTCACTTGCACACAGTAAATATGTCAGTTTAAATCCATAATAACTTTACTAATTACTAATAGGGGCGATGCGGTGGCGCAGTGGGTAGTGCTGTCGCCTCACAGCAAGAAGGTCACTGGTTCGAGCCTCGGCTGGGTCAGTTGGCATTTCTGTGTGGAGTTTCGCGTGTTCGCATGGGTTTCCTCCGGTGTGCTCCGGTTTCCCCCACAAGTCCAAAGACATGCGCTATAGGTGAATTGGGTAAGCTAAATTGTCCGTATAGTGTATGGGAGTGTATGGGTGTTTCCCAGTGATGGGTTGTAGCTGGAAGGGCATCCGCTGCGTAACACATATGCTGGATAAGTTGGCGGTTCATACCACTGTGGCGACCCCAGATTAATAAAGAGACTAAGCCGAAAAGAAAATGAATGAATGAATAATTACTAATAATATAACAAACAAATATATATATATAGTTCAATTTATGTATTTTTTATGGCAAACATTATTAATAAACTAATAAAGATAGTTATTTTTTTAAACCACAGAGCTTTTATATTTGTAGAAATCCACAGAGAAATCTGTTGGCAACATACAGTATTTATAATCCATACTCATTATAAACTGATCATGTTTGGGGCATGTTGCATTTTTGAATGCATGTTATAATTGGCTCTCATTATGGGTCAGGGAGTCTCATAATGGTGTTAATGACCCATTATGACCCATTATTTTTGAAATATAAATGATTCACTCTGAAAGCAACGTTTTAAAATAAAATCTCAGCCAGCAGAAAAATGAGCACTGGAGGTTTAGTGTGCCGCACTAAGTTACTATATGATCGATGGTAAAGTGTGTGCTGCATGTGGGTGGAACAGTTGGAGCAGTGTTGGGATGGAGAGAGAGGCATGCAGCCCCACTGTTACTCGCACGCTCACACTCTTACTGAGAGAAGTCGAAAGGCTGCTGACAGAGGTGCTGACATGCTCTGCGGGTAAAAATAAAACATCATAAAATAACACGCCTGATGTAGCCAGACATGTTTGTGAGAGTCAACGGACACAGCGGGTGTGATGACACAGATGTTCACAATATGAATTGCATCACATGCAAACATGCAACAATGCAGGAATGTAAAAAACTACTGGTATTAATAGGCAAAATGTCCAGAACTTATGCTCTTCAAACTTGGTATGTTCAGAACAGGTATATTCAGAAAGCATTTGGGTTTGATTTAAAAAGACAGGCTGTCAGGGCTGTTGGCTAAAGGGGAGCCGGACAAGTGAGGAGCTGTTAATTAGACAGTGGATGGGGGGGCACATATTTGTGACAGCTGCCCTCCCACTCTCATTCTGTCTTTCTGTTTAATTCACGGTGAAGGAGACAGGCAACATATATGGAGGTCAGACAAAGCCACAACCTCTATTCTTTTTCCATAATTAACTTACAGGACAGAAGACTAATGACACATATATTTAATTACCAGTAAGAATCTGTTGGAAAGATCAGTCAGTGAAAGGATCTGGACTAGATGCTCCCAAATGGCGTCATATAACCGGAGCCAGTTCAGCAGTTACACCATGTAGGCTGTCAAATTGACACATCTCGCTTGAGAATCGAACAGGCCGGGTCTCTTGGCTCACTGGCCAGTATGCCTGAATCCTTGGCAGGCTTCTATTTCTCATTGGACACCACTGGCTCTTATCATAGTCATGAGTTCAATTTTCTCCAAGAGCAGGGTGTGAGCTGCTGACACTCAGTGGGGTTTTGAGTTAGGGCTTCTGTTATAGTGTTAGAACAAGTATAGTGTAGTAGTGCAGGATGCACATATTGAGGATTCAGGGACAAAATTTGACTAATTTATAGATTAGGTTCCACAAATATGTAACAGATTTTTTTAATCAAAAAATAAGTATTGCTGTTTCTACTGCATGGAGTGAAGAGTAAATAAAGTCAAATTGTACTTGACAATTCATTAACAGAAAATGCAGAAATATAAAGAAATATACCATATAAAGTGGCTACCATTTTTTAAAGGGGAGCGGTATAGAAATGATTTTATTTAAACTATTTTTTATATTTATTCTGTAAACTAGTAATGACATTTCTTTCAAATTTCAAATAATTTTTTTTTGTCAATTAGAGCATTTATTTTTGCACAAAATCAACTACAAATTAACAGCACAACACCAATGTTTAAGAGAAGATTTAAGAAATTAGTATCTGGTGGAATAACCCCGATTTTCAATCACAGCAACCGAAAATATTTGTTATTTGGACTAATTGTCATTTTCTGAAAGACATTGCTCCAAATGACAATATTTGTATTTTTAGTTTGAAAGGAATGTTATTAGACATTTATGGAATAAAAATAACATTTTATTCAAACCCATATCTAATAAATGCAGTAAATCCAAAGAATCTGATCATTTGCAAGTGATTTATAAAAAGAATAATCAAATAGCAAAAACAAGCTTATCTAAACCAAATGTTAGACCAAAAAAAGCAAAGTGACAGCTAAATTCACACACACACACACACACACACACACACACACTGAGGGCTTCAGAAACCCACAAAATCAACAAAACAAAGGTTTCAAACTATGTTTTGGACATAACTGGCATTTTAATTGCTGTATAGAAATTTTATAAAACATAAAATTATACGTCATCAATCTATCTGTACATGTGGGGGTTTTAAACTATATTCAATCATATTCGTTAAAATGGTAAATTATAAACAATACATGTGAAGAAAAGTGATTCTAAATAGACAGTTAATTACTATCATAATTGTAAAAATGTATGCAAAACTGAATTAAGGATAATCATATTCTCTCCACGTAGAATTAATGAACAGCACTTAAATCCACGCACGTTAAAAGTAGGCTAAGTAGTCAATGTTTACAAAGTATATTTACTTAGTCAATACTCAAGACGGTTGCTACAATACGAATTGAAGACTTTACTAAGGTGTTACTAAGTAACATTAACGCTCTAATAACATCAAGTAATGAATGTAAATAGCACCTGCGCTTCACCTGCCTTACTAACAGCCCTCTTCCACTGAGAAACATCGCTGTTTACTGCAGTCACGAATATGAGCCACGAAGTAGCCTTGAATCTGTCGTCACTGTCGACTTATCTACAGCATTACAGCTTCTCAATATTTATCATTAGGTATTACTCAAAACTATATAAAATATAATTTATTTCCATAACTCTTCATACACTGACCGAAAAGAAAATAACTACAGCAGTAACAATCTGCTGTGGTCAAAATCTCAAACAATGCGCTGTGCAAAGTTTCTTACCTTAAAGCAGTATTTGCCAGCCAACTTGGTCCTTACAGTTGGGAATATGACAAGCTGGAGATTCCGTGTGGAGGTATTTGTAACTTAATTCAGATGTTATAGCGTTTTTCCTGGACGAGCTGCGGTCGCGCGCACCGAAGATGCTGCAGGATGAGCGCGTGGTGGCTTGACTCGGCGAGAGCGAGAGAAACTCATATCTGTGGAGTCCTGAACATAACATTGCTCAGTGCTCCATCGCTCCCCTGTAACCAGGTAACTGCTCTTCCGCGGGCACACGCCAAGGGAAGGTAGGCGTTGATATAAATTACTCCGGTACCCGTCAGCAAGTTTGCGCGTGCGTGCGTGTGTGTTATAGAGGTTTGTTGACTATGAGCTTGCGTGCTCAAAGCTATTTGGCTACAAAAATTCCATAAATATAATGTCCATGTAATGACCCTGGATGCGAATACACAGCTGCTAGCCTATTTTGTATATTTCTATTATTAAATAAACTTTGTGACGGCTTTTTAATGAACAGATTTTGCTGTTTCATTTTCAATATTTACCTTATTTGAACAACATTTTTTTTTACCTGTGAGTTTGCAAATAAACTTGAGTAAATAAACATTTCTGTATGTTCTGATTATTACACTGCAAAAAAAATGAGTAAAATAGGTAAAAAAAAAATTGTAAGTTCTCATTAGTATGTTAAACATTAGTATGTGTGAGAAATCAAAATATAAATGAACTTTATTAGTTGGGCTGCATGGTGGCGCAGTGGGTAGCACGTTCGCCTCACAGCAAGAAGGTCGCTGGTTCGAGCCTCGGCTGGGTCAGTTGGCATTTCTGTGTGGAGTTTGCATGTTCTCCCCATGTTTGCGTGGGTTTCCTCCGGGTGCTCCGGTTTCCCTCACAAGTCCAAAGACATGTGGTATAGGTGAATTGGGTAGGCTAAATTGTCCGTAGTGTATGTGTGTGTAAATGAGTGTGTATGGATGTTTCCCAGTGATGGGTTGCAGCTGGAAGGGCATCCGCTGCGTAAAACATATGCTGGATAAGTTGGCAGTTCATTACGCTGTGGGAACCCCAGATTAATAAAGGGACTAAGCCGAAAAGAAAATGAATGAATGAACTTTATTAGTTAGTAGTTCCATTAAATAAAAACATTGCAATTTTTAATTTAAAAGAGTTATTAAATATTAAATAACAAACAGCGTGCTAATGTAAAGTGTTAAAAACAAGTCAAGTTTGTTGTAATAGTATTTACAAAAAACTGTTTATGAATGTTTCGACATCCTGGAGTTTTTAACTCTAGTGAAGGGATAAACTAATAAATACTATATAGCCTATTTTAGTTTTTACTTCAGTAAAATGAATGAATAAAGGACTGAATGAATGAAGCAAGTCATAACAATATTTCACTTTTTGGGACATATTCACCATGTCAGGCACCATGTCTAGTTACAGTCTATTAAAACTGAACAACAGGCCTACAAAGACCTATAGCATCTGACTGTAGACTTGCATATGCACAGACGAGCAATCTCAGACACGCTCAAAGGAGCTAGTGACCTCACTGTGAGGGTTAGGGGCGGAGTTAGGTGTGCACTACAAAGAACCAGAATATTTTCAGTGAATATCTCGGGCATGTTTTAGGATAGTTTAACATTCAAAAAATGTTTATGTTTGAATAAATGTGAGATTTGAAAAGGTTCTCCTAGAATTTTCAATGTATTTCTTACCACAGAAACACAGAAAGTCTTGCTAATGGTAATTTTTGGAGATATTAAGATTATCGCTATTTTGTACATAACTTTGTAATAAAAATGGTATACTTGTACAATAACTTTAAAAGTAATTTAGCATATAAAAAAGAAATGCATTTACTCTAATATAAATTTGGCACTTAAAAAAAATAGTAGAAAATTACCCATAACCTTGAATTTCTTCTTCGAGACACCACAAACATAATGCAGCAGTGACTTCTGCTGTAGATCTTTATTGAGATATCTGGGCCCAAAGAGGTTGGAAGATCAGCTGTCAGTCACATGAGTGTAAAAGAGCCAACAGAGAGTAAACTGAATGATTGATCTGCTCAAGTGGTTAAAGTTAAAAGGATTTTCATTTTCATATCATGACAGGTCATACAATATTATTCATGCACAAGAAAACACTCTCACTGAGTACATGCATGGTTGATGACCTTTTAAAAGCACATGTTGCCAGGTAAGAACCGAGAGGTTGCTAGAGATAAAAGCGTTTTAACAAAATAATTCAATCAATTTCACCTTCAACATTTGGGCTTCATTACAAGAAATTCTGCCAAGGTAACATTTTAAAATTGAAGAATAAATGACTAAATAAATAAATAAATAAATAAATAAATAAATAAATAAATAAATAAATGCTAATTTCATGATTTAGATCCATATTTTGATATTCAGTGCTAACCCTCAATTTGGCATAAAAAAACCCTACGTGTCAGATCTATCTATACACACGGTTACTGTATATATACTGTTTGGTTAGCGGAGCTGAAATTTCAGCGTGACACAGCTAAGATTGAAGTAGAAAAACATTTAATATATGGCAACCTTTGTATGATATGAATATTAAAAGACTGACAGTGCAGTAATGAAAACTACAGGACTTTTCCCTCAAATAGTTAAGTTCTTTTCTCAAATTTTTAATTTACAAAATTTGTGTAACTCTTAAATGTTACAAGACAACAAACTTTCATTTTTATTGTATCAATGTCATCAAGTCCACTGAATAAAGACTTGGCAAACATGACTCAAACAAACATGAATACAATCATGAACACAAGCGTGAAGATGAAACAAAATTTTGCAAACCTATAACTGACACAATGGGTTTCTTCGAATTCAGTACTATAAATAATTGCTTAAAAATAGCATCAAATGCATAAGAATACATTTCAGCATATACCTAGCTGATACTATTTAAATACCACTAAAGGTGCCACAGAGTGCATTGATTCAATATGATAAATTATTCTCTCCCATGCAGCTAAAGTAATTCCAGGCAGGTCCATAACACTTAGGAATGAGATGAGATGTGCAAGAAACTAGTCCTAAACCGAGGAGCAGTTTCAGGTCAAAGCTTGACAAAATTCATTCATTTTCTTTTCGGCTTAGTCCCTTTATTAATCTGGGGTCGCCACAGCGGAATGAACCGCCAACTTATCCAGCATATGTTTTACGCAGCGGATGCCCTTCCAGCTGCAACTCATCACTGGGAAACATCCATACACACTCATTCACACACATACACTACGGACAATTTAGCCTACCCAATTCACCTATACCGCATGTCTTTGGACTTGTGGGGGAAACCGGAGCACCCGGAGGAAACCCACACGAACGCGGGGAGAACATGCAAACTCCACACAGAAACGCCATCTGACCCAGCCGAGGCTCGAACCAGTGACCTTCTTGCTGTGAGGCGAACGTGCTACCCACTGCGCCACCGTGCAGCCCAGCCCCTCGTTAATTATTGCTTAAATATTGATTACTTAGCTCCATTATTTTTAATTACAACTGCTTTGTATGGAGGGGCGGCACAGTGACTAAGTGGTTAGCAGCATGATTGCCTCACAGCAAGAAGGTCTCAGGTCCCAGCTGGACCAGGAGGCCTCCCTGTGTGTAGTTTGCATTTTTTCCCCATGTCTGCGTGGGTTTCCTCTGTGTGCTCCGGTTTCCCTCACAGTCCAAAGACCTGAGATATAGGTGAACTGGATAAAATGGGAGAGTTGTATTGAGGGGTGAATTCTCAGGGCTGGATTATGGCAGGAAGGGCATCCACTAGTAAAATATTTGCCAGAATAATTGGTGGTTCATTCTGTTATGGCAACCCCTGATAAAGCAGGGAATAAGCCAAAGAAATGTGAGTGGTGAGAGCTCAAATTCACTGCAAGTTAAGAATGCACATGCATATAGAAAAACACTAACAAAAACCTCTTCATCAATTTGACAACACACATGCAAATACAGAAAAGTGCTGTAAATAGTACAGACCAAAGAAACAAACCTGGTTGCTTCCTGTTTAGACTCAAGGTGTTGTTGGAGATCTAAGTTTTATTGTTTATTTTAACACCGTGATGATACGGTTCCTTGTTAATTGTACATTACTTAGTCCTAAGGATCTAACAAATTGCACAATTAATGTTAACTGAAATGTTATTTTAATGCCATGTTAACAAGAATTGCTCTCAGAACAACTGCAAGTTAGAGAACAAGCACATCAGACTTCAAAAAAACCAAAAACTCCCAGCTCAGATCTCCAACAACCTTAGCTGCTTTTTCACTTTCGAGCTGAACAGTTCTTTTTCCTTAACCATTACATTCCGTACAGATCCAGGCCAGTCAGCAGAGAAATGGTTTAATTTTGATAACAGAACTCTTTGGAATGTAATACAAATGCGTCAGCTGTTGCTTTGGCAATGTAGGTGTAATGTAAACAGCAACATGGATGCTCATCCCATATTTTAGTTTCTGTTTCTTCTAATATTTACTTGTTAAATTACAAAAAATAAATAAATAGCACACTTCCACCTAGCCAGTTTTGGAAAGAGTGGCAGCCAAGCAAACAAAGTGGCGACGTCATGTCTATCCATGCCTAGAATTCTGGGGTGAGAATAGTTTGTAATTTTTTTGTGCCATTCCAGGCTCATGTGGAAACACAACTGGAACCGTACTTGACTGTTTTAAAAATGGTTCCACACGATAGTGGAAAAGTGGCTCTTGACTCTAAACAGGAAGCATCCAGGTTCAATAACTTTTGTAGTGCGTTTCTGTATTTGCATATGTTGTGAGAATTTGCATGTGTTGTCAAACTGATGAAGATGTTTTTTCAATTTGTTAGTGTTTTTATATTTGCATGTGTTTTCTTAACTTGTAGCTCATTTGAGCTCTCTCGGCCACCATAGCTTGGGCTACATTGTATTGGTCTTTATGAAAATAAACCGCTGCTTATTGCAAGTAGATCAACTGCAGAACTTTCCATTTCCATCTGCGCTTTTAAAGGATTGCGATCTCACACTAATCTACCATAAATCTGGCCCTCTGATGGATGTGTTGTTCAGTAACTATAGTCAATGCGTACGAAGATTGCTCCCTTTTTCCTTGTAAGCCATCTAAAACCTGATCCAAATCTGATGTTGTGGAGTCAAGATTATGTCACAGGATGCAGGAAATCAATAGCTCATTACTTGTACTTGACTTAGTGATCCCTGCCTTGTTTATTCGCAAACATCTACATTGTTTCAAAACTGTTGAGGCCTATACAATCAGCAATTCCCAAAGGCGTGCTCCAAGAATCCATCAAACCCTAAGCCACAAAAACAACCACATCAGGCCTCAAACCAACTGTCCCTATTTCACCATGCCCTCTCTGCCATAAAAAATGAGCTCCATTAGTGGCTTGTCCGAGTGTTAGTTCAGAGGTAACCTGACAGTCTGCTGCATCTGACCGGTCGGGTCTGCGGGTCCACTCCCACAGTGTGCTAAAGGTCATCGCTAAGGTGCTCTGCCTGCTTCTGTTCCTGCATCATTAAGCCAGCATGAGGCTTGTAAATGTCAACAAGTATAAACCCCCAAGTGCTCTGCTATGCTTCAGAGCATCATCATTTGTGTCAAACCTCTCCTACTTGCAGTATTGAGTGGGCCTGCAAACACAGAAGATTGGCCGATTTCCTGTTTAACTAGGACTGATTATTCATTTGTCTTGCGAATTACATTGATTGGCAGGATCAAAAAATAGGAAGCCCCTATAGGTAAATGCTTGTTAGCGCAAACATACTGTCTGTGTTATAAGATCTGTCAGGCTGCCTTCAGGCTATGTGATGATTCCTGATATATGAATCCAGCAGATGCGAGTGTTGAACGTATTCCTGTCTTTGCCAGTTCACTCGCTTAATGACCGGTCTAGCAAATGCTTGTCACTGGGGTCACAGTCTAAGCCTCAAACAACACCGCCTACAGCAACTGTCTGATGGATATTGTGCACAAAACTAGAAAAGTCTTTTAGCATTTTTGTCATTTAGAGCTATTTTTATTGGTGTTATGTAGCGCCTGCTGAACTTGTTTGACTTGCTTTGTATTTTCAGCATGGCTGATTTGGAGTCGTTTCTTTGAGCTTTGGCTATGTTTAAAATATGTTATGTTTAAGCACTAATCCCATGTTTAACATAAAAGTATTAAATTAGTTATACATTTTTTTGTTGACAGGAAATTTCTTTTTTTCATGCACATTACACACAAAGACACACACACAAAGAAAGTGGTCATGAAGTGGATAGGATAAAGGATAAAGAGAGGTTGATAAAAGATAATCTGATTTCAAAGAGATTTCTTCCTCTTCATTTGCTTAGTAGGATTGGTCACCTCATAAAACATAATTCACTGAGGAAGAGAGTTCAGTGCAGTTCATAGAATCTCCAAATACCATGTACTGTGCACACACACACACACACACACACACACACACACACACACACACACGTACATACCCTTGTTTGAACTGGGGATGCAAAATATGAGCATCATTAACATTTTATGTGCAATGGAGCTGCAATACTTGCAAACACATGCAAATTTTAACACACTACACTAATTGTATAACTGCTAAAAGGAAATTGCACAGTTGGTGGGAATTTTTT
Organism: Danio jaintianensis; assembly: GCA_903798115.1. Lineage (NCBI taxonomy): Eukaryota > Metazoa > Chordata > Actinopteri > Cypriniformes > Danionidae > Danio > Danio jaintianensis. Next base: position 11,933,416 of record CAIGQV010016547.1, on the reverse strand, counting down.
GTTTGTAGAAGCACATTAAACATTTAAAATATTAAACAAATTTGTGTATATGTTTATGCTCTACATGTTTGTTATTTTAAATCATTAAGATTACTTGCATCATATTAGTATTGACTAAAAGGAAATTCAAGATCACTGGACAAAGTGCAGTTTTCTTTCCTGTGTTGTTGATGTCACTGTGACCATGGACCCCAAAACATTCAGAAGTGTCAATATTTTAAAAAATTAAGAATAAATATATTTTCCATTGATGTATATTTGGTTAGAATATGACAATATTTGGCTGAGATACAACTATTTGAAAACTGGAATCTGAGGGTTCAAAAAAATCTAAATACTGAGAAAATTACATTTAAAGTTATCTAAATGAAATGCTTATCAATGCACATTATCATTAGAAACTGAAGCATAAAATTCATGAAAAAATTTCAATGATCGTTACTTAATATTGCAATAATTTATGGCATAAAAAAATAAACAATCTTGACCCATACTCATTTTTTACTTGTGCGACAAAGTTTTATGGTCCGAGGCCACATTGTATATTGAATCAGGACCTATTGAAGGGCTTGTTCTTTTTATGAAACTGCAAATAAGCTTTAGTTAGGAAGATGTAAGCATTTACTGTACAATATGTGTATGCATAAATATTAAAAGATAATACTAGTAATATTGATAATAATATATCTAAACACAACATTTTTCCAGTGAATGACCCTTCTATGTTTGCAGTCATTATATTGGTTTGTATTTGCAGACAGTAGTAGTTAAATGTGATGTTTGGTCTAGTAAATTTGCCATATTTGACATCTTTGACCTTTATTCAAACAAAATCATATTGCATATTTGCTTTTAAAGATTGTAAAATAATGTATGTGCCTTGTGTTTCATTAGTGAATGCCTGGCAACTTGCATTTTGGGGGAATGAGCAGGAGAATGACTATGGGAAATACTATGCTTCTTTTCTTGTGAGCTTTTTGTTTTGTTTTCATTCCAATATAACACAGTCTGATGGGTCACTTAAACTAAAAGCAAATTTCATTCAAATCTCTCCTGCTGACATCACTTTTGGCTATTATTCGATGTAGACACACATGGACTGAGCTCACCGGTGATGTTTATGTCCTGAGTGAATCCACATTGTGCACAAAGGTAATCCAAATGGACAAGTGACAAACATTTCCATGTAGACCCTGTCGATAATCCAAACTCCACACAGGAGGATACTGTTGGATGCTTCTGATAGAGTGTGTTGACATTGTAGCTTGGCTTAAATCTAGGAAAGTCACATGACAGGAAGTCCCCTTGTCATGTGACAGGAAGTATTAAAACCTTTATAAGTATTAAACATACACTGTTTGTGTCACTGTTAATATGCTGGTTGGGTTCAGGTGGGCCGACATTTTTATTTTAAAGACTGTGTGGAGCAGAATTAGTCATCAATATTACTCCCCCAGAAGATATATAAAGACTGAACTTTTTAAACAGTACCTGATAAAACTTCATTTGGTATCAACACAGACACATGAACTGCACAACAACAAGTCAAGCTTTTCAGTCATGGAGTTCAGTGCGTCTATAATGTACTAACATAATATGACAAATAAAATTTTTATCAAAATAAATAAGTACATTAAAAACTTAAATTCATTCATTCATTTTCTTTTCGGCTTAGTCCCTTTATTAATCTGGGGTCGCCACAGTGGAATGAACCGCTACCCACTGCTCCGCCAACTTATAATAATAAATAAATAGACAATTCCTTCATGTTGCCCCAACACAAATCAGTTAGGTTAATTTAATTGTTTTTACAAATTGAAGTGGATTGAACATAAAGAAATATGTTGAAACATTGCTTTTGAGTGCAATACATACATAAAAATACATAGCAATACAATAGAATATGTGACTCTTGACCACAAAAAGTGGTATTTTATTGAAATTGAGATTTATACATCATCTGAAATCTGAATAAAAAAATAATTCATTGATATGCATATATTGTTATGATGCAGCTGTTTGAAAATCTGGAATCTGAGAGTTTAAAAAAATTTACATACTGAGAAAAAGCGTCTTTAAAACTGTCAACTGTTGACCAAATGCTTAGCTATGCACATTATATTTACAATAGGAAATCTTTGACGTTTGTTCATGAACCATGATATTTCCTTATTATTCTAATGAATTTTGGCATAAAAGAAAAATCTGTCATTTTGACACATACCATACATTTTTGGCTATAGCAAAAAAAATATACCCATGCAATGTAAAACTGGTTTTGTGTTCCAGGTTGACATATAATATATGAGCAATATCACACGAGTAGCAGTGCGATGTGGCTGTATATTGTCACTGGTGGAACGCTAAGGCACGCCTCCCACCAGTGCCGATATAAAGCCACATTGCACTGCTACTCGTGTGATATTGCGTTTATACAACAGTTCGATGGCATAATCTTTTCGGCACTACTTTCTTCCGCTATTCATTCACATCTGCAGCTGACGTCAGAACAGCAGAAGCCGTTACTAATTCACCAACGTCACTTTAGAGCTAGTATTTGAATGATTCTCTAGCATAATGTCTAAAGTGATGACAAAACAGGTGCTTTTGCTCACATTTTAAGATTATAAGGCTGGACTGCATGAAATGCCATCAATCTACAGAGATATCTCCCAGTATTTCTCTGTTGTAATCGGGAGATCACAATATTACTATGGTATAAATACAGCACTACAACATACAAAAGAGAGAGATCGACTTAGAAAATCATTTACCTGTTTAATAATGATTTGATTAGCTGTAGTTTGAAATTACGCTGATTTTCTCTTAGGGCTTATTATGCGTCTGTCGCCATCTTGTGGATGAACATCGTCAACCGTCTTTGCTCAAACAGGGTAATAGCCGCAGACGAGCTGTCTCTCAAAAATGATAAATATTTTAAAATAGGCACTATCCTTATAAATAAATGCCATAGTTACAATCTAAACAACTACATTCTCGACTAAAAAACCCTCAAAAGTACATTATGTTGCCCAAAAGCAGCAATATTTGTCAAACTGTAGCGTGTCCTCTGCTTGTTGCTGTATGTGGGCGGAGTAATACACAAGGGTTAAGAGGCTGGACGAGTGCTGTTACTGGCAGAATATCGCATGACTATCAGCCAATCAGATTCAAGAACCAGACAGAACTGTTGTATAAACTGTAATATTATATTTAGACATTTTAAATGGAAAGTTTGTATTTAACATTTAATTTACTCATCTGAAAAAACAAGACATTATTAAAAGTCTAATTTAATCTCTTTAATCAACATTTATTTGAAATGGAACTTATTTGTCTCATATCATGATTTACTTTATCAAACGAATGCATCCTTGCTTAATAAAAGCATCCTTTTCTTAAAAAAATAATGCTCCCTTTTTTTTTAAAAACTTTTGAATGGTCCATGACATGACACGACTCACTTGAATAATATGCCATGCATGATTCAGTAGAGTGCAGATGAGCTCATAAAAACGGAAAACTCCATTAGTGCCTCCATTTATTGTGCAGATATGCTGGTATATGGACCTGCATTCAAACTGATTAAAAACAAAAAGCAGGCAGTGATAGCACAGCAGCGAGGACAGAGAGGCACAAGCCACAGCCACTGGCACTTATTTAACCCAAATCTGGTAGGCTGCACAACACATTTAGTGCTAAATTGTCAACAATGTTGGGTAAGTTACTTTAAAAAAAGCAATCAATTGCTAATTACATCATTACAATAGCATTTAAATGACTTTCCTAATTACTTTGTTTGAAAAGTAACTTAGTTACTCTGTAATTAATTTAATTGACTAAAAAATTTAAATCCACAGAAATCTCAATGCAGAATCATTTTAAATTAATGACACCATATTTCATAAACACCATGTATTGACATACATTTCTTTTTTTAAAACATGCAGTTGCTGGTTGTTCTTTAGTTGAAAAAAAATATTAAATGATAAAATTTCTTTATAGATACAAAAAAACTCTGCTTCAATGAGTCAATTCATATAGAAATGTGGAATTTATGTACGGAATTTAAGGCAAGTATAAGTAACTGTAGTTAAATTACCTAAAAATGAAAAGTAATGCCTTACTTTACTTTTTCAGTAGAAAAGTAATTTAATTACAGTAACTGGTAACTTTGTAACTGATTACACCCAAAACTGATTGTGAACAAATTCACGTATTACAAATCTGTGGAGATAGCAGTAGACATTTGAAGACAATTTTTTTTTTAGCAGACCACCTATATGAAATCATTTTACAGACATCTACTTCTAAATTCAATGGTACAAATGACATTTTAACAATACTTCATTCAAGCGCTGACACTCAATTTGATGCTGATGGATTGCTATTGTATCAAAAGCGATTCGTTCATTCACTGCTGTGACAAATGAGAGCGGGAACAAGAAATGAGAGATGAGTCGCACGTCATCAGACTCCTTCGATTTATGTCGCCCATATGTGTCCGTCCAGCCCAGAAGCGTTCTCGTTTGCTCCTTATCTGCTGGGGACAATCACGCAGATTGATATTCCGGTGGCGTTTTGGTTGGTATTGCTCTCTCGTCTCATCACATCGCAACTGACCGGGAGGTTTCAGAAGATCAGACGAACCTCACGAGATCTCAAGAGCACAGCTCGGCCTCTGAAGCCTGTTACGTCCGCACGCTTCGGCACATAATTTATAACCCCTGTGGATGGTTGATGGGAAGCTGAACTCTCTTGACTCCACTTGATTGTGTTTGTGTTCCTCTCTTTCTCTCTCTCATCTCCACTGTTTTTTCTATCTTATTCCATTCCTTGGTCACCGCACTGACCCCATCGCTGCCTCTTAGAGCGTTTTATTTGCAAGTCACAGTAAATCGTGAGTCACAGCCATTTCTTTGTGAGTCACTGAAGTGAATACCTTGCCACATGGGAAAAACAGAAAAATAGCTAAGTAACATTTTCCACTTCATGGCCTTCTGCTTTTATTCATCTAATTAAAAGGAAAGCACAGGCTTCTGTCAAGGTGTTGGTCCTGAGGTACTGCTTAACTATGAGCCGGTTTGTCAAAAAGATTGGCTTGTTAGCGCAGTTTGATAACACCATAAGGCTGCTTTCACACCAGACGCAGGAGCAGCGGGTTTTGTGCTTTCAGATGGATGGTGTTTTTGCTCAGTTCTGAGGCTCTGTGCAGAAAATGTTTTGTGTACAGAAAGGTTGTTATTCTCTTTTTATTAATTTTTGGTACTTTGTATTGAGTTATGGATGGATTTCTGCAATAGTTAAATCTTTGGTATTACTGTGGAGGAAATAAATGAACCTTAAACCTAATTAGTTCATTGAGTATTTATTTTAATAACTCACCATAAATTGTTAACAGACTAGGAGTGGGCTATTGTTAACTTACAATACAAACTTAAAGGTCCTTTCCTTTGACATTTTCTTTTAGATGTTTGACATAATCTCAACTGAAACACTAAAACAGGGCGGGACATAGAGTAGCCCTCCCCCTTTTAAAAAACAGCTAATAGAGTTTTGTTTTTCCTTCAGCTCTGCCAGTGAGAGTGGTTGAGATCAACCACATCAAATAAAAAGAAAATGAGAAGCATCTTGAAGATACTGGAGCATTTGATTGGTCAGAAGATTTAATGAGAATCTGAAGCATCATTGATCCATTTAGTCGGAAGTGACAAACTGCAAGCTTTGAAAGCTTCGGAAGTGACAAACTGCATATCTTCAAAATGCTAATCGTTTTGAAGCAAACTAGCTTATATATATCCTTAGGACTAGCATACTGATACTAACATCTAAAAAGCCGGATTTTAAAGAAAGAGGAGGAGTACTACTGATGGTGACGAACAAGAAACAATCAGGCCTCTGAAATTACAGCTGCTAGTAAAAAAATTTATAAATTCAGTTGCTTTTAATTTGGTTTGGTCAATTTGTTTATTTGTTTTGGTTCATGGAGAGAGCAGGATTTATGGCGTATACTGCAGCTAGCAACTGAAACACTTTGGTTTCACGTGTTTTTGGGACACTTGTTTTTACCCAAGGTCTACATTTTAAACTCTCTGAGACCACAAAAAAATTCCAAGGTGCACAGCGTGAAAACATTAAAAACAGCTGAAAAAAATTATTGACACTCTGCCTTCTGAGATGACAGCTATATTTTATATTACAAAATACTACATTAATAAACAAAGAGTGCCATCTGATTTTTTTTTTTAAATGGGCATTTTTCTCAGCCTCATGTCTTTATGTTCCGTTATTACAGTATATTGAAAGTATAGTGAAATTACTGTACTTACACACAGGAGCCTTATAAAAATGTTCATTTTAGAATAGAATTTCACCGGCTTTGCATCTGAACTCTTCAAATTTTATTGATATTCTGTGCTGAGTTTCACATGTAAAAAATGAACTGCTAAGGCTCACGGTGTGAAACAGGCCTGAGTCTGACACTGTTTACCTCTTAAACCCATGATATGAAGAGGATGCCACGTCAAGACCTGCTCTAAATAGCAACTCTTTGATGTGAGTTCACGTCAGTCCAATTGAAGTCAATGTTTGGCCTGTTGTCATGCCCCAAAGTCCACATCTATTAGAACAGATAAGCCAAGAGTCCCATCATTACAACAGAGAAGTTCACATTTCTGCTGTAACAATATAATTCAATGTACTGCTTGAATTGGTGGAATGTTCCACAATTTGAAACATTATGGCTTTTACTCTCACTTTTATTTTTCATCTGTGTTAAGCTGCTATTTTTTCAATTTTTGGGGGATCATTATGATCTATGTGGTATTTAGCTTTTGTTTTCTTTCCCTTCTCTCACTTGATGGGTGTGGCCAGTGATTATCACATGGATGTGGTGATTGTTTCACTTCCACACCACTTTTTTGCTAATTACTTAAATTAGCATCGTTCCTTATAGTCATACTATTCTGCGTTGTTCGTTGTTTGTTTGATTGCTAGTGTTTGTATGAGAGAGTTGTTTGTTGGTTTCTGATCAAAGAGAAAGTTGTTGTATTTATTGTTATTTGTTCTGCGATTTCCCTGTTATTGAGCACTGCCTGTTTAAAGGCCTTGATTAAGCTTTGTGAATCTGGATTATACCATTTGGAAAAACTTTTATATATTGCACTGAATATACTTAGTTTTTTTGTCACTTTTTGTCACAGCGAAGTAGGGTATTTGACGTCATTTTATTTCATATCTGTTTGTTAGGGAGTTATGCAAGTAAATCATATTTTATTTTCTTTTGTTTGTGTTGAAGTTATATAACAAAATGTGTGTTTTGTTTATTATTTTGGTCTCAATAGTACTGAAATGATTCCTAAACAAATCAATAAATTACTTTCACTTTGGCCAAATCTCTGTGATTCGATGCGTTCTTCATATGATTGTTTTATTCCATTCATATTTTCTCACTCACATAACCATCCTATTTCTGTTACGGTTTAACCCCTAGAGGTCGTACACAATTTACAGTGTAAAATGTGCTATAGATAAAAAAGATAAACTCAAAACCGCAATCTGCATCATATTCCCAGTATCACAGACTATAAGTGGCTCCTTGGAGGACTTGAATAAAAGGTCTTTGTCACAAAGTGTTACAAAATTCATTTACTTGAAGCCGTCCGGCCTAAATATACTGTACATGTTATGGGTAGCAAAAAAAATGTTCAGGTGGATGGAGAAAAAAAAAAAAAACACAAGCATCTGGAAACAGTTGTACAGTTTATTTTTGCCGTTTTCAGCCAAAAATAATTATATAAGTATAACATGGATATGATTCACAGGTCTACCCCCCTATGGATTCAATTCTGTGAAACAAGAAAATACAAATCAGCTGATTTATATTGCCTTTAGAACACAATATGCAACTGCGTACGCAACAAACACACTCCGGTCTCAAAATAACATAACACATCAGTTAAAACATGATTAAATATTCTGTTAACAACATTATTATTTCATCGGCTTCAATGTGGCATGTTCAAAAGATATATTCAGCTAAAAAGTGAGGAAAAGCTTTTGTAAGGCAATTGTATCTTGTGTTGGTTTGTAGGAGAAAACCAGTGGATTCCTCTGGTACCTTTTTTGTTTTTTTGACGAATCTGGAGGCAGAAATAACAAAAGGTCAGTAGATGTTCTACTTTTTGCATCTCCACACATCCTCTTTTTAAATGGAAGGCCCAAATAAAAATTACTGTCTTTAACTTCCACCTGAAAGCGTGCTTGTAAGTCGCGACAATTGCATAGCAACAACAAAACAAAAGCAGTTCGCTGTAATTGAGGTGACGTCTGTTTTTTTTTATTTTTATGAACTTCTTCCTCTCTGACATTTTTCAATCTAAACACATTAGCATTGACAAATAGGCAGTATTTTTTTTGTAAATATAAGGGGTCACTAACTTCCATCATTGTTTTTATTTATTTTTTTACATTTTTACAGAACTGTATCTTAAATAAGTCCTATGGTGTGACAGTAAAAATGAAAAAAAAAACCCTCTTAATAACATACAAACAGCATGAGAGCGATTTATCTTCATTGTTGGACACTTATATTCATATATTTATTCAATTTTATATATTTTTTGTTTATGACTTGTCAGATTTTTTCAATAAATCGGGGTGTCACACTAAAGGACAACAAAACTTAATTTTAGTGGACAAAAAAGTTAAATATGTGAAAAATTCAGAGACAAAAACTTCAGTCACACGATCTTGAATGGGGTCCTTAATTATAGTTAAGTAATTAAAGTTTTTTGTGGAACTGGCGATTTTAAATTAGCATAAAGTGTCACACCAGAGGACATGGTTTTCTGTAACAAAATGTATCAACATATTAAACATATTTCAAAGAGAGTTAAAAAAAAATGGTTCAAACTAAATCAGGTTTGTAAACACTGATTGACATGCAGTTCCCCAGCGGGAGGGGAACTTCAATGCTATGTGGAAAAACTTCCACTATGGGGATTTCGTCAGAAACCAATCATCTGAAAGAGTGATAAAACGGGCCAATGAAATGCCAATGAATTGGCGGCGTCAGCGTACACAGCTGGCAGCAATCACAATTATTCGTGTATAAAGATGCCAGCTGTGCATAGCAAGACACCTTTTCGCTTTCAGAGCCGAACACGCTACTGAGAGAGTCCTTGGGTTCCTCCAAACCTCCTTCGAGAGAGGTAGAGAGAGAGAACGAGAAAGCTGCCTGTGTTTGAACACAGACACAGAGGTTCCAGAGTGTGTGACAATGCAGTGGCAGACGGTCGAGCTGGGCTATTCTCCCTTGCCTGGGCGTTCTCTGGGTCCGGTCCTTCTAGAGCGGTATGTATAAGAAGCTAATTTTCTTAAAAGAGCAACACGGTCATGCAGCGCGTCTTTTTAAAGACGTCGTTCCGACTGTGCGTTTCTGGATGTGGTGGTTCCCTGTCCACGGATGATGGGCACGAGCACTGTGTTGCATGTCTGGGGGTTCAGCATGTTAATGCGGTGCTCGCAGGCAGCGCATGCCATCACTGCGATGGCATGTCTGTTGCACAGCTAAGATCGCGGCTCGCTCTTGCAAAAGGGCGAACCACCCCTGTTGTCCACCGCAATAGCGGTTGGCACTCGGGCAGATCTGAGGGTTATAGTGGGGGGTCAATCCGCCGCCCTTGGGCTTGCGGACCTCCCATTCCTTAGCGCGCTCCATCCAAACTTTGAGTGAGAGAAGCGCTGCATCCTCCGGGATGATCGCCCTCCCACTCGATGACCAGATGTCCATCGCTGCATCGGAGGGTGGGCTGTCATTTTCCGATGACATTCGGACCCCCTCCTTCCCTCAGGGGTGGTAAGCGAGGCTCCGGATATGGAATCTGAGATGATGACCGTACTAACCTGGGCTGCTTCGGCGGCGAGGCTGGAGATGGCTTGTCCCCCAGCTCCACCGCCGGACCGATTAGGGGTAGGATGTGGAGGATAAGAAGTAAGTTTACAGTTTACAGTAAGTTTACGCAGCGCTGAGGGCACCTTTTTCTGCCCGGTCTGCGTGCACTCCGCCCTCACCTTTCTCTATGACGGAGCAGCAAGGGGGTACGAGGCGAATCCCCAGGTCGAACATGCTAGCACGGTCAATCTTGCCCATGTGGTGCCCCTTCCTGGCGTGATTAGCCTCTGCTCCCGTCCAAAGCGTGTAGGTTGTCTGCGTCCCTCGGGGCCAAAGCCTACACTGCTGCGGACCAGGCTGCTTCCGTTTTGCTTGCTATGGCTGGTGCAGGCGTTGGCCCAGCGGCACGAGGAAGGTTCCGACCCAGGCTTAATTTACGCACTGCAACCGACTTTACTCTGAAAACACCAGGTTGGCTGCGAGTGTCCTGGGAAGGACGATGACCACACTAGTGGTCCAGGAACGCCACCTCTGGCTAAAACCTGACAGATATTTGTGACGTTGACAAAGTTCGCTTTCTTAACACACCCATATCCCAGGCTGGCCTGTTCGGTGACACCAAGGGGGAGTTCACCCAGGAATTCACCACGGTGAAAGAGCAGTCAAGTGTGATCGGCGGGGTTTAAAACAAAACAAAAAAATGAAATAATCCGCTCTCCCCGTCGACTTTGGCTGCTCCTCACTGAAGGGTGCTCGTCTGTGGCTCCAAAATCTGCTCCGCCGCCCTGTCCTTTCCACCGGTTAAGCAGCAGCGTCAAGCACCCCACAGACGAGCCTCAGTGAGCTCTCCCATCCCGTGCTGCTCCACCGCTGGTGCGTCAGTGATTGTACCGATGATGTCACTCGCGACGGGCTGGGCTGCGCTAACCAGGCTGGCAGAACCCGCGCGAGTGACATCATGTTTGGCTCATTCGGACAATCAGACTCGGATTTGCGATTCAGTTCGCTAAACGGTCCCCCAAGTTCACGGGCGTGTATTACACCAAGGTCAGCCCTGTGTCGGCCCCTGTCTTGCGCGAGGAGATTGCTGTCCTCCTGGCGAAGGACGCAATCGAGCCATTCCCTCCAGCCGAGATGAGGTATGGGCTTTTTAGTCTGTACTTCATCGTACCCTAAAAGAGCGGTGGGTTATGGCCAATCCTAGTTCTGCGCATTTTCACCCGCTGCCTTACAAGCACATCCCCCGGTGCGTTCGTCCTCAGGATTGGTCTGCAGCGATAGACCTGAAGGACACGTATGTTCATGTCTCAATTTTCCCATGCCACCGGCAGTTTTTGCGATTTGCGTGTGAGGATCGAGCATGGTAATACAAAGTCCTCCCTTCCGGGCTCTCCCTGTCTCCGCGGAGGATGCCCTAACGCCCCTTCGGCTTGCGGGCATTTGCATACTCACTTATCTCGACAACTGGCTTTTTTTTTTGCTCTCTCGCAGGTTCAATTGGTTACGCACAGGGACTGGGTGCTCCGGCACCTCGACCTGTTAGGGTTTCGGGTCAACCGAGAAAAGAGCAGGCTCGCCCCCGTGCAGAGCATCTCTTTTCTCGGGTTGGAGCTGGACTTGATCACCATGACGGCGCAACTCCCCCGAGAGCGCACCGAGCTGATGCTGACTTGTCTGAGAGAGTTCGACAGGAAAACTGTGGTCCCACTGATATTATTTCAAAGGCTCCTAGGGCAGCCGCTGTCACGCCGCTCGGGTTGCTCCATATGAGACCGCTTCAGCATTGGCTTCACGATCGGGTCCCCAGACGCGCACGGCACGCGGGCACGCACCGAGTGACTGTCATTCCGCTGTGTTGCCGCACCCTCAGCCTCTGGACGGACCCTGCGTTTCTACAGGCCTGGGTGCCTCTAGAACGAGTGTCCAGGCATGTAATCGTTTTGACGGATGCTTCCAGTACGTGCTGGGGGGCCGTGTGTTGCGGGCATGCAGCTGCGGGTCCGTGTAAGCAACCCGGTTGCATTGGCATTTAATTGCCTGGAGCTGTTGGCAGTGTATCTCGTGCTGCACCATTTTTTACCGGTGCTAGAGGGGAAACACGTGCTGGTCAGGACGGACAGCACGGCGATGATGGCGTATATCAACTGCACAGGGGGTATCTGATCTCGCCACATGTCTCAGCTCGCTCGCCGTCTGCTCCTCCGGAGTCATACGCGGCGGAATCGCTGCGTGCCATTTTTTCCCCGGCAAGCTCCACCGCGCAGCCGATGCGCTCTCACTGAGGGAAAATGGAGACTCCACCCCCGGCTGTCCAGCTGTTATAGGTGCGCTCTGCGCGCTGGCTAACACAGCTGGCCCCTGGGCGTGCGTAAATACGCATTTCTCTTCAGTGAGCCTACTCGCAGATACTGTGTAACATCAGGGAGGATGAGGAGCAGGTCTGTTATTGCGCCTCTCTGGCTCAATCGGACCTGTATTCCAGCTCTCTCCTCGTGACGCCCCCTCCCTGGCATATCCCCTTAAAGAAGCTCCTTCTTCTCTGGGACAGGCACCATTTGGCACCCTCACCCAGATCTCTGGAACCTCACGTGTGGTCCATAGATGGAGCGCGGAGGACTTAGGTGACCTACCGGTTCAGTGGTTAACACCGTCACTCAGGCTAGAGCACCCTCTACGAGGCATACCTACGCCCTGAAGTGGAGTCTTTTCACTGTGTGGTGTACTTCTCTCCGAGAAGGACCCTGGACATGCCAGATCAGTGTGATGCTTTCCTCCTTCAGATGGCTGGAGTTAAGGCTGTCCGCACTGAGGGGTTGGCGTTACGATGGCGTCCTTAGAGCGGGGATGGCGGCGCGCTGGGAAAGCATCACCTCATCATCCAGTTCCCAGAGGTGCGAGACGCTGGTTAATTAAATCAATCCTGTCCCCCTCTCATACCCACTTGGATATCTCTCTTAGGAGAGGTCTGCTCGATCCACTCGACTCAGTATCTTGAAGATTTCTGTCCAGGTAGACAGCTCTGCTGGTCGCGTTGGCATCGGTCAAGAGGGTCGGGTATCTGGAGGCATTTTCGGTCAGCGAAGTGTGCTAGCAATTCGGGCCGGCCCACTCTCACGTTTTCCTGAGACCCCGGCCCACCTAGGTGCCCGAGGTTCCTACAGCGCTTCTTTCTAGACCTATTTTAAAATGCCTAGAAACTTAACTAGGTGTATTTTTTACGACTCCCCAAAAATATAAATAAGCCTTTAAGCGCTTCACAGGTAAGTAAGTTAGGGCCAGGGGACACTTTGGAGGGCTGCGTCTTTGGTGATGATGGTGCGCTCACGCCGAGAGCCTGGCAAACCTCTCACCAGTGACGTGGTAAGGTTCAATCACTGTGGTGTTTTCCATACATTTCCCCATATTGGAAGTTTTTCCACATAGCATTGAAGTTCGGGGAACAACGTTTTCTCTCTTTTTTATGTTGTTAATGTATTTCTTTAATATGTATATTATAAAGATATTTGTTTTGTTTTAGTGTATAAAAAGCCTTACCAGAGACTAAGGCTGAAAATTAGCCATTGGCTAGAAGCCTATATGTGAAGCATCGGCTGCTTCAAAGTGTAATGTTATACTGCATTGTCCCTGTTAAATAGACCAAAAAATTAAAATGAATCAAGTTCCTATGATTTTAGAAATATATGGATAGTAACAATTATAAAAATAGCCACTTGTAAAATTAGGCCTATTAATGATTTTACGATTTTCTTTCTAATTTATAAGAGTTGTCAATTATTGAACTACGCTTGAGACAGACACACCATAACACTGTAAAAAATGCTGGGTTCCACACAAACTGATTAAGTTAACTTAATGTTTTTTACAAATTTAAGTGGATTGAACATAAAACAATTAAGTTATTTTGTTGATTCAGCTCGTTAAATAAGTAGTTTGAACAAGCAGCAATTTGTTTTTTGAGTGTATGTTTTAAGATTTGGCTAAAAAAAAATTTAACAACAGCAGTTTTTATAAGAAAGGGTCCATGGAAGACACAGAAATGTTTAACCTTTTACTGCATTACTAATGATTAATGACATTACTAAAGATATTCATTTTTGTCACGTGTGACAGTAAAAATGCAACAAGCCATACACACAAAAATGTACCGTGTATCTTTAGAGCATCACGCAGCCCTTCTTCTTGGCCTTGGTGGGCTGTGGGCAGAGCACAGCGCGAATCGCCTCATCAAACACTGTTTTTAGCCCTCTCTGAGTGAGGGCCGAACACTCCAGGTATTTTACTGCATCTGTTCACACACAAACACACAAGTCGGGGTTAATGGTGCATCCTCTTACACATCACCTCCCGTCACTATAAGGCTAGTTTGGATGCATGCTGAAGCAATTCTGGCCTGTACAGAGTGGGATACTTAACACCAGATGTCTGGGAGTATTAGGTGTGCATAAATCTGTCATATCGGAGCGTGTAGGAGGGCCGGCCCATGTGTTCTCCCAAATGCTCATTCAAATCACGCTGAGAACAAATTGCATTTAGCATCTAAATCTGTAGCCTGATATGTAGTGCTCTGTAATTTTGCGCATTTAGAGACTATGTGGTAATTATATGTTACAAAGGAACCAGACAACAAACAGTGTTTGCATTTGTCTTGCATCTTTAGGACAATTTTAAAAGAATTGTTCTAGGAACTGATTAAGTATAAAGCTTGTCAGAAGAATATATAAAATGTGGGGTTAGTAAGATTTTTGAAAGGAGAAAGTCTGCATTTGAAATGGATACACTGTGTGCATTTTAAGCATAATTTATTCTTGTGATGGCAAAGCTGTGTTTTCAAATTTATTACTCCAGGTTTCAACATCACATAATCTTTCAGAAACCCTTTTAACCAAACATTTCTTTGGAAGCCTTTTTTCCACAAAGGGAAATTAAGTCAGAACTGTAAAAGAGCCTCTAAATTTGCAACTCAGAATTGAGGTTTATTTTTTTTTATCTTGAAATTATGACTTTTCACACAATTTGAAATGTAAGAATTGTTAATAATAATAAACTCAGAAATTGATTATTTAAAAAACAAAATCATTGCACTTATGATTGTTTTTCTTAGAATGCATGTCAATTTCTCACAATTGTCAGCTTATATCTCCCAATTCTGATTTTCCTTTTGAAAAAATGGGAATTCAGATTTAAATTCACAATTCTGATAAAAATAAAAATAAAAGATTGCCATAACCTATACCGTATGGTGGAAACAGTGCTTCTTGTTTCAATTTTTATGGAAACCCTGATACAGATTTTTTTTTTCAGGATTCTTTGTTAAATAAAAAGTTCCAGAGGACATAATTTAGCTAAATAGGAAGTTATTTGAAATAGTGTAAAATATCTTATACATTTTTTATTAAATTAATGCATTCTTGTTGCATAAAAAAACAACAACACACACAATAAAGTTTGAAAAAAAAAAAAAAAAGAAAAAAAAAAGAAAGAAAAAAAGTAGTGTGTACTATACTATTATCCAGTGATATAAAAAGTACAAATCCAGCTCTGCCACCTCACCTATTTCTTTGGCCAATGCGAGACCCTGTGGGTAAGTGATCGGTGCCAGTTTCTTCTCCTTCAGCTTTTCGATGGTCTCCTTCTCATCTCTCAAGTCAAGCTTGGTGCCAACCAGGATAATAGGAGTGGAAGGGCAGTGATGCCTCACCTCTGGGTACCACTAGAGGGAGCAGAGGAGCAGATCAAAACACTTCATTCTCTGCTGTTTATCGTTCCATCTGTAGACTAGATACAGCCTTTCTTTTTGTCTTATTCAGAGCTTTGTTCTGTTTAATGACCAATCTAAAATCCCTTTGCAAGTTTGTTATACAATACAGAATGGCCTGAGAATTCATGCTAGTTTGTTTCACTTTGTTTTAGGATATGCCAAGGCCTTTTTGCTAAAAAGATCTTCTCAGAAATCACTAGCTGAATCACTGGTTATAGCCGAGCACATAAACAATGTCAGTGCTCTCTCAGAAAATGTGTAAAATGCAGAGCAGAGCAAATGGAGAAAAACCTTTGAAAAGGTGTGCAAAGACTGCTGCACTTTTCAAGGTCCGGCGTCTGAATGTTGGCCTTTAATCTGACAATCACAAATACCATTGTTTTCATACACAAAGCAGCCCATGCAGTCACACCGAGCAGACCTTGAGTGATCAATGGATGTTGCCACAGTAAGTCTGTGGTGTTCTTGCCATCCCAACAGACTTAAAGTGGCTTAAAATAAAGCAGTCATACAGCAACATATGTTATGTTGTGAACACTAAAGTTAAAGAAATCAGAACCAACAATATAAGAGCTAACAAAACAAAACAGAGACTGTACTGTACAAAAGATTACTTTAGAAATATATGAAGTGCAGCATAAATTAATTAGGAAAATAAATATTTGTATCCATTTTCAGTGAATATTCAATATATTTTTGGTGCATTTTTACAAAACAATTTTATTAAACAGTTATATTAATTCAAATAAGAGTTTGGTCACCTTTAGGAATAGAAATATATTACATTTAAATTCTAACAAAATGTTGCCAAAAAAAACCCTACACAATTTCAACTACATTTGCCTTTTTTATTTATCTTTATTTTTTCCTCTTTATTAAAACGTTATTTAAAATATTTGCCTAACATAATGATTTGGGTGTACTAGAACTGCCCCAGTTTGCCTAATCTAATCAATAGGTGAAATAATGGCTGATGCTAGCAGGTCACATGATAAATGACAACACAGTGAGTGCAGATTACATGAACACTACACACAATCATTCTACAAAGAGCTTATTTTTAAAGGTGATCGCAAATAAATTCTAATTAAAAACAATACCTACTCATTATTTAATCTGTTCAAGTTTATTTACATTTTGAAATGAAAGTTCAATAGTCTTTTCTTCCCTGTTATGATGCACAGTCAAAAGTACAGAAATGGCTTCTTGAACAAAAAAATTAAAGGGGCGGTGCCTGACTTTGCCTGTCAGTTGTTGTGGTTTAGTAATGCCGTGGTGTCATATGAAGATGTCCTCATGCCATCTAGTAATTACTGCAATTTCTATAGAATATATATATATATATATATATATATATATATATATATATATATATACATATATGAGACAACATGTCATTTTCTTATTGGTTCTTTTTTCTCCCTCAGACTTGGAATTTTATATGGCAATGCTAACAATGCCTAAATACATTTGAAGCAGTCAGGTGATATTATTACAGCAGAATGGTGCACAGCTCTCAGAACATTCCCACATAACAGATTAAGTTGTAATTATGAGTTCTACAAGGGCATGAATGATTTTTTCTAGTCAGATTCTCAGTATGAATGTGGGGTGAAAGCAACTTGAGTGACAGGTTGTCCTGCTTTTATTCATTCATTCATTCATTCATTTTCTTTTCGGCTTAGTCCCTTTATTAATCTGGGGTCGCCACAGCAGGATGAACTGCCAACTTATCCAGCATATGTTTTACGCAGCGGATGCCCTTCCAGCTGCAACCCATCACTGGGAAACATTCATACACACTCATTCACACACATACACTACGGACAATTTTTTAGCTTACCCAATTCACCTATACCGCATGTCTTTGGACTTGTGGGGCAAACCGGAGCACCCGGAGGAAACCCACGCGAACACGGGGAGAACATGCAAACTCCACACAGAAACGCCAACTGACCCAGCCGAGGCTCGAACCAGCGACCTTCTTGCTGTGAGGCGAACGTGCTACCCACTGCGCCACCGCGTCGCCCCTGTCCCGCTTTTATACGAGCAAAAACATCATTGGAGAACAGAAAATTTAAAAAAAAAGGTAATTTCAACAGGGGAACTGATTTAGTTTTTTATTATAAATGATTTCAGTACACACAAATGAATGCAGATATTTTATAATTTATTCATGTGTTCTCTTCATCAATATGCAGTGCCTAAAAAAACATTTTAAATCAAATTCTCAGTGAATATGTACAATATTTATCATTAGATGTTTACAAAAAGTTCTTAAATGAAATTAATTATTAAATTATTTTAACATGGGAGTTTTATGAAAAATCTGGGCACAGCATATATTTAGAATTTTAATATGTAAATTAAACCATTAGCAAAATTTGCATAATTGAGATCTTAGACTGGCATAGTTTCTCAAGGTTTTTTCCTTCACTTTCATCAGTTAGTGAAGTTTGTTCCTCGCCACTGGCTTGCTTGGTTTGGGACTTGTGGAGCTGCGCATCGTTGGATTTGCTCCTCAGTGTTTTGGCTTTCAGCAGTCACATTTATATTACATCGGACTGAACTAAACTGAACTTCAACTCAGAAAACTGGACTGAAGCAGTTTCAATTTACTAAAATTTCCCTTATGTTGAGCTGCATTGACACAATCTATATTGTAAAAGACAAAGATTAATTGAATTGAAAGTGATATAATATCTGTACGTGTTGTGTTATATGAGTTTTATGTTATGTATTGGCCATGTCATGTATTGTAGGTACATGGCGAATTTCCCAGAAATGGAACTATAATGAACTATAAAGTTCATGCATTGTAAAACCAGAGATTTTTTTTTACTTTACTTACCCTTATCTGGCAAAGAGCCATACAGGCTAACCTGATTGATATTATGATTAGAATACAATTATTTAAAGTCATGAAAAAGTTCAAAATTCTTTTAATATCCCACAATAACACTCCAGGGTTTTTTCAAATGAGTTTTTCAATGAGTACCCTATCAAGGGTTTAAAAAATACTTACATTTTAACCCTGAACATGTGAAACAACATTTTTTGTTTGAACGTGTTTTAGGGGCTCAGTCACCTATAAAAACAATACTCTATGGAGTAATAATCTATGGAAGTCCCCCAAACAATTCCCAAAAACCAAATATGCGTGTATATGAAACAAAACAATTTCTAAATAAATACTGCAATTTTCCTATCAAATTATTTTGCACTACATTTATAACTTTAAATGCTAACATACAAAACTCAAAACACTGAACTGAGCTGTTGTGCACGCAAAATATCTTTTTAAAAGAGCAGTAATCAAACATTTCCTTTAAACTTCCATGACTCTCTAAAATGAGCTCTAGTTATTCATTCTTTCAGTCCAACATTGAATTAAAAGAAGCTCAAGTGTAGTGTTTTGAATACACCAGCACAAAGTATCTTTGTTTCCTCTCTTCAAGCTTATTAATAAGAGACTTCAAAAGGTTTTAGAAATGCAGAATGGTGGCCTTCATTGGAGATCAGCAGGTCTTCAGTGGAATTTGTGAACATTTATGATTGGCGGTTGGGTGGGTTGCTTTATGAGCCTTTCCTTCTAATCTAGCCAAACGAAAATTATTACATCGCCCTGTTTTCACATACAATCAGCCTGCATGGTTAATGAGAAGTGATCTTTTTCACCCTTAACTTCTCCGTGACATGTGATTATCCCTGAATGGATGCGTAAGCGCAGGCCACATGACGTCTTACAACCCCTGTATATTTGTGCACTTTCCTCTCCACTTTAAATAGATTTTAATTTGTCTCCTCAACCTTGCACAATCTATCAAGACTGCATTTGCATATGGCAAGTGTTACCATGGTTACTACCCAGGAATATACTGTAGAAATAATAAAGGGAACAACCGGGAGGGTAGAAAAAGCAAAGAGTGGAAGAAGCTTCTGAAGGTCTTTGATTAGGAGTGAAAGCGAAAAGCATTAAGGAACCGGCGAGATGAGATTGCCATTGTTTGAGCTTAATAACAATTCAAAGGGTTGTTTGTGGACTTGTTTATGCAAATGCAGATTTTAAGCAATGTAAATTGGATCAGATTAAGCCTCGAGTGGTTCTGGAATTATTGATATCACATACAATTTGTCTCCATTTTCCATCTCAGGCATCAGGGACCTTGATAAAGTTTGGCAAATTAACAACAAAAACTCAGCAGAAAAAAAAAACACTCTTATTTTCTTTGCTCGTTCATTTTATTATTAATGAAAAGCACTGAAGATGGTAGAATACAATGGTACAATCTTTCTGCTTGTGTTTGATCAAGCCGATTCTTTTTAACAATGTGAATCTTTTGTTTTTTTTGTCAATTCTCTTTCTGTCAATTAGCCGGAGTCCCACTAAGGTGGCTTTGTATTAGCAAAGGCTTAGAGCTGACATCACAGTTAACCGTTTAGCTGAGGGCAAACTAACTAAACTAACTAGATAGACAACACTTTGCAACAGAAACCACTTATTTTGAACAAATTAGGAAGATTTAATCTGTTGTGTACAATGAACAACAGTATGCTTATAGATTCACACAGTTCAAACAGTGTATAATTGTTTGTTGTTCATGACAATGCATTAAGAAATATGTCAAACGAAACCGTATTGTATAGTTTTATTAGTGCAAGTCTGTGAGATTTTGGAATTGGAACACAAAAGAAGGTATTTTAAAAAGGTCTAAACAACATTGAACTCAATAGATTTTCCTACTATGTATTTGTCATAGTCATTACATAAACTAGGTAACAACTACTATCCCTCAATCTACCCCTAAACCTAACTTTAACTCATGTACAGAAGCTACCTTACAGTACAAATACTGTAATCCTTAATATCTTCCATTAAATAGTTCCATTAAAGAAAGAAAGCAATAGGTTTAGATAGACATTCGTAAATAATGATGAAAAAAAGAAAGAAAAACACTTTTTTGGTGAACTCTCTTTAAATTGTATAACCTGCATATTTTCCACAGTCAAACAGTGTCTATGTTTATCCCAACAATACTCCAATCTGACTAAGAGTAGAGAGAACAAGATGTCTTTAGGCTTTGAAAGAAAAAAAAAAAAAAAAAAAAAAAAAAAAAAAAAAAAAAGTCATTTTTTTTTTCTAAAGAGAAACAAAAAATGTACTTTCCGTCAATCATGGAAAGACACTAAAAGACATGCTAGTCTCCCAGGCAATCAATATATATTGAGATCTAATTAAGCATCAAGCAAAATGTAATTCTGTATAAGAAACAAAACAATATTTACAAAGATTTCATGCATAGACTGATTATTTCACTCAATGTATCATCAGTACTCATTTTGTTTTGCCTGTATATAGCCATTGGCTTGCATTTAAGGTATACACAAAAATAAATATTTTACTGACAAAAAAAAAAAAAAACACTTATATCTTGGATGGCCTGAGAGTAAGCAAAGATTTTTTATTTTGAGCAAGCTATCCCTTTGAGGAAGTAAAGATTATCTATAGTAACATAAGATGCGATTCCAGATCAAATGTCTACCTTCTACGTGACCTGAACGTGATCTCTTTTTGCCCCATAGGACACTGGGTTATTTTGCTACTGCACTACACACTCAAGAGAGAACCGTCATTTTGACTTCTAAAACAGCCTCCCCTTTTGGGATCACTTTTGAAAATGCTCTCTGTCAGGGTGAAATAGAGGCGTTTAAACACTAACTAAGTGGTGTGTATCTATCAGGCATCTGCAGTAGCATTAATGAAGAACGCATCAAGGTCAGCGGAGCTTCTGCTACTTATTATACTTCCATAACAGGTTTTTGTGAGTGTGAGGTGGATAAATATCTTACTAAAAAGAATCTCCATTGAATTAACCTTTCGTATGGAAAACCTACAGCTAAGGATGAAGCTGTGTGTGATGAATGTTTGCCGAGAACAAATACCTTTTTCTTCCAAAACCGCTGAATTTCACTGATGGATCTCAGCCTTCGATTTATGAACGTGAATAGTCGCAAGGACAAAACGGCTGACGTCAACCTTATTTTTTTGAGTATGACTCTTGCATTTAGCGAATGTTTATAATTGAGGTCAGCAAATGCATCATGGATTAATGCACAGTGGCATCTAGTGTCCGTTTCAATGCAAAGCAAGTTTTAAAGCGCTTGTGTGTGCATGTGGGAATGTGGAATGACAGTGTGTCATTGTGCAAGCAGATGATGTTGGTTGCTACTGGATTGTGCCTGTAGGCTCATTCTGGTGTGACTTTGCTCCTTTTTTGTTAAGATAGTGTATGCATGTATGAACTCACCTTGGCTCTAACATTTTCAAATGATGCTGGGCTCACCAAAGAGAAACAGATAAGAAACACATCCTACAAAACAGAGAATATTAATTATCAGTAAAATTGTATAAATGCTATAATTTAAAAGATAGGTCAGTATTTTTTTATTAATCATCCATGAAACATGACAGTAAAAAAGGTGACATTGAAGGCATTAAAATATAATATAATATTCGTTCATTCTTTTTCGGCTTAGTCCGAACTGCCAACTTATCCAACATATGTTTTACGCAGCGGATGCCCTTCCAGCTGCAACCAATCACTGGGAAACACCCATATACTCTCATTCACACACATACACTACAGACAATTTAACTTATCCAAATCACCTATAGTGCATGTCTTTGGACCTGTGGGGCAAACCAGAGCACTCCAACTGACAATTTTGAAAAGATTTGAATACAGATGCTAACACTGTCAAAATGATTTGGATTTGTGAAAATCACTAAAAACTATGTATTGTATTATGCATGCCAGGCCAGTAGTTGGCGATGTAAAGAAACACTGTGTATTAGCACACATACCCTCATGTAGCCCGCTATGCTAAGAAATTACAGGAATGGATATATTTATAAAAACAGACATATTAAACAGAAAATTGTAATTCAACTGACTTCAATGTGTTTTTGATCAAATAAATGTAGCCTTAGTGAATTTAATAGAATTCTTCATACTGCACATACAGTGCTCAACATAAATAGTACACCCCATTTTGAAAATGAATATTTGTATCCCTTTTTGAGTTTATTTTGGTGCAATACAGATTTATTAAACAGATATATTTATTAAAATAATATTTTAGTCACTGAACATCTTTAGAAACAGAAAGATAATACATTTAAATTAATGTGAAATATTGAAAATATTGAAAAAATACAAACTACAAAATTTAAACAAAATTTTATGTATATGCTTTGTTTCACTTGATTTTTGCTCTTTTAAGAATTTATAACATATAAATTTGCTCCACTACTTTTTGGACTGTTATCATAAGTTATTTTGTTAGATTAGCTCCAGATTTGGCTTCTGTACTGACATACATATATATACACATATATAAAAAATCTGTAAAAAAAGAGAATTTTGTCCCATTAAACATCTGTGGTGGTGTTTACCGTCTGCGGGTAGGACAGTGGCCGCAGTCTGTCATAGTCTTCCTGTCCGGCTGTATCCCAGAGTCCCAGGTTGACTGGTTTGCTATCCACCATTACATTTGCAGAGTAGTTATCAAACCTGTGGGAAAACAGCAAACCCACATAATCTCTCAACAGTTCATCATGAACATACTGTGAAAACATAAAACGTTCAAACCTTCCGGATGTGATACTCACACTGTGGGAATGTACTCCCCGGGGAACGCATTGGTAGTGTAGCTGATGAGAAGACAGGTCTTTCCCACAGCTCTGAAAAACACAAACAACAAAGATAAAACACTTAGTAATCTGTCAGAAAACAAACAGCATAATGCACTTTCAGTAAAACACACGCTGCTAAAATTACTTCAAAGTGCACTAGGTATCTGGTGTAACCATCACAAGAGGAACAGGTGTATTGTGATGAATTTGTTCTCAAACACAAAGAACATTGTACTGTATGTGGTCCTATTACAAGAACTAGGCATTGAACGTTTAAATCTTTACTGCATAGGCCAATGCCATACATGAAAGAGGAGATTGTGTGTCCACTTTGTATTATTCCTTTTCATTGGTCAAAGCTCAACTAACTCACTACCGGTTTACACAGAAGTTTTTGCATGCCACTTTCACTACTTTTTTTTCACTATGTATGGAGGTGGGCTGACCAGATGAAACTGTTTTTTTTTTTTTAGGTTTTCATTTAGTATCCATTAGAGCTGCATGATTAATCAGTAAAAGATTGCAAAATGGACTCAAACACACACAATCTTAATTCTAAATGACAGTGATTTGCATGTCTTTATTGAACGTTTAATAATGACAGCTGAAAGATTTCAAATATTGCAGAAAAAATTTAATAAAAATTAAATTTCTACTAAATAGCTTTTTGCCTATCCAGAATAGTGCTTCTCTAGTACCAATTGTAATACCTCTTGGCTGATTCATCAGTTTTCCACTATTAAAGCCAAACTATTAGCATCATCAGAAAAATCAAGTAATGCCATTACTTGTGTTTGTGCTTTAGCTTTACTTATAATTCATACTTCTATGGTGCTCATTGGTTTGAACTTCCAAACTGCTGTTTCAATAAAGCTTAAATGGGCTGTAAATGATCCCGGCCAAGCAAAAAAAAATGTTCTTCATAAAAATAATCATCAATAAATAAGCCTCAGTGAT
>CAIGQV010016547.1:11842883-11908710 GCA_903798115.1 Danio jaintianensis | reverse complement strand
TGTGTGTGTGTGTGTGTGTGTGTGTGTGTGTGTATGTATGTATGTATATATACACATACATATATATACACATACACATACATACATAAACACACATCACTGAGGCTTATTTATTGATGATTATTTTTATGAAGAACATTTTATATAATATATATATTCTGTTTCTTTTTAACTACAAAATCTTGCATCCCAGAGCCAGTGCATTGCAAGCATTGTGGAACCATTTACCGGGTAATATCTTTATTTCTTGGTTTGGATCATTTATAGTGCTTTGAAACCTGCATTAAAATTAAAATGTGTAAGTTCCCAGAAGTCCACCCTATGTGGAGAAAAATCTTGTTTTCCTCAAAAACCTCAATTTCTCTTTGACTAAAGAAAGAAAGAAAGAAATTTCCATTTTGGAATGACAATAGAGTTGAACAAATCAACAAATGATCAGGAAATTGTCATTCTGGAAGTTAAATAATCCTTCAACACCCCCTTACTCATATTACACTCTTGAAAATAACAGTGTACTTTTCTTTTCTGTTTGCTTTCCATAGTTTCATCATTTAGCAGACAACAGAAGTCTAACTTCAGGGCACAACAATTTGTATATAATCAGAAACCCTTTCACAGAACTAGAAGTAAAACAAAAAAAAAGTACTGCTGTCACAGTCAGATCCAGCGATAGTTTGCTGCATGCAGAGCTGTGACAGCAAAGTGGAGTGCAACACAAAATACATCAAAACAATTATGTATGCTAACAAGAACT
This sequence comes from Danio jaintianensis, assembly GCA_903798115.1. Lineage (NCBI taxonomy): Eukaryota > Metazoa > Chordata > Actinopteri > Cypriniformes > Danionidae > Danio > Danio jaintianensis. The sequence continues at coordinate 11,907,956 of CAIGQV010016547.1, read as the reverse complement.
TAAAAATCGAAGTTGACATTCAGTATGAAAGCAGGTCACCTGAAGCAGCAAATGCACACATGGGCTAAAAGAAAAGAGTACGAGAGACAAATTCCAGTGGAGTGCATGTTGATGCATGCACGCAGTGTGACTGAGGAATGCTGGGATTCAGGAGCCTGTGGCAACATCTCGCTTGCATCAGGAAAACATGGAGCTACTCAAGGGCAAGGCCAAAAGCAGACACCTCAGGCTACACACGTTCAGTCACATCACAACGATTCGCTAGCTTTATAACACTCGCTTCTGCCTTTGATTTCTCCCTATCGCTGTCTCTAAAGTGCAGTTGCATTCATGCAGGCACAAGAACATATACATGCACACACATACACACGTTTGAGTTATCCAGACTTGTGTGCACTCGACTCAAGGGCTGGGTTTGGGATTATTGTGCACTATAAATCATGATGATTCAACACCAAAAACAGAAAATGTCAGATGAAATTTCTGTAATCCATTCTTAGGGCTGTACAATATGATTGTATGGACAAAATAAAAAGTCTATCTTTTCATATTATGCTCTATAGTTTATTTTGTGGTGTCACGGTAATACGCTATGTGGTGTTATGGTAATACTTTTTCATTTTTTTATATGAGCCAGATATTACATTACTGGGATGCAGACAGAAACATGAGTAACAGCATCATGGGAAAGTTGCAATCTTGAAAGCACAATGTTTACATTTTGCATTGTATTTAGCAATATTTTTTGTATTTTTATGTGGGACCTCTAATCATTTGTTTTTAAAAGTCTTTTATACTTTATATTTACTTTTATATGTCCATATTTATACTCCAACATTTGCCCTGAAGTTCTAAATGAGTGAGAAATACGATCACATGCTGTATGAATGAGTAAAAGTCTGAGTATATACTTTAAAGTGTAAAAAAAAAAGCATTTACAAGTGGTCAATATACAGTTTAAGCCTTCCTGTCATTTTTTTTTCTTTTTCAAATATTTCTTAAATAATGTTTAATAGACGTTTAAAAAAAATCATAGTATTTCCTATAGTATTTCCTACAATATTATATGGCCAGAATCTAAGCAGTGTTTTTAAGCAATATTTTTTTTCGATTGTGTACAAAACAAACCATCTTTATACAATGATTTACCTAATTACCCTGACTTGCCTAATTAACCTAGTTAAGTCTTTAACTGCACTTTAAGCAGAATACCAGTATCTTGAAAAATATCTAGGAAAATATTATGTCCTGTCATCATGGCAAAGATAAAAGAAATCAGTTATTAGAAACAAGTTATTAAAACTATTATGTTTAGAAATCTTCTGTTAAACAGAAATTTGGGAAACAAATATACAGGGGGGATAATAATTCTGACTTCAACTGTATAAAACTATTAATTGATCAAATTTACAGAAATGGTACTATATCGTGATATATATCATTATCAGGATATGATGTGACAAAATGATATGAGAGTCATCTCGCCCAGCCCTATACATTCTGACAAGAGATGTCGAAATAAAGTAATATTAACGGAACTAAAACCGAGTGCAACCTCTATGGAAATCCGAGATGCCTAACATCACTCAGCACACTTGAATAAATTGTAATCTACATCAATTTCAGTATACACTCCAGGCAGAAGCATAATTAGAAAACAGTGGGAGATAACTGTTAAAAGAGGTACTTTCTGGGAGCTCTTTGATGTCGTGAATCAGATATAGATAGATACAGAGGGAAAGATAAATGCAGGGAGAAAGCGAGGGGAGAAAAAGCTCAGTATGGGGCCTGGCATTGTCGTGACAGGATGACAGGAAGTTGGGCGGCATCAGCCAGGAAGAGAGACAGCGAGCGGCTTTTTGAAGTTTGTCTTTGTAAAATGTGCCCTTGGTGGCTTCAACTTCTTCATTCTGTTCTTGCTCTTTGATTGTTAAATGCTAGCGTTCTCCGTTACTCCTACAACTGTAACAATGTTATTGCTATAAGTGTGCACTTGTGCTTGTGTGTCACAGATCTAGAGCTGAACGTATGAAACTGCACAGCCTCGTGTTTTAGCAGAGCTGGCTTCCGCAGAGAGCAAGAATGAGTCAATACAGAAAAAAATTATACTCAGAAAATGAAAAAGAAAATGTCCACCAAGAATTCAGGACTGTTTAGAGAACTTTGCAAACACCATGTGATAGCATCAGGGTTATTGTATCAAATATATCTTTAAAAAAAACAATGATTATTTATGTATTTCTGATGTTTTTAATTTTTGACATGTTCATTGTTATGCAATTTAAAGACTGATGATATTGATGACTGTCTGTTTCAGTTATGTAACGATGATGTATGTAATTTTTTAATAATCCATCTTTTGGATTATGGAAATGATGTATTGTATAAATGGATGTGATATTATGTCATGTGAAATCTGTCCAGTATTTAAATAGGAGTAAACTATGTTTTTAATAATTGAACATTGGCTAATAATTCATTTGTGATTTAAATAAGATTTAATTTCTCTATACACTGAGGAAACATTTTGTGTCTTTTTCCTGATGAATTTGAATTAAAATGTAAAAAACAAGAATATTTGTATGAATGCAGATCACTTCTTGTAATAGCATCAAATAAAAAAAGCACTGCAGGATTTGTGTTGACACGCATGAGTTAAAGAATGTAATTTCAATATGAATAAAACATTGACAGTTATATTCTGTTTCATTGAATTAAATGATTGCCCTGACATAATGTCATTGTTTTGTGTTTATCTAAACTTCACCAGATTATCTGAAATTGATTGTAAAGTTCTAAAACACACCCAGGTGCTTGTGAACGCTTTTACATAACAGGACATTTTCCACAGACACACCGGACTGTGTGTACACATTGTGATATGACATCACTCCTGAACTAGCAGGTCATTATTTATCAAAATTTAAAAGCGTGAAATTCAAATGAGTTTGGATTCACATAAACATGAATGGGGTAATTTTTTTAAAACACTGGGGATGTTCATGAAATGTAATTTTCACACACAGAAAAAAGAAATAAATAAAATAATAATAATTAGGGCCTCACGGTGGCGCAGTGGGTAGCACGTTCGCCTCACAGCAAGAAGGTTGCTGGTTCGAGCCTCGGCTGAGTCAGTTGGCATTTCTGTGTGGAGTTTGCATGTTCTCCCCGTGTTGGCGTGGGTTTCCTCCGGGTGCTCCGGTTTCCCCCACAAGTCCAAAGACATGCGGTATAGGTAAAATTGGGTAAGCTAAATTGTCAGTAGTGTATGAGTGTGAATGGGTGTGTATGGATGTTTCCCAGAGATGGGTTGTGGCTGGAAGGGCATCCGCTGCGTAAAACATATGCTGGATAAGTTGGCGGTTCATTCCGCTGTGGCGACCCCAGATTAATAAAGGGACTAAGCCGAAAAGAAAATGAATGAATGAATGAATGAATAATAATAATTATTAAATAAATAAATAAATAAGTATATGTATATATATATATATATATATAACGCCTAAACCGTTGATACTAGGCAGGATGGATACATGCTTTCATGTTGTTGATGCCAAATTCTGAGCCTACCATCTATATGTCGTAGCAGAAATCGACACTCATCAGATCAGGCAACGTTTTTCCATTGTCTTCTATTGTCCAATTTTGGTGAGCCTGGCGAATTGTAGCCTCAGTTTCCTGTTCTTAGCTGACCTAGTGTGCTCTTCTGCTGCTGTAGCCCATCCGCCTCAAGGTTCGTTGTGTTGTGCGTTCAGAGATGCTCTTCGGCATACCTCGGTTGTAACGAGTGGTTATTTGAGTTACTGTTGCCTTTCTATCAGTCTGGCCATTCTCCTCTGATCTCTGGCATCAACAAGGCATTTGTGCCACCAGAACTGCCGCTCATTGGATATTTTTCTTTTTCTGACCATTCTCTGTAAACCTTAGACATGGTTGTGCATGAAAATCCCAGTAGATTAGCAGTTTCTGAAATACTCAGACCAGCCCGTCTGGCACCAACAACCATGCCATGTTTAAAGTCAGTTAAATCACCTTTCTTCCCCATTCTGATGCTCGGTTTGAACTGCAGAAGATCATCTTGACCATGTCTACATGCCTAAATGCATTGAGTTGCTGCCAAGTGATTAGCTGATTAAAAATTTGCGTTAACGAGCAGTTGGACAGGTGTACCTAATAATGTGGCCGTTAAGTGTATAATATGTATAGGAGGATGCATGTTCCTTGTTTTAGTTGAACACCCTTTGGTCATTTTGAACTGTCATTGTATGAAAAGCACCTACTGTATGCACACTTCTTAGCTGCTTTATTAGTTACGAATGTTCAGCTTATTAATATTAGCAGCCAGTCAACAAATGTCACCAAATCAATCCCTTTGGGCATGTTGAACAAGTTGAATTTCAAATCAAGCATCAGAATCAGGAAGAAAGAAATCTATGGAAGTCAATGGTTACTAGTTTCTACATTACTTTTGTGTTCATCAAAAAAAAAAAAAAAAAAAACTCAAATAGGTTTGGAATATGAGGATTCGGGTGAGTAAATGATGGCAATTTTCATTTTGGGGTTTCTTGCACAACAGTCTCAAAGAATGGTCTAAAACAATAAAGTGGCAGTTCTGTGAACGAAAAAGCCAGTTGATGCCAGAGGTCAGAGGAGAATGACCAGACTGGTCTAAGCTGAAAGAAAGACAACATTAAGAGGAGCATTTCTTCTTACTTGACAGTTGCACATCTATACTAATATATAATTGAGTGAGATGTGACACACACGCGCACACACACGCATGCACGCACGCACACAGACAGACAGACAGAGCAGTGGGCAGCTATTGCTTCCAGCGCCCGGGTAGCAATTAGGGGTTAGGTGCCTTGCTCAAGGACACCTCAGCTGGGTATCGAAGATCGAGAGTGCGGTTCATTAACTTCTCCCATCTTCAATTTCTGCTGGGACCGGGAATTGAACCTTTTGATTATTTGATTACAAATACAACTCTCTAACCCCTAGTGTGGCTGACCATATGCACCCCTTTAAGACCAATCACGTAATGGCTACTTCCAGCAGGATAACGCACAAGATCACAAAGCTCAATTTATTTCAAACTGGTTTCCTGAACATGACAGTGAGATTACTCTACTCCAGTCACCATTTCTCAGTTCAAAATGGCATATTTGGGATGTAATCGAACAGGTAATCGCTGCCAATTTGCTGGCTGCACATCTATGATGTCAATATGGACCAAAATCTCTGAGGTATATTTCTGGCACCTTGATAAATCTATGCCACAAAACAATTAAGGCAATTCTGAAAGCAAAAGTTGTCTACTACCAATACTAACTTAAGGGATAGCATTCATGTTAAAATGAAAATTTCTTTTTCATTTACTCATCTTTAAGAGGTTCAAAAACCCTACAATTTTCTTTCTTCAGCTGAACACAACAGACAATATTTTAAAGAAAGTTGGAAAAGTAGTAATTGACATCAACAGTATTTTCTTTTTTTTTTCTACTGTGAAAGTCAATAGCTACCAGTTATCAATATTTGTCAAATTATATTTTGTGGTCAACAGAAGAATGAAACTCAAACAGGTTTGGAATAAGTCAGGGGTAAATTTTAATAATGACAACAATTACATTTTTTACTGTCAACTTGCCGTTAATAAAAGCCAGTGAGTGTATAATGACTTCTGAAAAACTCCTTCAAAATTACCTCATTTGTTCTATTGTGGTGTAAAAGGAAGAATTATCCTCCCAGTTCAACTTTGAGCAATGCAATATGAGGAACTTCAGCAGCTGGGTCACAGCATCAGATGCAAGAGGAAGTTAGAACAGCTTCAAAATGGAGAAGCATGAGCAGGGTTCAAACAGGATATCCTCAAAGCAAAAGCACCTCACCTCTGCTGCCATTTGCAATGTTACTGTATAAGATGTTCTACTAAACGTGACCAAAAAGCAATGCACAAACTTATATTATGTCATTATGCATTACATTTCAACACAGCATCCCTAATAACAGTTGCATCATCATTTGCTCTGCTTGTAGATTGGTAGTACATGCTGATTTTTATCCTCCAGTTCTGTCCCACTGAACTCATATGCTTGAATATAAAGCATATGATATAATCAATCCCTCATATATGTTTCTATACAAATCCCCCCTGCCCTCCATCTTTCAAAAAGCAGTTCAGACTTTTGGAAATCAGAGCAGTCTCATTAAACCTCCATCTTGAATCATCACTGTTTGTGGGTCAGCATATGAGCTAAAAACACCTATTGTTTTTGTGTTTGTAGACCTCATCAGAAAGCAAACTACATGCTTGACATATTTGGGCCTAAATTAATGAAGAAGAATTTCCTAGTCGGCCATAATTAGTCATGTTGAAGACAGACTAAAATACCTATTTGACAGCATGACTAGACTCTAGCCGCACTTGCATAACGAAAGAACAGACACTTCTTGTATTCCTTGCACCGCTATGATGCATGGAAAAAAAGGCCTGGTTCACTACTAACAGCCCAAATGTTTAGACCGTGATGAAGGGCCCAGTTGTCTAAGGCAGTGTTTCCTACCTTTTTTACCACACCATGCCCATCAGTTCAAGGTTCAAATATGGCTTTACTGACATCAGGTAAATAGGTTTATTTTAACTCCTATTATGCAAAATTAGCATTATTAATATTATTTAAAAGAAACAATTGCTGAAGAAAAACAGACGTGCAAATATTCCAGGTTTATAAAAACCAAGTTGTCCTCAAACTGCACATTTTTGTTTTCTTTCCTTAAAATATAAATATTTATGTCACACCTTCACATAGTATTTGATTTTGTATCATTTTCATCATGATTTATTCAGCATACTAATAAAAAAAACAGCATTAGAAAGTGACCTAAATGCAACTGCTGTTTCCTTTTTTGATTCAAATCAGTTAGCACTATTACCATGCATTGTGTGTGGCATAACTTCCTGCACACTCTCAGAGGAATGGCACAAGACAGAAGGTGTTCTTCCTTCTGTGTATTAACTTGCCCATGAATGTCAAACCGGCCTCTAAAATAGCTCTGCGATCTGTATGTCAGCTCATATATTGAACATCTTAGAGCTTATCTTTCAGCCAAACAAAACTGTAGTAAAAAGTAAACTAATCTGCAGGTAGATTATTTCATATTCTTACTTGGCCAAAAAGATTTCATATTCTTACTTGGCCAAAAAGAAAGGCAGAAATCTGAGATGTCTAAAGTGTATTCAGGCATGACGATATATATTCAGCAACTAACCTAAGCCTGAGGCTATAAAAATACTAAGCAAGTAAGTAAGTATCTCACGTGACAAATGAGGAAATTAAAGTAACCTAGATAAAGTAGGTGATTTGTAAGGCAATTGCAATGTCACTGAAAACTGTAGGCCTAATAATGCTCACCACAATGCAAATCAGTAGTTTCAAAGTAATTAAGTTAAACATGTAAACATAGCACAACACAATGTTTAAAAACAACTTTTAAAGGTAAACGATGAAACACAGATATCGATATTAAAACCATGTAAATGGTTACTTTTCACTCACCCATCTCCGACCACCACACACTTTATTGCTTGCATTTTCCGATACTTAAAGAAATCTGCCGGCTACCGCTGTAAAACAACTCTTAAATTGTAATACAGGAAACAGATTGGTTCAGTCTCTCTCTCTCTCTCTCTCTCTCTCTCTCTCTCTCTCTCTCTCTCTCATGTGGTTGTGAGTTTTGGACGTGTCTGTATATATGAGGAAGTATTAACGTTTAAGTCAGTAACATGCACGCGCTCTGTGTCAAAGCGTTATGGGTGACAGTCCACAAGAGGGCGACCTCGAATCATTTAAAGTTTATTAAAGTGCACTAAGTAATGTTTATATGTAAAGTTTCTGCAACTGATGGGATGGTAACTGACAACATTTTCTGTTATTATTCTACTTTTATGCTGCTCGTTGTCATAATGTAAAATGACTGCCAAAAACGCAAATAATCTAATCTAATCTAATCTAATCGAATATAATATAATCTAATCTAATTATATATAATATAATATAATATAATATAATATAATATAATATAATATAATATTAATGAATAAATAAATAATAACAAAATAAATGCATTATAAAAAACAGAAATAATATTTGTACTTGTCTGACGTAGCTATCTACAAATATGCTAAATATGTTGTAAAACAGTTGTGTAACCTTTTTAAAAAATCGAAAATAGCCTATATGAAATTGAAAAATATTAAAAATATTAATTTCAATATTCAATATTAAAATGTGATATTGAAAAAATAACTTCAACCTTCATATACCTACCAAAAACATATTTCATAGCCAAGAAAATACAATTATTATACACGTATACATTAATAAATGATTTAGAAGAATTGGATTCTAAAATAGATTAGAGTTACTGGAAAAAAATATCGTATATGCTACTGTACAAAAGTAGCTGTGAATTTTGTCTTTTTGTTGCTGTGGCAATCAAAAAGAAGTTTCACAAAAATATTAGGTAAGAGCATGAGAAGTTAGTTTTTACTTCAGGAAATCGCAAAAATAAAATCAATGTATCATAATGCTTTTGGGTTAGGATACTCATCTCTGCCACATTTGTGAACTTCCTGAGGAAACAAGTTCTCAGAGCTCTGCTGTCATTCACGGCAGTGACGTCACGCTCCTCGCACAAGAGCTCAGCGCTTGATCATCAATTAAAGCGCACTTCACCTATACGTCCGTACTGTACGAAACAGAGTACCTCCTCACTGCATTACACACATGAAGGTATGTGTTTTCACCACTTTCTTTAGCAATGACGAATATGTGTATTGACTCGTTTCGGTTTGTTACTTTGTATTTCATTTTGACAGTGTAACAAATAAGTTTTGTTGTCTGTTATGTGGGACCTGGGAGTTTATTATGTTGAATGTTATTTTGAGCGTTAGTTAATACGTTGCTGCGATAATAATTTTAATATTGATTAGGCTATTGTAATATTACCAATATTTGTTTGTATTGCGAAAAACTGACCTCATTAAAAAATATCACGTTATGTTAGTCATTTCAACACAGCAAGGTATCGTGTTTTTGTGTATGCACTGATCTGTGTCTTTGCAAAGATTTTGAAGTCTAATCTTCTTGTTTGCAGTCCCCCTGCAGCACCGCCAGCATGGAAACCCAAAGAAAGGACAGCTTCCTCTGGGGGAAAGGTATGTTTGCTCGTAATCATGTCATAAAGTTCTCTGAGACTGCTGTATAAGTCCTGTCATTACATTATGCACCTGTAGTAGGACACTTGCGACATCAGTCTTTGGACATTTTATAAAGGCTTACAATATGTGTGATAGATATTAATGCAACATAAGTTAATGTTGAATTTTGAATACAGAAACCAGTTTGAGATGATTTGAGCTTTGTGATATACTGCATTATCTTGATGGAAGTATAGTTATTGCGTGATTGGTCATAAAGGAAGCAGTCAGCAACACTGTTGTGGTCTTTTGCTGTTGTATATCATCTACCTTAAGGTTTCATGTGCAAATAAGAAATGCTCTTCTGTACAACTGGTAATTTGAGTTAATGTTGTCTTTCTGTCAGCTTGAACCAGTCTGGTCATTCTCTTCTGACCGCTGGTCATCAGCAAGCTTCGTTCACATCTGCCACTTATTATATTTTTATTTATTTTTAATCATTGAGAAACCCCAAAATGTTCCAAAACCTTGTCTCTTGTTCAAAACCTATTTGTGTTTTTTTTCTTCTGTTGAACACAAAAGAAGATGTTTAGAAAAATGCTGGTTTCTGGCACCAATTGACTTCCATAGTAATTTTTTCCCTACTACACTCAATTTTGTTTTTTGCTGTTTGTTTAAAACTACTTATTTAAAATGAGTTGAAACAACACAATTCTTAAGTTGTTTTTAGGACAACCTAATTGTTTTATGTTGAATCCACTTAAATTTGTAGAAAGTTAACTTAATTAATAAAAAGTTAACTTAATTGATTTGTGTTGGGACAACATGAAGGAATTGAGTGGAGCCCAGCATTTTTTTTTTTACAGTGTATGGAAGTCAATGAGTCATAAATTATGTAAATTATGTAAATATGTATCACATAGGCCGCACGGTGGCGCAGTGGGTAGCACGTTCGCCTCACAGCAAGAAGGTCGCTGGTTCGAGGCTCGGCTGGGTCAGTTGGCGTTTGTGTGTGGAGTTTGCATGTTCTCCCCGTGTTCACGTGGGTTTCCTTCGGGTGCTCCGGTTTCCCCCACAAGTCCAAAGACATGCGCTATAGGTGAATTGGGTAGGCTAAATTGTCCGTAGTGTATGTGTGTCAGTGAGTGTGTATGGATGTTTCCCAGTGATGGGTTGCAGCTGGAAGGGCATCCGCTGTGTAAAACATATGCTGGATAAGTTGGCGGTTCATTCCACTGTGGCGACCCCAGATTAATAAAGCGACTAAGCCGAAAAGAAAATGAATGAATGAATGAATGAATGAATGAATGTATCACATATATTATCTGTGATATCATCTACAAAAACCTCACTTTTTTGTGTAAATACAACCACTGACAGACAAACATACATCCTATGTGGACCAGTTCTCCAAAGCAGAAGTAGTAGAGATATATTTAGCTGTGAAATTTAGGCTGTGTTTGCACTTTTGTTTTTTCTCTCTGTGTAATTCCTCTATGGCATGAGTGTGAGATCTGATGTAAAAACTGTTGCTAACTGTAGAGCTTTTCATGCTCCCATGTTGCATTCAGCACCTTCATCCTTCAATGCAAATGACAAGAAGCTGAGGTCTGAGACTGAGGTCCAAAAGCATGTTATTCTTGATGATATCAAGGTATATGACTTTATGGATTACTTTAATGCAAATATAATTTTATGCCAAAAATGAATTATTTGTGAGCTACATATCATCATACACAGACAAAGCTTTGGCTGATCAATGTGTTCACTCTTGCAGCAACTCAGGATGGAGATCGAAAACATGATGACAGAAATTCAAACAATGGAGGCCGATGATGAGAAGTGAGTATTCATATCACTCAGCTCAGTTTCCTAGCAACTAGAAGAGAGAGAGAGAAAAAAAATCGATAAACCCAACATTTGCTATACATAATATTTTATTTTCACTGTGTATTGTTTCTTTTTGCAATGCACTGTTCTTCTTGACAGGGTTTAATTATTATGGTCATTTCCATATCTACTTTTATGATGCCCATGAAATCACTTGGGTTTATAGTATGTTTTTTTTTTTTTTAGATTAAGGTTACTTATTTCCTTACAGTAGTCTGAATCAGCTGTGCGAAATTTTACAGTGAGCGGACCATGGTCAAATAGGGTCATGAACACTCTAATATACCATACAATACATGAGATAAAAACAGGCATGCACATTTCGACAGCTAAATGGCACTGTCAGATAAAAGGGTCATAAATTTAAGCCAAATGTATATGACTAAATAAAAAGTCTCAACCAGCAGAATACAACCAAACTTGCTTAAGGTTAAGACCAAACAATACAAAGTGTACGTAAACAGTATTTTATATACTATTTTATTATACTGTTTTAATACATGTGTATCAAAATGTCTCCCAAAACAAATATTGGCATATAAATATCTAGAGACAAGCATGTGTCATTATCAGTAAATCCTGGCCTCAAGCCTTGCTATGTGCATTGCATTATCACTTATAAGGAATAGATGCTTTGAGTCTTTTTAGTGTGAAAAGAAAAACCAAGACTATATGTGTACACAATGCACTTTAGAAGCCACATTATCTTCCTTGTAACATCCTTCCTTCTATCTTCCTTGTAAAAATTTACATCTTATATGTAACTTCTACCAAGAATGCACAGTTAACATTTGCCGGCTCAGTTTTTTCTTTTTTGCACATCACGAAACACAATCAATGAGCGTGGGCAAATGTTTCCTGCTTCGTGGTATAAAATTTATGAGAAGAGGCTTGGCTGTAAACGTGACATAGCTGACATTTTTGCAGACATGCATTAGCCACAGAAAACTATGAGATCATATGTATCAGCTTTTCAGTATTTGGTGCAATTAACATTTATTTTTAATTTTTTTGTACAACAGAGAATGTGTTTCATTTTGGTCAATAATGTGCCTATTCAATAATGTATATTTAAATTCCCCTCTAGTAAAAATGTTATGAAGAACAAGAGAATCCAATGTGGGAAAAAAAAGTTCAACATGGACCCTAAGAAGGTATGAACACTGAACAGTCGGAGTTGCTCGCAGCACAACAGAGTTACAGCTTCACAACTACAAGGCAATTTAGCTAAACTAGGTTAGAGGAAGAGGGGGTGGATAGAGACAGAGAAAGCAAAATAGAACCACATCCTGTCTTTTCTGTAGAACAAGTGAGCTGAAGCAACACTGCATTTTATGAGTAGCTCAAGTATACATGGTCAGTGTGTTAAAACCAATGACAGCTTCAGCAGTCCAGTTTTGATCATTTTTCATCAGAACATTCCGCCAGTCCTATTAAAATTGAGTGTTGCAACTCATGCAGCTAATAGACCAACATGCAATCGAACGTCATGATCTGTATCTCATGTCCTGTTTCTTAATGAATTATTGGTAACAGTGATGCCACTAGTCCGTGGAGTAAAAGTTGACTTATTTCATTGAGGTTAACTGTTTATATCCAGGGCATCCAGTATCTAGTGGATAATGGCCTGCTGGAGTGGAAGCCAGAATCTGTGGCGGAGTTCCTCTACAAAGAGGAAGGCCTTAATAAAACAGCTATTGGCAACTTTTTAGGAGAAAGGTAGGTAATGGTTTAATTTAAACATTCGATTGACTAGACATAACTTTGCAACTTCATGTGAGTCATTGGAATGCAAGTCAACTTAATATTTTCACTTTATTTTGATGGTCTTCAACAGACATTAAGCTGACTATAATGGCTTGTTTCCACCGAGTGCTATGGTTCAGTACAATACAGTTCACAATTATAACTATTTCCGCTCTCAGAAGTTGTAAATGGTACACTCAAAAAAAATGTTTTGCTGCTTGTTCAAACTATTTATATAAAACGAGCTGAAATAACACAATTCTTGAGATTTTAATTGTTTGAGTTCAATCCAGTTAAATTTGTTAAGTTAACTTGCAACTTGAATGAAATGTACACTGTAAAAAATGCTGGGTTCCACACAATTCCTTCATAACACAAATTCAACTCGATTAAGTTAACATAATCGGTTTTTTTTACAACTTTAAGTGGATTGAACATGAAACATTTAAGTTGTCCCCATAAAACTGAAGAATAGTGTTGTTTCATTGATTAATTGATTTTCCTTCGACTTAGTCCCTTTATTCATGAGGGGTTGCCACAGCGGAATGAACCGCCAACTTATCTAGCATATGTTTTACACAGCGGATGCCCTTCATGCTGCAACCAAGTACTGGGAAACTGTGTTGTTTCAACTCATTTTAAATAAGATTTTTTTTTCAATGTAATAAATTAGCAACCGTACCACTTTTTTTTAGAACCTTTTGTAAGGGTACCTAGCACAATAGTACGGTACCCTAAAGCAGTGATTCCCAATTCCAGTCCTCGGTGCCCCCTGCCCTGCACATTTTTTTGTGTCTTCCTTACTTAACACACCTGATTCAGATCATCAGCTTGTTAAAAGAGAGATCCATGAACTGATCCTTGTGTGTCAAATGAGAGAGACATACAAAAAGTGCAAGGCAGGGGGATCCCAAGGACTGGAATTGGGAACCACTGCCCTAAAGGGTGGAGCTAGACTCACTGCAGAACGCTCATTGGTCACAACGACAACACAGGAAAGGCCATTTTTAAATACACAGTCGAAATTGCAACATTACAATGATGCACACAGCAATTGTTCATGGTTGACCCAAGCTCAAACAAAGCTCGCCGTTTCTTCTTGTGACAAACAACCACATACCAAGAACCAAAACAGAATCTGCTGTACGTGCCAAGTATGAGACGCACAGTTCCTCTCTCTGTTTCTGCATCTACATTTGAAATAACTGCAGGCCAAAAACTCACTGTATAGCCAATAATCACCATTTAACCCCTCTTCCGTGTTTGCTGCTGTCTACGGGAAGACAAACACTTAATAAATTAATAATAACATGACATTTTAAATAAAGCCACTAGAAGGCTACAGCGGATTGCTCATTTTTCCATATTGGCAAACATCTTTTAACAGGTTTTTCATTTATTCTTATATTTAGACATTATAACATCAATATTATAACTACAAAAACACATTCTGTTGAAGTTTGGCATGTATTTATTACAGTCAAACCAGATCATGGTGTTATGTGCATTTGATTGCATTCTCCATCGTGGACATGTTAGTATTTAATGAATCATGACAAAAAAACTAAATTGTCTACCCTTTTAAAGCATGTGCTTGCAATATTATACTACTATATAATCATTATGTAACCAGTAACATAAAATGGTCTTAAGAAAAAAAACTAACTCTGAGTGAGTTGAAATAGTCAGATGAAATATAAATACGAATATAGTCGAAAGAAATGTCACAAGGGATCATCCAAGTAAAGTAACTGAAAGGTATGATGATTAAAATTCTGCTGTCTTACATCAACAGGGAGGAGATCCACCTGCAGATCCTACAGGCTTTTGTTCACCTTCACGAGTTCTCAAACCTTAATCTGGTGCAGGCTTTAAGGTGATCTTCTGGTTCAACATAACATTAACATATTCAAATACTAGTTTTGTCGGTTCATAAACTTTTTATGTGGACACAGGCAGTTCCTGTGGAGTTTCCGTCTGCCTGGTGAAGCTCAGAAGATTGACCGCATGATGGAGGCCTTTGCTCAGCGCTACTGCACCTGTAACACAGGGGTTTTTCAGTCTACAGGTAAGTCACTGTATATAGAGGACATGTTGATAAAACTATTTTGAAAGTCCCTTTTATACATATATATATATATATATATATATGGACTATAAGTGACATTGCAGTCTCAATCAGCAGTCATTGGACTATTAGTAGATTTTCTGCTATATATAACACTTTATTTTGATGCTCCCCAACAGATAGCTGACTAATATGTCACTTTACAAGTGCATGCCAACTTATTTTAAGCCTAATCTAATAGTTTGCTTTTGATATGCTAACCCAGTAATGAGAATGTTAATATGTAGTTGCAAATTTACTTCAAGGCAAAAGAACATCTAACCATTGAAATAAAGTGTAGCCGATTTTTTGTGTTTGAGAGAACGTAAACATCAAATTCAAGAAACATTTATTCAAGAGTCGGTGTATTGGTAATAATTTAGCATATTGTTGGGTCTATGTGTAATATAGTAATACAATTCAGTTTTTGTCTTTAAGTAAAACTAACTGAGAATCACTGCTGTGTACAATACTTTCACGCAGACATTTGAAAATGCTTGCTTAAGTGTGTACTTTTGTCTGTTGCAGACACCTGTTACATCCTCTCCTTCGCTATTATCATGCTCAACACAAGCTTGCACAACCCCAATGTGAAAGACAAAACCACACTAGAACGTTTCATTAGCATGAACAGAGGAATCAACAATGGAGGAGATCTTCCCAATGAACTACTCGAGGTTAGAGAGAGGTCACAATCTCACAGTTTTTACACAATTGACCAGACCGGTGTTTGGGGTTAGTAAGATTTTTCTTTGAAAGAAGTTTAGTTATATTTTTGGACTTGTAAAAAAAAAGACAGCAAAGACATTTATAATGTTACAGAAGATTTCAGTTTCAAATATTTCTTTGTAAACTTTCTATAGGTCAAAATCAATAAATAAAATAAAATAAATGTTTTTTGTTTTTTTTAAATAAGTCACATGACACTGAATACTGGAGTAATGGCTGTTGTATATTCAGCTCAGTTTTCTAAACTGTTATAGAAAATGCACTACTTCTCAATATTACATTTTAATATTACTATTTTGTAATATTTATATTACAATATTACATTTTCAACATTAAATAAAATAAGATACAATATATATATAATATATATATATATATATATATATATATATATCATTCATTTATTTTCTTTTCGGCTTAGTCCCTTTATTAATCTGGGGTCGCCACAGTGGAACTTATCCAGCATATGTTTTACGCAGCGGATGCCCTTCCAGCTGCAACCCATCACTGGGAAACATCCATACACACTGATTCACACACATATACTACGGACAATTTAGCTTACCCAATTCACCTATAGCACATGTCTTTGGACTTGTGGGGGAAATCCACAAATATATATTTGGGGGAAACCCTTTTTAATATATATTAAAAGTAAAACCTTTTTTATTTGTTACTTTATTTTAAAGAGAATTCTGTGCATTTTTTGTTATATAATGGTTTTGATGTCATGATTTTGTCTAATTATCAAATGTTGACAATTTCTCTTTTTATAATATTCTGTAGAAACTTTATGAGAGCATTAAGAACGAACCCTTTAAGATCCCAGAGGATGACGGCAATGATCTCACTCACACCTTCTTTAATCCAGATCGAGAGGGCTGGCTTCTAAAAGAAGGTTTGTCACTCTTTTGTACTGCAAATCATCATTAATCCTTAACATACATTCAGATTTTTTGTATGTGTTGCAATTAAACATTTTACTCCCATCAGTTCCATTCCTATAATTTGATTGGTCTGATAATGTCCCAAACAGTGAAACAGTCCAGTGCACCTTGACCAACCAGATCAGAGGACTGGAACTATATCTTTTATGCCATCTTTGTATTTCTGAATGTTACTAACAATTCTGGTTAATCCACAGGTGGCAGAATAAAGACCTGGAAGAGGAGATGGTTCATTCTGACTGACGGCTGCCTCTACTATTTCCAATATACCACTGTTAGTACTAAGTACAAAAATGTTCATTTAAAGACACAAACACGCACGCACGCACGCACGCACGCACGCACGCACGCACGCACACACACACAAACACAAAAACACTTTGACACTGCAGGCAAAAACTAATTATTTCCTCATTTTTTGTCTCTTCGTGAAGGGTTTTTGTTTAGTTGAAATGCAAGGAAAACATTTAAAATACATTTTAAAGTGTTTTTGTTCACACCTTATCAATTTGTCTGTAGATTTCAGTTACAATGCATATTTTATTAAGCTTCATATTCATATCTACATTTTTACAGGGGGATATGTGTATGCATATTTTGTCTGATTATATGCAACATTTTATTCACAAAAAATGTGTTAATTTCATTTATTTTTCTGACTGTTCACAGTATTTTCTAATAAACAAATTGATTGTAATCTATTTACAAAAAAAATCTTTGACTCTAATAAAACAAAGAACTCAAACAATCAATTTTAACCTGACTTCATCCAATGTCCCTTTTTTTTATTTTTTACATTTGAACTCTATTCACCTGCAGTGTCTTTCCTTAAAACCATTATTTTTTTTCAATTGAATCCTTAGGATAAAGAACCAAAAGGAATCATTCCCCTGGAGAACTTGTGTGTAAAAGAGGTGGACGATCCACACAAACAGGTACTTATCCCATGTTTTTTTTGTCCATTCTACATCATCCAGTAGATAGTGTGTGTCTCATTAGCCCTTCACACCTGTGCGATGACAGCGATGAGTTATTTTACTCATCATAGCTGAGTGATAACTACCAAGGTTTGCCCACAAACTCTGATTTCTTTTTTCTATTTGAGTCACTGAATGTTTGCGATGTAATGCGCTCTTGTAACTATGGAATGTGACCTTTTGAAAATGACAGCATATGCGCTTCCTCTTTGCTGTGTGTGCGTTCAGTTCTGTCTGGAGGTGTATAGTCTTCATCAAAAAGGAGAGACGATAAAGGCCTGCAAAACAGAGACAGACGGGAGAGTCGTGATGGGCAAACATCACTCCTACAAACTCAGCGCTGCTTCAGAAGAGGAACGTGCAGAATGGATACAAGCCATCAGGTACCACAGCCAACTACATCATACAGCAGATTCATGCTGTTAAACTTTTTAAAACAGCCTCGATTTATGTTCAGTAAAGCATATGCAATTCTGAATGACACAACCCAACACAAATTTCTCATGTTTTTGTTGACTAATATTTAAAAAAAGATTGAACCAAAACTGCATATGACTGGCAATGCTGGAGCGTACTGTAGCTGTGATGCTTTTTTAGCTCAAGTTTGCCTTCTATTGGCCTTGGTGTGTGCACTGGTGTGTACTAGTGTTTATAAAGTGACATTGCCAACTAGCATGTCATGCACAATGCAGCATTTTTCAAAAACACAAAAGAGAGGATTTTCCTTTTTCAGTACATTGTTTATTTGTGAACCTACACTGGAAAACAATGCATGCCCTTTAAAAGGCCAAACACAGTTAATGTGTAAATCAACAGCAGAAATGCATTCAAAGTTTGGCTTTTTTATGGTGTTATGTTGGCACCCTTTAAAGGTCCAGTGAAATTAAAATAAAGGTTTTTTAGATGTTAGTATCAGTATGTTAGTCTTCAAGGCTATCTATACAGTGCATCCGAAAGTTTTTAACATTTTTTTATGTTACAGCCTTATTCCAAAATGGATTAAATTCATTTATTTCCTCAGAATTCTACACACAATACCCCATAATGACAATGTGAAAAAAGATTTTTTGAAATTGGTGCAAATTTATAAAAAAAATTAAAAACCTGAAAAATCACATGTACATAAGTATTCACAGCCTTTGCTCAATACTTTGTTGATGCACCTTTGGCAGCAATTACAGGCTCAAGTCTTTTTGAATATGATGCCACAATATTCAAAACACCTGTCTTTGGGAATTTTTGACCATTCCTCTTTGCAGTACCTCTCAAGCTCTATCAGGTTGGATGGGAAGCGGCGGTGTACAGCCATTTTCAGATCTCTCTAGAGATGTTCAATAGGATTTGGGTCTGGGCTCTGGCTGGGCCACTCAAGGACATTCACCGAGTTGTTGTGAAGCCACTCCATTGATATTTTGGCGGTGATTGTCCTGCTCTGTCCTCATTGTCCTCATTGTTTCACCCCAGTCTGAGGTCAAGAGCACTCTGAAGCAGGTTTTCATTCAGGATGTCTCTGTACATTGCTGCATTCATCTTTTCCTCTATCCTGACTAGTCTTCCAGTTCCTGCTGCTGAAAAACATCTCCACAGCATGATGCTGCCACCACCATGCTTCACTGTAGGGATGGTATTAGCCTGGTGATGAGCGTTGCCTGGTTTTCTCCAAACGTAACGCCTGGCAATCACTCCAAAGAGTTCAATTTTAGTCTCATCAGACCAGAGAATTTAGTTTCAGATGCCTTTTGGCAGGCGGACTGGTATGTGCCCTTTACTAAGGAGTGGCTTCCGTCTGGCCACTCTACCATACAGGCCTGATTGGAGGATTGCTGCACAGATGGTTGTCCTTCTGTAAGGTTCTCCTCTCTCCACAGAAGAACCCTGGAGCTTAGACAAAGTGACCATCAGGTTATTGATCACCTCCCTGACTAAGGCCCTTCTCCCCCGATCACTCAGCTTAGATGGCCGGCCAGCTCTAGGAAGAGTCCTGGTGGTTCCAAACATCTTCCACTTACGGATGATGGAGGCCACTGTTCTCATTGGAACTTTCAGAGCAGCAGAAATTTTTCTGTAACCTTCCCCAGCCTTGTGCCTCGAGACAATCCAAACATTGTCATTATGGGGTATTGTGTGTAGAATTTTGAGGATGTCTTCTCATTTTTGAGTTTCTCATCAAATCTTGACCAATCAAATGCTCTTTAGTATCTGACATGCCCCGCCCCCTTCAAGATGCTTCTCATTTGCTTTTTATTTGATGCGCTTGATCTCAACCACTCTCATTGGCAGAGCTATGATAAACAAAATGCGATTGGCTGTTTTTTTGTAAAGGGGAGGAGCTACTCTATGTCCCACCCTCTCTCAATTTTTCAGTTCAGATTATGTCATCTTTAAATATACTTACAGTGCCTATAGAAATTCATCATACCCTGTGAAAATCTATACCTTTAGTTATATTACACCCTGTTTTCAAAAGACCTTCGGGATAAAGTTGTAGAAAAGCACAGGTTAGGAGAAGGATATTTTAAAGGCTGAGGAAGTTATTTGGAATGTGATTTGATTTCAGGCTGTATGACAAATAATGTCATTAGTTCAAAGGGGTGTGATGATTTTCTATAGGCACTGTAAATTCAAATACATTCCCAAGAAAATAAGGTAAAAATCAAAAATCAGTTTGAACTGAAAGAAGAAAATGACTTTGAGGTTTACAAACAAGAATAAAAATCTGCAATAAAAAGTAAAAAAAAATGAAAAGACACGAAAAATAACCTTGTTTTCCTTTTTATTTATTTTCTTAACAAAATGGCAGATATTCATGTTTTAAATATAAAGTTGCTTAATTCTGGATTTTTTTTTTCTTCAGAAAACAAGGCTTTTAATTATGCCATGTTGCTTCTCAACATGTACTGTATCTTGAAGAACACTTAAATGTTTCTTCTGGTGAAAAAAAAAGTAAGAAATAGTTTTTTCAGCATTTAAACTTACAGCATTCTAAACTTTTCAGCAAAATCTTAGATCTTTTTTTCCCCATCATTTAGGACATCACTGGTATCTCTTTTCATAAAACACTATGAAGCATTCAGTAAGTAGTGAACTAGTTAAGAAGTCAACACTTCAAACCTCTTTGAATTGAAAAGAAACAACCTTTCCTGTTCTCTGCCCCATTAATGCATGCATTGTTACAATAGCAACGGATGTCGACAATACGATTTACAGAACCTATTTCAAAAACCAATTATAAAAACATTGAAAGAAGAAATGATCAAAATTGAGCATTGAACACAAAACTGCAGTTGTCAGTGGACTCGATTTTATAATTGAAAAAAATAACAGCTCTTGGTTCTTGTAAAAGATTATAGCAAACAAATCATTAGTGCAGCGATGTGTCTTTGTAGGTCATGGGAAAGAAGAAGTCAGTTATGTTTAGAAATGTTCACACATGCACTCATAAATGTATATATTAGCTTTAAGAGAGGAAGCGAAAGAAAACTGTGCCTCTGAATGTAACTGTTTCCTCTCCTCTCTTTTTGTAGAGCCTGCATCACAAAAGACCCTTTCTATGACCTGGTCTCTGCACGCAAAAAGAAGATCACCAACCACAACTAATCCCATGACTGAATTTATAAACTCTTATCTGATCTTTCTAAATCACCTGTACACAGACTGAAGAACCAGTGGGATGTTGGTGGGACTCTGGAAATGTTGAATGTGGTTTTCAGTGTGCTCATTCTCAGCACACAGGGGTCAACGCCCAGGTGTTGTGGTCAAAAGCTAAAAGAAATTTCTAAATTAACAGCTTCCTATTTATTTAAGTTTGTGGGCAACGGCACTGTAAAAAAGCCATGAAATGATTCTGGCTTTTTTTTTATTTGTAAAATATTGTGGAATAGACATTACTTAAAATGGTTTTTATACTGTGGGATTGTTTTTAGTTGATTAACAATTAAAATAATTTCAATCGAAAGCTACATTTCGAAACCTTTACATTTTGAAGTGATTTTTTCTCTGTGTAGTTCTCCATTTCACTAACATTTAGTAGTACTCAAAAGTAAACATGATGAATGTGTCTTGTAAATAGTCTTGTAAATATTATAATGGTTGTTTGCATTAATGCATTGCGGGTTGAAATTGTCCATATGCTGTACAAATGAATTGATATATTTAAAGAATGTAACATTATTTGGTTATAAGCTTTTTTTTAACACAGAATTCTTATAATAAACTTGTGAATATGTTAAAAGCATGTTAAAATATGATGACTGACTGTACTCTAGGCTGTTCTGATTGACAATCTGTACTAAACGAACCTCATTAAAAAAAGTGATGAAGAAAATGTACAGAAGAGGGCACTGTTGTATGCATTTCCTTTTTTCACAATTATATTAACAGTCGATGCAGGTACTTTTTTCTTTTTCTCTCTTGCTTTCTTTCTTTTTTTTTTCCATTTGAACTCTGTGATGCTTCCTTTGCTGCAATTGTGGTCTACATATATAGCGGCAACTATATCCTCATCCGGTGTATCATTTCCTTTATCTCGAGTCGTGCAAACACAGCTGAAAACTAACATATTGCATGGCCTGTAAAATATAATGTTTAATATAAAATAATTCCCCAAGTGCTGTTTAACAGAGTTAACACATATTTAAACAATGATTTCTACTAACTTTTTTTTTGTCTGTGCCATGATGACAGTACAAGTCACAGTGACAGTAAAACATTTTTTCAAGATGCTAATATTGAACTTAAAGTGCAGTTTAAAGGTTTAACTAGGCTTGTTAGATTATCTAAGTTATATTTAATTAAGTTATTGGAAAAAAGTGGTTTGTTTTGTAGCCAATTGGGAGAAAAATCTTAAGGAGGTAAAATAAAAATAATAAAAAATTATATTACAAAAATTAATAAAAAATAGGAAATGCTGTGTCAATGTCGGGCAACATGGCGGCTCAGCGGTTAGCACTGTCGCCTCACAGCAAGAAGGTCGTTGGTTCGAGCCCTGGCTGGGCCAGTTGGCATTTCTGTGTGGAGTTTGCATGTTCTCCCCATGTTTGCGTGGGTTTCCTCTGGGTGCTCCAGTTTCCCCCACAGTCCAAAGACATGCACTGCAGGTTAATTGAATAAACTAAATTGTCCGTAGAGTATGAGTGTGTATGGGTGTTTCCCAATACTGTGTTGTGGCTGGAAGGGCATTCGCTACGTAAAACATATGCTGGAATAGTTGGCGGTTCATTCCGGTGCGGCGACCTCTGAAATAGAGACTAAGCCGAAGGAAAATGAATGAATGTGTGAATGTTAAAATGTTGTGAAATAGTTAAAAAAGAGAGTATTTTGACACACTATATATATAATGTGTGAAATTATATGGCTGAATATTAATGTTGAAATTCTCAGGAAATATTTTGACACTATGCCTGGCTGCTTCGTAAATGCTGCAAAGGTGAAAATACCTAATATTAAGATCTGTATAAACTTATTTTACTGGAATTGTCATTATTTATGTTGTTCCATTTTTGCTTGGATTCTACCGTTCTCCTTGTAAGTTGCTTTGGATAAAAGCACCTGAAAATGATTAAATCCAAGTGTATTTTACCTGCCATAAATTTGATATTTTATTTTTTTAATAATAATAATAATAATAAAACAGGCCGAACAAATTATTAATATTTTAATTAAACGAAATAAATTAGAAAAATGCTAACTACATAACATATAAAATAGTTTATGACGATGATAAATAAGTATTATTTCTAAAAATAATAATAATAATCAGGCAGAAAAAATTATTACCATTATGCAAACACTGTTATTAGTTTTAAAAATTCATATTGCTGTACAGTATAGTATAGTATAGGCATATGCTTTAATTTTATAACAGTATAACATCTTTTATTTATAAACCGATGTCATAAAATTTTTGGATGATGTTTGTTTTTAATTTTATGTTCACACTTAAGCTAGCCAAAGAGCATAGAATTATTTCTATTTCTGTGATTCTAAACTCTTTGAGCTAGCCAAGCATGAATGCTGACAAAGCAGACTACGATTCCAAACGATCTCTGCTGATGTGGTTAGACTAAATATGGACACACCACAACCAAAAACATCACCGGATGCAATTGTTAAAGGGACAGTGAGAGCTAGCCTACCTGTTTTTCCATGTCATAGTCGTACAATGTTGCCCATTACGGACACAGGCGTCGAAAACCCGCCTTCTTGTAGCAGATCTTCATTTTTGTGAGTAATTTTCTTGTGAGACGGAATTCCTGAGAGCGTTTTGACTCTTTAAAGCATTTTATAATCTTTTCTTAATTGATGCCAAACAAAGACCTCACACTCGTTGGGCCAACACACATTACTAGAAGCTCTGTAAACTTGCGCTGCCTGCAAAATATAGGCTTACGTCATAAAAGCCATTGATCTTACGGTAGGTCTTTCAAGAGTTCGCCCTTAGCTGATGATTGATTATAAAGCGTGTTTGGCATGCTGTCCCGGGAGAGAGCCCTGAGCTCATGAGATCCTCCAGCCCGGGGCTCCCTCCCGTTGCAGGGCGAGAGGGGAGTTTGAGCTCAGGTAGGTCTCGAGAACTCCCCTGCTTGATAAAGGTGAATTCGAATTATGAATAATTATGGAGAGAAATTGCTTAATTAATCGCTCGTCTATGGTGTCGATTTGGTTGGTCAATTTACTTATGTTACATGTTTTTGGTCTGTGGGAGGAAACCGGAGAGCCCGGGGAAAACCCAAACAAACACGGGGAGGACATGCAAACTCCACACAGAAATGTCAACTTAGCAAGGTAAAGGTTTGAGCAAGTGACTTTCTTGCTGTTAGGCAACAGTGCTAACCACTGGGCCTACGTGCTGCCCTGTCGAGGAAAGGGGAGGAGTAGGGGTGGAAGGGG
The DNA here is from genome assembly GCA_903798115.1 of Danio jaintianensis. Classification (NCBI taxonomy): domain Eukaryota; kingdom Metazoa; phylum Chordata; class Actinopteri; order Cypriniformes; family Danionidae; genus Danio; species Danio jaintianensis. Next base: position 11,883,473 of record CAIGQV010016547.1, on the reverse strand, counting down.
GGATTCTTCAAGACGAAGATGGCTAAGGTAAGATACTCTGGTTATTTATAGTGATTTAGGAATCATCTGATTGGTGGATCATGCATTAGCTAATGCGGGACCAGCTGCTGTCAATCATAAGCACGTGCTCCTCTCGAAATTAGTTTATGAATAAACTTCACAAAGACTTCTTTTTTGGTCCATACCAAGCTAATACGAACTGACTAAAATCAGAGATGGATTTTTGTGTTAGCTCAGCTGACTGAACTGAGACACGAAAACCCATTTATCAACAGCTGCTCATGTCAAAACACTATGGTACTGCTGCTCATTAAAATACATTAAAATAATTACTAGTTAAAAAAAAAAAAGGTCAGCTGAGCACTAGACTATTTGGTTTCCTACAAAGACTGGCGCAAGTTGAAAAAGTTGTAAAAAGATTTTTTTTTCAACCATATAGAAATGTTTAATTTAACACATGCCTTAGCAGCACACATAATAATACCATTAACAAACAAGAGAAGACAAATTTCACACCCATGTTAGCCTAACAGCTCTGTTGACGTAGCTATCGCTGATGATGTTTGTATTATGTGACCAGTTATTGTGGACGTCACTGTAAGTACACTGACACAGCTGTGTTTCTGCCATTTTAGGATCTTCTATTTTGTATTATCTGTCACCTCAATCTGTCCAAAACAACCAAACCATTGTATATATACAGACCATTGAGCCTGTCCACGAATAACCTGAGAGGCGTTGAGATAATGGCGGTTGTCTTCTCAGTGGTCAGACCTGTCTTTTGAACTGAAGAACTTGAAAAAAAAAACTCGACAAATGTAGAGGGAGTTTGAGTTACTTGAGCCACTTATTAACGCTGAGATGACTACAAATTCTGTGGAATTGACCAGAAGTCACAGAATTTTAAGTTTCAACTTATGATTTTTTTTTTTATTCAAGACTGAATATTTTATTCAAATTTTGTTCATTCAAGACTGAATCCAAAACTTTAAGTATGTCAGAAATAAATAGTGATATAAAACATATTCAGCACATGATCAAGCAGTTTTTTTTTCTACTGTCTACTTTTTTTCTCAGTCTTGTGTCCACATATTTGCTACATTAATCAAAGATGAGTTGTGATAATACAGGTTTTTCAACAGGTGTCATTTTCTAAATATATCAACATGTAATGAGGTTCGATGATCTACAATAATTATACTAATAATCTGTGAGAAAGTACATTTTAGCCATTAGAACATTAAGCCTGATTAAACTCCTATATGGTCAGTTAAACTTTTCTGCCATCACAGTGCAAGGTCATACTTTTAAGTTAAATCAAAAGAAATAAGCCTTATGCAAGTCCGGGATCCTTTATTTAATAGCATTCATGATCAAAAAAATCTATTGTGTCCTACTCCTGTATTCTTTCCAAATCACATATATTCACTCATAGTTAGGTGTTTCAATGCACTGCATTGTAATATGTTTTAAATGAAAAAAGCTAGATGTCCATTTTGAATGGCAAAGTAAAATTTAGTTTATAAGAACCCTTTTTAATACATTCTCACTCAATCTGCCAGTGTTGCATTTTGTGTCTTTAAACACAAAACATTTGTATGAATTCATAAGAAACACAGAATCATACAATACCGTATGTTCTGTAAAATAAGTCACAACACATTAAAACTGCATTGTTGAGACTAAAAGAAAACATATAGAGAAGTCACATTTTATAACTTAATTAAAAATAATGTAAAATAGGCTGTCATAGCCCTAAAAAAACAACAACACATGTACTGTACAAACAATATGAATATGTATTTTAGTTCCCCTCATTCAATAACAAATCCTATCAATTATAGTGGGATTCACTATATTATTTATTAAAAATGATAAGCCCAAGCAAAGGTATTTAAAGTGAAACTAGTGGGAAATGCTCTAAACAAGTACTTCTGTGTCAATCATCCAACACTAATCTAAAGTGTGCGTGCTTGGTGCATGTTTTGCTTGATTGCTGTTAAATGAATTATAAAAGGCGTTTGGGAATACAAGTTATAGCATGTAAAAAATGACTTATATTTAGGAAAATATGGTATGGTAAAAATTATAAAAGTACTAATCATTCCAACATAACACCGTAAGTATTTTTTTACAGACTTCACATTAGCAAAATTTCAAAAGCAAGCAAGCAAAAAAAAAAAAAAGAGCCATTGCTCACTGCTCACACAGAAGTCACATTTAAAGCTTGATTGGAAACATAAAATTTACATGATCAACTTGAATCTCCATGTTTGTTTTTTTGTCCTCATGCTAAATTCCCAACTGTAGAGTTTCTCACTGAAATGACTGGATTTCATTTGTGGTACATACAGTGCATACAGTACATACAGTGCATCCGGAAAGTATTCATAGCGCTTCACTTTTTCCACATTTTTTTTATGCTACACACACTGCCAAAAATATCAATGGAGTGGTTTCACAACAACTCGGTGAATGTCCTTGAGTGGCCCAGCCAGAGCCCAGACCTAAATCCTAATGAACATCTCTGGAGAGATCTGAAAATTGCTGTACATCGTTGCTTTCCATCCAACCTGATAGAGCTTGAGAGGTACTGAAAAGAGGAATATGCAAAAATTCCCAAAGACAGGTGTGCCAAGCTTGTGGCATCATATTCAAAAAGACTTGAGGCTATAAGAAGAAGACTATAATTGCTGCCAAAGGTGCATCAACAACGTATTGAGCAAAGGCTGTGAATACTTATGTACATGTGATTTTACAGGTTTAAACATTTTCAGACCCTTACTTTAAAGCTCACCAAGGTTCACCTTTAAGCTTTTTAACTGAGAGAAGGTCACATGATCTTAGTGTGCAAACTATATTAGTCATTTGGTTTCTGGCAGCAGCTTGCTGAATCAGCAACAATTTGGAGGTTGTCCAAACCACCTCACATCCCTCGAAAAATACAGCACCAATACCTTGTTTATCAGCAGGCAGCTGAATCAGTATTATTTTAGGGAGAATCACTGTGCACATCTTGTCCAAACTGTACAAAATAAAGAATTTTTCCTCTTTTTTTAAAATTTTTTATTTTTATTTTTATTTATTTTTATTTTATTTTTATTTATTTTTTTACACCACATATTATTAGTATTCTTGTTAAAACCTGTTCTGGTATCCAAAATGCTGATCTGTAAGCACACATGCAGATGTTGATTGATTCCTCCTGCAGAAATACATCAGGACTGAATACAGTTCTTCTTCTGGTTACGCCTCCGTCCTCTTGGCCCTGAAAGGATAACAAAGTAAAATGTAAAAAAATTATCACGGACGGATGCACGCACACACACAAACACACGCGCACGCACACACAGATATTTATCACAAGTATAAGCAAAACATTTGTAATATATTTTCTAAATGTTGAGAAAAGAGAATTGTGATTAGAAAGGGGTTTTAATTAGTCAATGTTATGCAACTAAATCATCTTTCTGTCCTTATGACAAGTTAAAATCAAAACATTTTTTAAAGGTTTTTAAAAATCATGACGATGAATGTTGGTAGGTTTACAGACATTACACTGCAGCACGGCACTAGCCATTCTTTTCAATCAAAGGACACAGTGCATTCAGAAATTCTGGATGAAAAGATAAAACTTTGAGTTGTATAGGGCCTCTTGTGGCACCTGCTACATCATGACCTAGAAAGGCAATTTCAAGAAATGCATAGCCATGTTTTTAAGAAATGATTATGTTACTTTTACGTCATGTAAATGTATTTCCACTGCAAATTTGCTTAATATTACTTTTTTAAATTGCCTGAAAAAAACACCTCAAACTTGCTTGTGATTCATGGAAGTTTCTGAAAAATTGATGTTTCTATCAATTTTTCAGTGAACATCTACAATTTGTGCAATTTACAGGGTTGTGGAAATGGCAATACTTTAATCATACATGTGAACAGGTCATTATTAGTCTCAGTTCACAATAAATGATAGATAGTAATGGCTGCTTTCAAAAGCAATGCTTCATGAAGCTTCAAAACCTCGAAAAATGATTTTTTTGTTTCGAAGCAGTGGTCCGAAGTGTGTATCAAATTGGCAAGGTCACGTGATTTCAGTAAGCGGGGCTTCATTACGTCATAACTGTATTGAAATGTTCTGAAAATGTAATGCTTCTCCACTGGGGGACGATCTGTGTAATACCATAAAATTCCCATGAATCACGTGGCTTCATTCAAATCACTGAACAGGTTTCATAATGTGTACATTATCTCAGATCAAGTTTGCAGATGTTTTAATTAGACATTTGAAAAGAAAAAAACATTGAATAATAGTTAATAGTCTCCTGTTGGCCTGTTTAGCCACCATGGAACAAACAATGTGTACACCTTGTGAAATATATATAAAAAAAAACACATCACACAATTTTAGGTTCACAATATGTTTGAAATGTTTGAAAAGTTTTTGTTGCATTTACACGGACTTGACCCCCATGGTGTCCCTAGCATTTTATGATTTGAACATTTCAAAACATTTTGTGAAGCAATTGGTTCAATAGTTTCGAACATTTGAAAAGCTTAATTTCTTCCAGCACTAGTATTGTGCTCCAGCCTATTAGCTCCAACACAATATTATTCCAAAAAATTACATCATGACCTTAATGATTAACCCATTCATTAAAAAATGCTGCACAGTATACATACCATCCTCATCATCTGTGGCAATAGTCTGAAGAGAAACACTTCTGGGACCCAGTTTGTTCTTTTTGTGCTTAAACTTCACCTGCGGTGGATTCTCTATGAACTCAAAGGTGTCCTCGACCTCATCGGTGCTGTCAGCCTCTGAAATCTTTCGAGGAGCGGGACTCAAGTGTCTGGGTGGCTCTTCTTTCTCCTTAACATGATTGTCCAGCCACAACGCTTCCTTGGAGTGGCTGGTAGGCTTAATGTCTTTAGGACTGTTCTGTTTCACATCTGTGTTTTGATGGGTAGTTTTAGTGAGAGTGCCTGGACTCTGGTTGTTAGCTCTGCCTTTCAAGTAATTCCTGAAGGAAGAGCGCTGCTTTTTAGAACCAAACGGTGAAGGCTTCTTCCCTTCGCCCTTTGTGTCCTCCGTCCCATCTGGGGGCGCAGGGGACTGTGGATGTAAACTTTCCCCATTGGTGTAGATTAATTTTTCCATGTTACTCACAGAGGCATGGTCAACATAGTCCATCAGCTTAGAAAGATCCTGCAGGGATCCAGTCACACCTAGGCTATTGCCAACAACTAAAGAGTACTTAGGATTATGGTATTTATGTGCAGGCACCTTTAGGTCCACAGGTTTGGTGTCTCCTACAGAGATCTGGAAGCGCGACATGGACACGGGAACTGTGAGTTTGATGGGTTCCGATGGTGTTTTCAACACAGGAACTTGCATTGCGGGCTTGCTGATGTGAAACTCACGATACAAGTCCACTTTATCAGACACGGCATATAGCTCTCTGAAGTCGTTGTCGAAGAAGTCGACAACTTGTCCTGACATCACAGTGATTGTGTTACGGTTCATCCTAGAGGAACTCCATGTAAAGCTATGAATGAAAGTGAAGCATATTAGTGCATGCCAATAATGAACAAAATAGCAAGGTTTACTGCCTGGTCTACATTCTAACCTGTATGATCCAAACATTACTTTCTCTCCATCAACCAACATATACTTTGAACACAGGGATCCTGGCAGACGCCCAAAGGACAGCGGCATGCCTGAGCCCCTCACAGTTTGTACCCGCAGGTTCTGAAAGAGCAGTAGAGGAAAGAACATTTTAAGCTGACTGTGCTCTGCAATATATCTGTCATCAAAACACATTTCTGGGACTGTAGATTATTTCTTTGGTAGCTCTATTTCCTTCAATGTACTTTGCAAAATATAAAATCCTACTAACATTTACTGTCTAATTTCCTGAATGGAAACAAAAACTCATTTTGCTGTAACAAATCAGTGGTTTGGATATCACTGCACACCATCTAAAACATTACTGAAAATTCAAGGTGATTCCACAGGATGGTGTTATATGGTTGACTTTTTGAAAATCAGACATTAAAGCACAAGATGACAGGATTTTCATTTTTTTAATAGGCTATGTCATTTAAAAAAGTCAAATGTTTCTCTGGTTGCTTCAACCTTTTAATATTTTATAAATAATTCTTTGAACAAGTTTCCAAGGAAGTGAAATTTTGTTTTCCTAAACACATTGGATTCAAATTTTTCTACTTTAAATATAAAAACAGCTAATGGCAAATTAATTGACAGTGTTAGAAGACAAAAAAACTGTAGTTAAATGTGTTAATAATTTAGTTTTATTGGTCCATTATGAACCAAGAAGAGCATAGCATCTTTAACAACAACATTGGTGCATGGGATAGAGCTAAAAATATTACTATTTAGTTATAATCAGAATTACCACATCAGGTTTCCTTTGAAGAATCAAAATAACAGGTATATTTTGTCTAGCCACATCAAACTCACTAGTTTTTGTTAATGGAAAACAAGCACAAGATCTTTCCTTTTGCAGTATCTTTTCAATTATGTGTGTACATGAAGATGCAGTGGCAGAAACTGACATAGACCGGTTAAACACCCAGTCAATCATGACCAGAGATGTATATCACACTGTCTAGCAGCACACTTAAAAAAAAATCACAATCTGCTTTAACGCTGACCCTAAATCTCCCAGGTTTCGCATGGTGTGATCTGAAAACCCAAATGTAGCACAAAAAAGGTCATTAAATGCTGGTAAATGCTTGTTCACACCAAAGATGACTAGGATGGGAAAATCCACATTATAGCTATTGTGGCGCTGGTGTACTCCAATTTTATTTATTTGATAAATAAAAACAACTATATGACACTATAATGATATTAACAGAAAATAACAATATTGATGGAATTTTTTAATTTTAATCATGATGAACAATAAAAGCTAAATAAATAAAAAAAACAGGCATTCAAATGGATCAAAGTTTAAAAGTTCAGTTTAAATAATTTTTTTTGTTTATTTGTATAGCACTTTTTACATTAATCATTTGCTAAAGTTATTATATTGTTATTATATTACAATATAATAATATATAAAAAAATATATATATATTGTTATAAAATAATACTCGCCTTTTGTTGATGCATCAGAAAAGTAATTATTGTGAGAATCGCTTTATAATTAAACTTGAATTAGATTTTTTTCATTTTGAAATTTTTAATTTTGGAAAGTGAGAAATGACATAATTGCAATGTGTTTATTAAAAAAAAAAAAAAAGGTCATCATCTGTTAATGTGGATGCTCATAGGGTTATCGTTACAGTTACGCTCTTGGTGCGAATGGGCCTTTACTCTTGGTATAAAGTGGGAGATCTGGATTTGACAAAATGCGTGAGGTGTCAGAGCAACATCTCTGACCTGGGCAAATATCCAAGTAAAGCCGGTGCAGTGAGGTTAATGAAAAAGAAATCCTTGCACATAGAGGTGTGGCGATTTCATTTGCACACCGAGGCCTTGAAAGAAAGGAATACTGTAGCTTCAAAAGCGCCTTGAGTACATGGCTGGCATGGATGAGGAAAAAGCAGAAGCGTGAGAGATGAGAGTGCTCCACAATTCCCCAAAATGAGATCAGGTTGCCTCTTTTTTTTCCTAATTCAGCTGAAGTCTGCAGATCTCTTTCAGGAAATAACAATGCTGAATTATCCAACTCTATTGCTGTCAGATGAAAAGCCCTAGTGTCCTATATAAAACAATCCTCGTAGATAAGGCTTGCTGGCAGAGTATCTGAAAGAGATTGGCAAGTATTTAGGGCAGTCTTGCAGAAAGCGCTGGTTGCTATTATGCGTGTGCACGGAGGACCAGAAAGTCAGTTGAACCCTGTGGCAACAGTTCTAGAATCATCCCGAGTTTCAAGTTCACACAAGATCTCTTCTAGGTCAGCTGACAAGGTGTTAATGTGCGTTTATATGTGACATGGCAAGTCACATGTTCAAGTTTGACTTCTTTTACAGCAAAGCTTGATAAGGCACATCTGACTGTTGTTAATATACAAACTCTATGATTTTTTGATAGCAGGTGTCTTCATTTTAACTTTGTTTGTTTACACACAGAGTTTAGAATAAAAGAGCAGAAGAGATCCTGTTGGTTTACTAATGACAAAGCACACAGAAACCCGGTGATTTTTTAGCCCATCATTGAGTCTATATAATTACTTATGTAAATATGTAAATATACATTTATTCAGTTTTTATATAAATTTCAATAATATTATTGAATAATAGGCCAATGTTTATATAATTTATTTACAAAACAATATGTAAAGTAATATTTTCTGCCTTTTAGTAGATATGAGAGACTTGCTTTGTTTACCAAACAAGTGGATCTAATTGGATTTGTATTGTAAACCTTAAAAAAAAGTTATAATTTATTTTTTATTTCATGCGGTATTTTTTTTATTTCATTTGGTTAATCTCAAAATCATTCCACATAAAGCCACAGATTTTGTACTTATTATTATTATTATTATTATTAATTATTATTATTATTTTTTTTTTTACAAAATTCTGTGCAGAAATAAAATGTCAGCAGTTTCTGTCTGGCCCTACAAATGACTAGCGTTTAGGAATAGAACTCAATGGGATCACTGGGGTTTTACTGTTCCAACATGGCAGAAGTTAAAAGTTTACATAATGTTGTTGAGTTTAACAATGTTTGCCTTACAATGGCTTAGCCTCAACCATCAGGTTTAGCAGAATTTCTTGGTAATTAAATGGTAAAACATAAATATTATTTTGATAGTAATTTGAATAATGTCATATTTATTTAAATAATACAATTTGCTTTTTTTTTTTTTTTGCAGTTTTGCTAACAGAATGAGAGCTTCAATGTTTTTTACTTTTTGTAAACTATGAAACATCAGACATTATTTTCAAAAGATATATTATCATTATTAAAATTCATTCATTTTTCTTCGGCTTAGTTCCTTATTTATCAGGGGTCATAGAGCATTATAGATGGATACAAAGTTAGCATTAGCTCTACTGTAAAAGATCTGGCTGTTATATTATACAGCAATTAAACTTTTGAAAATCATATCTCCCATGCCACAAAAACCGCCTTCTTTCATCTGAAAAATATCGCTAAGTTACGAAGTATGCTATCCATCTCAGATGCAGAAAAGCTAGTTCATGCTTTCATGACTTCTAGGCTGGATTACTGTAATGCTCTGTTCGCTGGTTGCCCAGCATCCTCTATTAATAAACTTCAGCTAGTACAAAATGCAGCTGCCAGAGTTCTTACCAGGTCTAGAAAATATGATCATATCACCCCAAATTTATCCTCCTTACACTGGCTGCCTGTTAAGTTCCGTATTGATTATAAAATATTGCTTCTTACCTATAAATCTTTAAATAATCTAGCTCCTGTTTATCTAACCAACCTTCTGTCTCGCTACAATCCAACCCGCTCAAAACTCCGGGCTTCTGGTAGTACCTAGAATAGCAAAGTTGAGTAAAGGAGGTTGAGCCTTCTCGTTTATGGCTCCTAAACTCTGGAATAGCCTTCCTGATAATGTTCGAGGCTCAGACACACTCTCTCAGTTCAAAACTGGATTAAAGACCTATCTTTTTAGTAAAGCATACACTCGATGCATCGCATAACGGTATGATGCATGAATGTGCTCCACGCAGGTGAGCTGGCTTGACAACCACCTGTAGGACACACTCCTTCTGTCTTTAATGCACCAGACATTGTGTTAGAAACTCTCATATGCTCATATGCTTTACTCTCATATGTTTGTTTCTATGTTTGTTTATATAACTGCTATTTTAATTTATAACACTCCAATTTTGCATCTTGTTTAAATACACTATGAACAGCAGCTATGCTAATTATTTTCTTTATTCTCTATTTCCACCTGGGGATACTCATTCCGAGGTCCCTAGAGACTATACAGTGCCATTGATGCGATCCAAGACCTTTGAAGAGATGATCCCAAGGTATCCATAATCCTGGACCAGGCCGTATCCCTAGCTGATGCTGTGGGGGTCATGGAGGAATAGAGTGCATTAGACTGATTCCTGAAAGACCACAGTGACAAACAAGTCCCCGCATTGATCCTGTGGGCCAGCCTGACCGAGACGCTGCTCACTGCAGAGCCACTTGGGCTCCAATGAGGGGGAGCTTGAGCTCCAGCTCCTCCTCCTATAAGCTGTTTTAATGCGTTCCCTCACCCCACCCCTAACCCCAACCCCCAGTGACATCACTAGTAAACCCTTGCTGGAGCTCAGCTCTGCCCATGTGGCTCTGCAGTGAGTACCACTTGGCCTGACCTCCCGCCGGTGCCCTAGTCACACCTGCAGCTTCTCCACGATGGACATCCAGCTTCTCCAGCCTCCGGCACCTAGACTGCAGCTCCACACAGGAAGTTTGGCCAGAAGAATAATGGTCATACCCAACAGAGCCTGATCTCTTTTGAGTTGTTTTTTTTTCCTTCACTTCGTCAATTGGTAAAGTTTTTTTTCCTCGCCACTGTCACCACTGACTTGCTCGGATCGGGACTTGTGGAGCTGCGCTTCGGTGGATTTGCTCTACAGTGTTTGAACTTTCAGCAGTGAAATTTAAACCACACTGAACTTCAACTCTGAAATCTGGACTTTACTAGAACTATGTTAAGCTGCTTTGATACAATCTACATTGTAAAAAGCGATATATAAATAAACATGAATTGAATTGAATCGAACCGACCCTTAAAGAAGATTTTGTGTCTGATTTGAAATCTACTTAAATCTCTTCATCTATTATCAAGCAGAACAACATAGGCGGAACCAAACACCGAGTGTGCATGCAAGTGAGACCGAGTGTTGGCACCGACTTTTGTCCAGTCTGGCGTCTCATAGAATCTGCCGATTTCCAGCTTGACCGGTGACCAGCATGCAGTGTTTTTATAGCAACGCCCGCAGACACTCACAGCCACACAAAACATGTCATTGGATGAACATGAAGTTTTTACACAGTGTGAAAGTGCACTATATTATTAATATAATCAATAAATGCCGTAAAATGTCATTTAAGCCATATTAAACTTTTTTTTTTACTTTCAAGGTATATTTAAAATGTTTGCTGCATGATTAAAAATAATTGTGCTAGACTAAATTATTTAAAGAGAGACAACATCAGTCACGTCGACGTTGTCAGCAAATGCTTTACCAGAACAAGATCAAACAAAATCAGAAAATAAGTATCTATAAAACAATAAAAAGCTATACATATAAAATAGTTATATTTAATTTAATAATAAATTATTGACATTGGATTTTGGACAATGGAAATTATGTTTTGTTAGTGTTGTTAATGCAATTTGGGGGAACTGATGTAATAATATTATGAGTTTTTTCACACTTTATATGTAGAATTAACAGTGTTAAGGATGGTCATTAGTTGTGTTGCATGCTTTTTATTCTTGCAAATTCTGTACTACAAAATTTGTCTTAAATTTCATTCTGTGTGGTATTAAAAAGTTTTAAATACAACTTTTAGAAACCTGCAGATACCATGACTCACCCTCAGGTGCTGTGCAGAAATCTGCAGTCTGCTGCTCATGTCCAGGAAGTGTGGCAGGCCATTCTCCTCCAGCAGCAAATACACAGCCACCCCTCTCTTACTTGCAGCATCCAGGAGATCCTGTAGGATCAGCAGGTCCGTCACCAGGTCCATGACCACTGCAATCAACTGAAAACCAGCCAGTGTTTAAAGGTTGACTTACTCACTGTACTATAATATATGAGCCACACTGTATGAGCCTTTCTGATGACTCTAGACGTTGTTTTCTGTCTCAGCTTGAGTTAACATGTGAACTCTAATACAGGTAAAGGAAAAACACAGAGAGCTATAGTTCAACAAACCCATTAAATACAAGCTGATACTTTGGGGATTAAGACCTAAAGATCAATCTGAACAGAAGTCACAAGCTACTGTACCTATAAAACAATCTGGTTCAAAGGGCACGTGTGTGTTTATATATATTGTTTTTCAACAGATGAAATGCAAACTAGGTCAGCATAAAACTCATAATGACGTAGAAAAATCTAAATGGCTCAATTAAAAACTTGTTTAAGGCATTTAAGGTTAGGCCTCATATTCCCTTTTTTAACTCGCACATGTAACTCATGTAAATAACAAAAAAGAAATTTGCATTGAAAACAAAACACAGAGAGCAGCAAAATCAGTTTTAATAACTCAGATTCTGTTCTTCTTCCAAAATGGTTTCAGAATGTTTTTTCAGGTCTGTCATATAGGAATTGATTCATTTCAAACAAGGAACTAATGCCATTTTTTAACATCCTGCCCGAGTTACAGTATGAGGAAATTATTTTTAAAATTCTGACATGTGCATGTTTCTTACCAGTTCCTCAAATGGAGATGCTTCAAATGAAGGCATGACAACAAATATATACTATGAGCGTCAGGATCGACCTCAATAAAATGTCAACACGATGTACTGTGGACACAGTCTAATGCTAACATTGACACATTTACTGAAACTAAAACATCACATTAGCCAGCAATCAGATCTCAACTTAAAACATGTCTAAATATCATTCAACTACAGATTAAATGTTAAAACTCAACAAATATTGAGGTTTTTACTAGCATATAGACAAAGATGTGCTTGTAGATGAATTGTATAATTCACAATTAAGTGTCTAAACACCATTTTCAGGTGCTGTATGAAAGCATATCTACACGAATGGAGCTACAAAACTAAAGCCAACAAGGGCAGCACCTGCCAGAATGACATTAACTCGGTTTGACAAGTGCATTTGAATAAGTTTCACCACAACCCACAAACATTAAGTCTTGTTTTTGTACTTGTGCTGCATAGTGCTGCATAGTAAACTAGGACAGGCACAAAGTAAAATACTGGCGTATCCTCAATAAAATGATCAAGCTATATTTATTACCGTTTATGTTTACAATAAGAAATGGCCCATTAAAATCAGGTCCAGAACCAGAAATTGCAATGTTTTTCCTGTAAATGTATTAGAGGTATACATTTGTGAGAGGAAATGTATGAAGTGACAATGGAATGTAGTTGGACTTAATTTTTTTACACAAATCCTCATTATACAGTTTGTATTAACTAGGGGGTTAATGTACAGTAAACATAGATGTATTAAAAGGCAGTTGCCTTGTTCCTTAAGTTAAATGTGTCATAAACCGGTACAAACAGAATCTGAATTTCTTTACTGGAAAAAAATCTGTGGATTTATGTAAAATGATTTTGAGAGCATAAAAGCTAAAAACTTAAAGGGATAGTTCACTCAAAAAAATCTTTAATTCTGTTGAACACAAAAGATGTTATTTTGAAGAATGTTTGAAACCTGTCACTAGGGCTGCACGATATTGAAAAAATCTGACATTGCGATATTTTTTTCTGCAATATATATATATATATATATATATATATATATATATATATATATATATATATATATGAATACAATTTCACCAGATGGCTTGAATAGCTCTATAAATCATTAATTTAGATTTGTTGGGTCCATTTTATAAGGTGTAAATCATGTTAAAGAAATAATAATGAAATTGCAAGAATAATTACAATAGAGCAAAGAAAAAAGTAAAATAAACAGTTATTTATGGTTTCAGGAGTCAAACAGTATTCAGATACAGAAATATAATAATGTAATGTAAAATAACACTGTATAGTCTTCATTGTATTAATAAATCATAAAACATTTTCTTCATTAAAGTTACAAATGTTTTATGTTATTGTGCCTGAATGCTTTACACTTTCTTAAAATGCCTTTAAAACACATGCAAATGATAAAGTTTCACTCTGTTATGATTATATGTTGCAATGACTCCACAAATCTCATGTATTCAATTGTTGATCGACTATAATCCCAACTTAACATTGCATATCCTGCGATGTGACTATTGTGGACACACACATTACGATATCGATGCTGAATTCTGTCCTAGTCCTTCAATCCTAGTCAAAACTCATTTATAACTGTTAAGGAAGCCACTTCATGTGTGTGTAAACCTGGTAGCAAACAAGCAAGTCTTCAAACCTCTGGCACTCTTACTGACAAAGAACGCACTTACAGACAAAGCCCAAGGCTATAGAGGTTATTTCTTGACTGATTGTCATTTCATTCTTTTCACTGAAACTCATTCACAGTGACATGTATTGTACTTTACAATAGGATAGGGATAATTCTTTAAAGTGCCACCTGATATATCATCAGTAAAACTCACAAAGTTTTGTGAATCTTTATGGAAATCAGATTTTTACAAGAATACTTAATAGTTTATCCTCTCCTCTTAATGAATTTATTATCTTAATAACATTATTACTAAGTTACTGCTTCAAATCAACATTGAAATTTACTCGCATAATACTAAATGAATGTAACAGCTTTATATATCTGTTCTGTATATATCTGTGTGTGTCTGTGTGTGTGTGTGTGTGTGTGCGTGTGTGTGTGTGTGTGTGTGAGTGTGTGTGTGCGTGTAATTTAAAGTTCATTTCCTTTTTAATCTTAAGTTCATCCTTATATTAATTTTGTCTTGAATTCAAATGAATTATGATGTAACTGTTACATATCATGGTGAAAGATCATTGTTCAAACACCGTGGGTGATTTCCAAATAAGAGCTCAAAGCTGTTTCTTAAATTAACAGCACTCCTCCAAAATACCCATAGCCTTGTCTGTTTCCAAGAAATGTGTCTTTCTTACAACAAATAAAATCTACTAAACTCAGTTATTAGTATTAGTCCATTATTGTTTATTCTGTTTTCCCAATACTTTGTCAGGTTTTAATACAGTCAAGTCAATGTTTACAGTAAATGTTAATTTTGAAAGATGATCTCATCCGGAGCCAAAATTATAAAACCACATGAATTACAATTAATCTAAAACATAATTACAGAACCATATAAACGAGTAAAACTGGTTGTGGCCACATGCTTGTCATCATGTGAATGATACAAATTAAATAAAATACAATAAATAACATCGTAAGTACACAACAGATCTATTAACAACTAAAACTAACTAGCGTGTATTTCCTTTACTACTTTTGCACTTCTTTTCCAAGTGCATAATCCAATACTGGCTTGTATTTTTGTTTTCCATTATACTATTCATTACATTTTAGGATGGTAATCTGTGGATTAAATAACTTTTATTCACTTCCAGATATTAGTATTTTTACCCCTTTTTAAGATACTGGATAATATCTACAATAACTAAACCTTAATCTAACCTTAACTTTCTTTGGTAAATGTTAAGTACACATATTATAAATTGCAAACATTATTTCTTATGTCACGGGTTACCCGACTAACAACAGTTTTGGTCTTGTTTAATAACAGAATGGAATGTTCAATTCCTAGGTTTAAAAAAATGACTAGTGAGTTTTAATTTTCTAATAACAAAATGTATGAGTGGCATTTAGCACTAGTAAAGCTAGATATTTATAAATAATACTGAGCTATCTGAAAACTTAATAAAATAACTGAAGTAGTAAGTTATACTAGTAAAATGTCCTGCTACCACTACTGTTAAACAAAATGTTAATGTCTGAATCACAAATCACCATAGAACTGAATGGCATATTGGTAATATCAAGAAGAAGCAATGGCAATAGATACTTTGGGATATTAGGACAACAGCTAAGGAAAAAAAAACTTGAAGAAATAAATAAATAATACAAATAAACAAATAACTTAATTTTAAGATGTCGGGTGACAGTGGGTAGCACTGTCGACTCACAGCAAGAAGGTCAGTTATCATTTCTGTGGAGTTTGCATGTTCTCCCCGTGTTCATGTGGGTTTTCTCCGGGTGCTCCGGTTTCCCCCAGTCCAAAGACATGCGGTATAGGTGAACTGAATAAGCTAAATTGGCCGTAGAGAATGTGTGTGAATGCAAGAGCGTGTGGGTGTTTTCCAGTGCTTGGTTGCAGCTGGAAGGGCATCCGCTGCATAAAACATATGCTGGATAAGTTGGAGGTTCATTCCTCTGTGGTGACTACTGATTAATAAAGGAACTAATCCGAAAAGAAAATGAATTAATTAATTTTAAGATATCCTTGTTGCACATGTTCAATGTACTTACTATAGTAATTACAACTAATCATGCATAATTACATGACACTAAACCTAAGCCAGCATTCTAACCCTAACAATACATTAAGTACATGTAATTAATTAATACTTTAGTTTAATGGATTGTTACACTCACTGTAAAAGGGACACCAAAATAAAGAGCTACCAAAATTGAACTCTGAAGGTAGTGTATAGTACCTAGCGGAACTGATACACATCCCATTTTGAACACCAACCAGTAACAATGTAAAAGTTTATTGGCATACTATATCAGAAATGTAAATATTACCAGTATCCAATATATAATTGTTTTTGACTAATGTAAAAAAAAAAATTGAACTCTGAGATAAGTTTGAGTGAACTATCAATAGTGGAACTGAAATGCATGCTCGTCATTAACGTATTAATGTTACTTTAAGGATAGTTTACCCAAAAATGAAAATTTACTCAGCCTCAAGTGGTTCCAAACCTTTATGAGTTTCTTTATTCTGCTGAAAACAAGTAAATATATTTTGAAGATAGCTGAAAAACCTGTACCCATTGGCTTCCATATTACGTTAGTTAAAACAAATGTTATTGAAGTCAATGTTTACAGGTTTACAACTTTCTTCAAAATATTACCTTTTGTGTTCAACAGAAAACAACTCAAACGGGTGGGTGAACTATCCTTTAACTAGGAATTGAAAAAAAAATTCTAGTTTTGAAATAAATGGTAAAAGGCCATAGTCTCTTACCTTTGTAGATTCTTGAATGAGTTTGCGGACCACCTCTTTAATATGCGGGCTGTTGGATTTCGGTGGGTGGGTGTAAACCGACACCCGAGTCACCCCTTTGTAATGGCCGTTGCTGGGCCAACCGATGTCCAGCGGAGGGATCTCCGTGTCAGACATGGTGGGCCAGTAGGTAGAGTGGACGCCCGAGTCCTCGCTCGTATCATGGGGAGACCGTGAGCAGCAGGTGTCCGAGTCGCTATCATACTCCTGAAAGGTGTCCCGCATCCACTTGATCTCCCTGGCGGACAGAAAGTCTTTAACGCTATCCTCTTTGAGGCGCATCTTGAACGCGCCATCTCCGTTCCTGAGGAGCTGCTCGAGCGCGGCCCGCTGCTCCTCGCTGTAATAAAACTCCGGTTTGGACTCCGGTATTTTCACGTTTACATGTTCATCGTCCATGCATACTAGCTGAGACTCAGCCATGGCAGCTGCGCTCCCGGAAACAACGGGTTCACCTGTATGGCTTCTTCAGGCAGCCCGCTCTACCCACCTTTACAGTACCTGTTTGAGTGGTTTGGTTGAGGTGATTCAGTGCTAAAGAGAGTGGGTGGGCGGGGATTCGGAGGCGATGGGCGGGGCTTCACAAAGGTTATTGGGAATTGACATGACGACACTTGTTTAACTTACAACAGAAGACGGATGAACCTGTCACGGTAGTTTCCCTGGCTGACGACAACTTTTTGATTCAAGATAACTGACAAGAGTCAGGAAAGTAAATAAAGGAACGGACACGAATACAGCTGCCAACAAGAAAAAGCTAAACCAAAAAAAGTGGTTGAAAATACTGGTTGAACATTATTTACACAGAAAAACCAAAGACAGTTTGGGAACAAAGTGTTTTTGGTTTTAGTATGCCGTTAAAAATAACACTTACTGTATTTTTGAAAGCACATTTATTCAAGTCCTGTATAACACTGCTGTTATGTCTGACACCTTTTCCATCCTGTATAACAAAACAACAAGCTTTGTGATAGGCCTGTTTTGACAAATTGTTCGAACTGTTAAAACATATAATTCAATACAAAACGGTACAGTAACAAAGCTTTGATAACTGTAAGAACTCCTGTGTTAGTGTATCCTATTGAAAATCTAATATAAAATGCTTATATATAAATGGTCATGGTGACGGCAAGGGTCCAATCAAGCACTGAACATTGCCCAAACGTTCCCACTAGGTCTTAATAACGTTTTCTGTGCAGGTTACAAAAAAGAACCTACAGGAAATGATACAATTTCATAAAACATTCACAGCGAACCAACAAAGAATGTTTTATGTACCTGTAAACTAGGTTCATTGTGTATAGGCATACTGTATAATTCAGCAATCTGTTTTACTAAAATAGTTTTACTAAAAGGGAATGGTATAGTCCTTTCTTCGTACCTTATTTCTAAAATAAAAAATGGTTATATTTATGAAAAAGAGAAGCACGAAATGTTTTTTTATCAGTTCTCTTCAACAGTTCTGCAGCAGTCTATATGAAATTCATTTGAAATTAATTTTCCGTACATTGTACATGTATTTGACTCTTGGTATGGTGATTCCACACCTTTGAGTATCAGATCTGTTCAATGTAATTGGCAGGGAAAAGACCACTCCTGCCGCGCAATCGACCTTTCCACCATGACGTATCCGAGCGGTCCAGTACTTCAATGATGTCACCACTATTGAAACCCAATTCATCGTCTTCCTCTGCTGTGAAGTCATATATTGCCCTCACCTGTATGGTTGATCTCTGACACACACACACACACGTACACACGCACACACACAAACACACAAACACACAGTGTCAGTACCATAAAAAGGCACCAATATCCTTCGAACTTTGTTCTTCAATAGCCTTTTTTTTTTTACATCATAATTATGAAAATGTAAGTAAATTTAAATTGTACAATTTAAATTTAAAGGTTAAATTTAGTAAAGTAAGATTGTCTAACAATATACATATCAGGTTTTTCTAAGAAAACAAGAAGAAAAATCAACATGTTATTTACAAAATAAAACTATAAATCATAAATTCATAGAAACTGAAAATTATATATATATATACAGCATATATTCATTGTCTCAGGTTATTTTCTGAGACAAGAAAATATTTTAACACTGAAATTATTGCAGCCATGACCTTCATAAAAAAGGTTTACAAAGGCCTACACATGACACAGTTGATAGTTTTTTTCTAAATTTCGGTTATCATACCGTAGCAGGTGCAGTTTCTGAGGTTCGTCGAGGGGCAGGGCTGTTCTTTCCTTGGTGACCCACAGTGTTAGATTTATCCTCAACACTTCCTCTCTTACCCTGAGAAAAAAGCACAACTTTATTCATTAGAAAGCTCTTTTTTTCTTGTTAAACAATATGCATGCTAATTTTAATTGTATATTTATCTTAATGTCACACTCACACAGACACACACGTATCATTATGTATTCATTATATATTTAAGCTTAAAATGTTTTAATGAACAGTTGGTTTGCTGAATGGAGAGAGGCTTGTGTAATTCAGTTTGAATGGAAACATATTAATAATTCAACAAGGATTTACAGTTTTTAATGGAAGGCCAGATGGGGCTGAATTTCCCTGCTGACACATTTGTACCTTTTGGTTGTGAGTTGGATCTGTTGTGTTGCGGTGTTGTGATGAGGTTTGTGGACCACCATAACCACCACCTGGGGGAGACCGAACTTCTGGCTGACTCTTTATCTGAAAACGTGGACAATTTATTGATTTTAATCAATTCCAAATGAAAAATATCCACCATAGCACTTCACTTTTCTCTTCCATCAGCTATTTCTTGAAAAGCAAAAGAGAAATCAGCAGATTCATCAGTGCAAAGAAGATAAAAAATTTCATTATTAAGCTTGAGTTCACTGAGTTTGTGCATGAAGTTCTGCATAAACAATAACCTAGAGTATTAACTGCAAACCTGCTGTATTTATTGGTTTAAATCGAGAGATTATTTACAGGCGGAGGTGCTCTTGGCTCATCTCCACTTCCATCCCTAAGGAAGATCTCCCTCTGCTTGGATATGGAGGTGGTCTTGTAGAAGTCCACAAGCTTGTTTAGAGAGGTAAACTTCTCCGTCCACAGGTAATAGTGGCCCGATTTGTCCTTCATAACTTTAAAATGCTGCACATCATACTCGTGTCTGTGAGCAGAGAGGGGAAAAAAACAAAACACGAAGTGAGATATAAATAAGTGAATGTGAGACATTTATTTATATATTTATTTTACACATTTATTTTGGGTTCTTTTTGGTCATATGATGGACTCATAAAAATAAATTCACTTATGACAACAGGGTGGCTGCTGCAGGTCCTTATAAAGTTTTGAAAACAGTGTTCACCATTTAATGCTTAAAAAATAATAATAATAAAT
Organism: Danio jaintianensis; assembly: GCA_903798115.1. Taxonomy (NCBI): domain Eukaryota; kingdom Metazoa; phylum Chordata; class Actinopteri; order Cypriniformes; family Danionidae; genus Danio; species Danio jaintianensis. Next base: position 11,863,200 of record CAIGQV010016547.1, on the reverse strand, counting down.
TCAAATTTGATAGGATTTACATATTTTCGGTCACATTATGACAAAAAGTCCTTGTGCTTTCAAATTGAGCTACCAAAAAGAGAAAGAACATAGAGGTAAATATTGTTAAATAATGTTGTTTAAATTAATTTTGTGAATTACACTCTAGGCACAATATTGTGTTTCAACAAAAATATTTCCTAATAAAAATCACAGCATCTCCCAGCATTCATCATTTTTTGAACATTTAAGGAGACAAACAAAGTTTTCTAGATCTTTACATTTAATGGATAACTGATAAAGAAATAATTTAGATCTTTACATTATATTATTATATATTTAAAACAGTTTCAAGATATTGTCTGCCTAGTTTTACGTTGTGTTACTTTCAATAACAGTACGTTTCATTTCAAGTTCACTTATACAGTGCTTTTCACAATAAAAAAGTGCATGTTATTACATTACAATCAAAAGCAGCAAACAGTTAAGGTGTTGTGATGGACAGTACAGGATGATTATTTTTATTGGATGTGTATTTATTTATTTTTTGCAATTCAGATTTATTCATTTCATGTGCGAGTTTCAGTCCAGAATTTTCATTTAATTTTGGTAATATTTAAATGTTTTTGACTCTTATCCAATTTTCTATGTAGAAAAAATAGTCTTTTTCTTATTCCACAAAATCTGAAGAGTGCCTGGGGCACTTTATTTTCCTGGGGCTACCAGCAATTTTGAAATTGTCCAAGACTTGGCAAATCATTCCTGGAATGGTGTTTACTGATATGAAAAGTTCACTGTAAAGTGTAATAAACAAATGTATATTTTCCATTACAGACTGAGTCTTAAATTTCATGTGGTAGTATTAAACTACTTACATTTAAGTAAGTAAGTACATTTAAGTTTAATTGTCTTACATTTATCTTGTTTACATTTGTAGACACAATTAAAGAGTAGTAATTCAGCCAAAGCCTTTATCTGAAGCAGGTTATTCAAGTTTAATTACCAGTCCTGATGTATTGAATTCCAGCAGGTTTGAATAAACCAGTTAACAAAACCTGCACAACCCTCTCTCTGCACTAGAGGGAACCCTCTCTCATTCTCATTCTCTCTCTCTCTCTCTCTCTCTCTCTCTCTCTCTCTCTCTCTTTTACAGTGTGACCTACTGTATAGCTGATTTATGAGAGAATGGCTAAAACAAATGGACTGTCTGACCGCTGTAATAAGATGGATGTTATTGATGCATTATTGATGGAGTTTTTCCACAGGCTAGATTCAGTGTGTGTGTGTGTGTGTGTGTGTGTGGGCAGGGGCTCTCATGTGTGAAAGTCTTTCAGCGTCATGGCCTTAGCGGCAAGAAGAACGGCATTAATATTTGTGGGGGTACAGCTGAGTGGCCTTCACAAGCTAGCTGAAATATTAGTATTAGGCTAACCAGTCACTTTATATAATTATTTTTATTTTAGTGTAATATTATTATAATAGGTGCTTGGGGAAAAGATGAATAGCCTCCAGACTTATGTGCCTACCCTCAGTCATAAACAATATCACAATATCATTTTATTAATATCATATATGCAAAATGTGCATTTGTTGGGTAAACTATCTCTTTAAATTCACACTGAACTATAAAATAATTTTGTGACCCTAATAATAATTTTTAGTTACCTGACAGAGATGGAGAAATCTCCAGGAGAACTCTGGCTGCCCCGGATCAGGAAATCGCCCACCTCTCGGGATATGAGCATCTCCTCGGCTGATCCGCGACTGGCGTTTTCTTTAAACCAGCTGCAAAAGAATACATTACATTGTTCATTATGATCTATTTACAGACTATATCTGTCCTACTATATTAACTACTGCACGCTCAATGATTATTTGCATGTGGTTTGCAAAGGTTAATAGCATAGTATTATAGCTTACCTCGACGTCTGCCTGTCAACATAGTTTTTTGGCACATAACCCTCATGGCCATGTAACTCTGCTTTGAACCAATCGTCCTGAGACCCCAGAATCTGTCAAATGTGTTCAAATGAATGGAAGCACACTTTTCCCACAAATAAAAAATCATGTTTGATAAATAAAATATAAATAAAATCTAAATTATGATATTATAAGTCATAATTATACACAATATTAACAAAATGTCTATATCATAAAAAAAACAATGACATTAAAAGTTCTAATTATAATATAAAAAGTTTAAAGTATGAGAAGTCAGAATAAATTGTCATATTTAAGTCATAAAGGCCACTGTCATTTTTATGACCTGACATTTGTTATCAATTGTGAATTGTGTCATAATTAGTGTAATTGTACAATTGCAATCAGCCAGTAAAGTCACAATTACTCAAACATCTAATTATAACATAAAGGACTTTGTTGTTATCTAATCATTTTAATTCATAACATAACCCATAACATGTATTATTTACATGTCAAAGATTAGCTTCCATACAAATGTGTTATTACTGAATATATTTTTGATTCAGAAACATTTTTTATGGTTTCATTTTTTTTTAAAGTGTAATTTATCAATTTTGACTGTACAGTAACTGTTCCCATAATGCATTGGCACTAGTTTAGCATAACTGAGCAGCACTCAGAAATGGTTTCAACTTTAGTTCCACTAGTATACCAACATATACTGGACAGATCAGAAGATATTTTGGAGAATGTTGGAAACTGATACAGTGCTCAGTATAAATAAGTACACCCCATTTTGAAAATGAATATTTTATCCATTTCTCAGTGAATATAGGTAATGTATTTTGGTGCATTTGAACAAAACAGATTTATTAAACAGATATAGACATGACATCTGTCTGGTCAGGTCCAACTTTATACCAGTACATGTGTTCTCTAAAACATTTATGAAGTGATCCTGAGCGCCTCATTTTTTTCCACCCATTGAGCATCCTAAGATAAATATTTAAGCAAGTCCTCTTTTTCTATTATGTGCAAAAGCAATAACAGTCCTATATAACCTCAAATAGAAACGTTTTCGCAGTTAATTTTCCACTTTTTTCATGTGGTGGTTAATGCAACGGCTGCCTCTAACAGTGAGCAACATTTTAAAGCCCTGATCTGATGACCTCACAACTTTCAATCCAAAGTAAAAGCTTTTTGGTTTGTGCATGTAGGTCATCACTAACTGACCTTCAGAGTGTCTCCTTTCCTGAAGCTGAGCTCATCTTCTGCCGTGCCATTAAAGTCATACTTTCCTCTGGCCTCCATTGTGAAAAACTGAGAGACTGAGCTGAGGACAGAGTCTGCAAATAAGAGATTGGGAAAGGCTGCAGCTTAGAAAAACCATGATGTCAATAGTACCAGAAAATGAAGAGAAATGTGTTAACCTCAGGCTTGTGAGAGAGCAGAGAGGTCAAACAACTGCTGATGTTCTTGCTAAGCAAACACGTGCAGCTGTGGTTAGCAGGCTAGTCACAATTCTACACAATGCAAATGTGCACAAAGCTGAGCATGTTGGCTATAAAAAGGATCCTCAGTGTTTATTCTGTTTTAAGACTTGGTTAAGAACTGACGTTTTTAATGGGGACAAGGTTAAATTAAGCACAAAATCAGTGGTGGAAAGAATACAGAAAAATTAAAGTCAAGGAAAAGTGCCAAATAATGTAGTGCAAGTAGAGTAAAAGTATTTGTTATAAATACTACTCAAAGTTTGAGTCAAAATTTGCCTTCTAGTACTCAAGAGTTGTGAGTGTTGTGAAAATTATTGCACCTTATACTCTGTGAATTTAAAATGTAGCTTACAACAGTACCAATTTCTTTTAAATGTGTAAAGTTTGCCAATCATGGACTACAGATTTAAAATGTAGGTTTAATTTAATGTGAGAACACATTACATTAATATATGCACCTATAATAAGCTAATTACATGTAGAGCAAAATATATGTAACCTAAGAGGCACAAAAATCTAGCTGTGATGATATGTTAACACTTAGGTTAGGCACTTTGAATTCTGACTAACAAGCAGTTGGTGCTGCAAAACAAGCTTGTGCAACATTGATAGAACATTTGTGCATGTATTTGAAAACGTAATATTCTGTAGTGCATTTAGTTATAGTTTAAGGTCATTTGTCATTTTCAGTCATCATATACAGTAGGGATCCTTCATCTACTCATGAGTGACATGCAGTCTAAACAGTCTCTTGGTCGTTGCATGTAAGGAATTGGCATCTTTTTGGACACTTAATGCTTCTGAATTCTAGATGTTTGCTGCATTTATAAAGTGTCTGTGTTTTGAGGTCGGTCTTTCTGTTATGCGACTTTTCTATGCACAACACAGAAAGACTGATTATTCTATTTAGCAAAATACTGTAGATGAGACAAAATAAACATATTTGATAGTGTCTTCAGATAGAAGGGTAAAAAAAGATCAGTAAACGTACTGATACAGCACTAAAAATCGTACTCAAGGGAAAGTAAAAGTACACACTTTTAAACAAAAATTCCAGAGAAACTACCCAGTTAAAGTAATTCCTTACTTTACACCACTGCATAACATACACAGTTTGAATGACTGAAATTATTCATATCCCTGGCAAATTCTGATTTAAAGTTACTTTTATACAAAAGCAAGTATTTTTTTTGGACCGGAAATTACACAGGCTTCTCCCAAAAGATAATAAGACGATTTAAAAGAGGCATCATTGTTGAAAAACATATTTCTCAGCTTTTATGTACATTTTAACAAAAACTTTAAGTGAGAATTTGCCAGGGGTATGCCTGTGTATTGTTTCAAATCATGAATCAGAGGTCAAGCCTTACTATAAAACACTGCTTGTGATCAGAGGATGTTGAGACAATTGTTTAACTGGTTTCAAGAGGCCATCACAACAGCACCTGGAGAACATACAGATAGGTTTAAATTAATAACAATAAATAAAACTCAATACACATGGTAAAATAAGTGGTATCAAATAGATGTAGTTTAAAAATGTTAACTATTATGTCTTGTGAAGTTGTAAACAAGTTCAAAGTCAATTATTTGAATGCATATTTGGGCTGAACTAACCCTCTTAATAAGACCAACGTAAACAAAACTGCCCTTCATATTTATAATGGGTGCATGGGGAATTACATAACAGAATGTTTTTAACAAGGTTGTTTGATCTTCTTTTTAACCGAATTGGTTGAGCAGTTTAAATGTCTTCTCTGTTCTCTTCTGAATTGGGCTTTTCAGGGTGAAAAGGAGAGGAAAGGGAAGGATGCTGGTAATGAGGTTCATTTCCATTAGGATTAGGAGGAAGAAGAGGAGGTAACGCAGATTCAATTATATTTAATTGCTACAGTATGATGCGTGCCCTTGCCCAAGATGGTGACGATGGTAGAAAAGAAGCACGTGAGTGAGAAAGAACAGTGTTTTTGGTTTACTGGAAAAGAGGAACTTTGCAGAATACATTTTTAACCATTTATTAACAGTTTACAATACATTGTTCTAGGCTAAAGGACTTAAAGCAAGCTTAGGCTATATTTAAAAGTCATCTTACTTGCTGTAACTATGAGTTGTATGAATGACGGTTATGATGCACTTGCTGTATGCTGGTTGTAGTCTTTTAAGCCCCTGGTCCTGGTCATTCATTTATGCATGAAGAACAGAGGCGTTGTTATGGTTTTTATTTAAGAAAGGGTTCTGCTTTGTTAACACATGAGAAGTATAAGATTTTTAAATGTATTACTAACATTTTTGTTTAGTATTCGTATTCTTATTTTATAACAGTAAAAGTACAAAGCTACCATTTATTTGTGTTTATTCATTTATTTATCATTAAAACTATAGTGCGTCTATTCTGGTGCTGAACTTCAGGGAAACTCTTTTGATATGCTTCTAATATATGGAGAACAAATTTATGAATCATTTTTGTATGGTTGGTACATGTTGCATTTTCAAATATGACAAACAATGCAGTTTGTCAGGAGCAGCATTTAAACCAAACAGAACCACTCTGAAACACTGAAAACAGTTATCACAAGAAGTGTTAGGGGTAATGAATTACAAGTAATAATATAAATTTATTATATTTGAGCTACTTTTTAGTTATTTATTTAGATTTTACAAAATAAATTGCTGAATTAAAATTAACATATTAGTCATGTTGAATCACGCACTCAATGAGAGAATGCGCTCCCTGCAGGAACAGACAGAAATGAAGATGCTCTAGCTTACATGATTTCTGCAATGGAGGTATTCTCATTATTTTGAACACATTAAAGAAAAGGAAAAGGTAATTGTCTCAATGGACAGTGATTTTACTTAACTAGTAAGATGCAAAGTACAAAAGTAGCAAACACACTGTTTAAATCTTTCATCAATCTGTATAGTATATACGGCATAGCTCTGGTGTCAGGACGTTCTCAAAAGATAACATTATCCTAAAGATTTTTTGGTGTGTTTTTAAAGGGTATTGAAGGTGTAGGTTATAAAGTGCGTTGTTAATTGCAGAGCTCCTCTATTTAAAAATAGGGAAAAAAAAAAAAAAAGCAAGTTCTGAAAGAAATCAAGCCTCAGCCAGGTAAGAAAAAGTAACACAAAAGTAACGTAACGCATTACTTACCATAAAAATACCCCTCTCCCCCTCGGACTGCATCTTCCGAGCCCTAGCACTCTTACGTCATCGATGATGCGACTGTTCAGTTAGGAAGAGAAGCACTCTCGCTCAGTACAATGGAGATTGCTTTACTTATATTGCTTTGTATTATTTTAAGTGGTTTGGGATGCGATGATACACAGTCAAATATTTTGCTGAACAGATCCAGCAACTTTGACCCTAGAAAATTTTCATTAAAGTCATCGTGCTGCACGTATTAGGAGGTTTGCTGAAGGTGGCAGCTGATGTGCAGCAAGGGGTTTGAATCTTTAATAAACTATGACAGTTCGTGTTCATTGAAAAGTAAGAATGATTAATAAATCCATATGAAACATTCATTCATTCATTTTCTTTTCAGCTTAGTCCCTTTATTAATCTGGGGTCGCCACAGCGGAATGAACCGCTCCATATGAAACAGTCCCTTAAAAGTGGCGTTGTGCCTTCAGTTACGCGCTCAAGTGCACTTTGCACTCACACTACAAGCGTACCGTGCCAAAGCCCAACCGAACCGCTCTCCAGACCACTTCTTTCAACCAGACCAGGGCCGCCCAACCTAGCCTATAGTGTGAGTACACCTTAAGTTCGATTTGTGTTGGGACAACATGAAGGAACTGTGTGGAACCCAGCACTTTTTACAGTGCATAATCACAAGTTAACACAGTCTTTGTGTTAAAAGACTAAACAAAAAAAAGAAGAAAAAATGTTACCAGCCAACTGGTATAACGAGCTATTCAAATACTTAAAAATCCCAAGACTTTTAATAAAATGATGTTTGTCTAACTTAAAACAGATCAGTACAAAACAAACTACTTTTAATTGTGAGCCTCTGTGAAGAACAGTCGACTTTTCATCCAAAATTTCACAGGGCCATCATATCACAATCATAATCACAATCATAAATTTTTTTTTCAGTTCCAATTCTTAGTACTCAACCAAGATTTCAGCTACCGCTAGCGGGCCTTAGGGAACTTCCAAGGGGACTGCAGGTGCAGGATGTCTTAATATAGGGCTAGGCAATTTCTCCAGTTTTATTGATTAATTTGATTTGTGTGTTACGTTTTGATTTAGCTATTTCAGTGCCATTTGAATAATGCTGTAGTTACGCTTTTAAGATTACTAGTTAAACACTTTTAAAAATAAAGGTTTATTAATGGCATTGTAGTTCCATGAATAACTACTAACATCCATTCCCACAAATATGATTAGATTAGATTATTTTAAATGTGCTTCACACTAAATACATTTTATTATTTTATTATCTCTTCTCTTGCCTTCTCGTTCTTCTATGGCCCCACTGAAAAAAAACAACAACATATTTTAGGTAAACAAATTTTATCTTGAAATGGTTAAATGACCACCCTTAAAGGTGCATAATGTAAGTTTGACACCCGGTGGTTAAACTAGGTATTGCATTCCTGGATCAAAACAAACGCAAGTGCAGGTTGCCAGATTGAGGACCAGGCAGATTTAAATCATGTTCTATATAAAAGCAACAGCATGCGATAGAATGAATATTTTCCATGTTAAAAGTTTTTGTTCTAACCAACACCTCGAATTGATATTTTAGAAATGGTTTCTATTTCTTGCAGCTGAACAACAGAAAACTGACAATGATCACCTCAGGTACACCTCATGTGCTTTATTCAGTGTTAAATGCTAATAATGTGAGTTTGAATGCCATTTTACATTACATTTACTGCCATACTACTGAAAGTAGCAGCAGATAGTTTACAACAGATCTTGAAAATAAAATAAACCTTTGAAATTGAACTTTGGAACTGTGAAATAATGCAAACCAAAACATATTAGTGATTCAGCATCTACATTTAATAATGTTAAAGATGTTTAATATGTATTATTTAGATTATAAACCTTACCATTTCATGTGTGTGTGCATATTCTGTGCTTCTGAATGGCTGTATTGAAATTTCTGTGGTGTTTCGTCTGGTGCAAACAGCCAAATTGCTTATCACTGCAAATCTCATCACGTGTTGTTAGGACATGAGGTTACAGTGTAACCTGCTCACCTAATGTTTACGTTCATAATATTTATATTATTTGCTAATATATAGCCATGTCATGTGGAACTCTGAATCTGTGTCTCATTTCTGAGTATGCTACTGTCCACCGGAGGTCACATTTTGGTCACAGACGCATGCTTTGAGAGCCTTTCTAAATGAATGAATGAAATACAAGGTTTTTCAACAAGGCAACCCGGGGTGCTGAAATATAATAGGCTAAACTGGCAGTGGGCGGGTTAAATAGACCAAAACAAAGACAGTGTTCCGGCACAGAACGCCCATTTTCAAAGCAGAATTACTGACTTCAGGATTGTTTTTCAGATAAACAAGAATGTTCACTTAGCATGTTTCTTAAATATCTGCAAACATATTATGGTATTTTTATGCTTTAGAAGAGTCAAAAATGTACATACAGCACCTTTAATAAAGAACGCATTAGTTCTTGAAACTTCTAAAATTCACAAAATGAAAGATGGTTGATTAATTTAATGAATCAATATTCTGTTAAAAAAAGTTTGAGAACAAGCAACATTGTCATATTTACAGCATACAGTAAATACTGGTAATATTTTAGGCTTTATGGGGAAACAAGGATTATTTGGTGTCCCTCAAGTCAAAAAAAAAGTTTTCATTTTCACTTCTCCGTTGTTAAGAAACACCCATTTCACAACCCAGTCACTGAAAAGTGAGGACAGGAACATGTCGAAGCATGAATCTCTGCAGCATCACATTATACATGTGACCGTTTTATTATTTTAAAAAATCAATAAGGACAAACTGACTCCTCAAAATATCTAACAGGCGATTTTCCTTAAGAACCGCTAATGATAAAATGATCACTTTTACAGTTACCGTTGTGTCGCATCTTTTATGAACGTTATTCTTGTAACTGCAAATATTACAGCATGTGAAAAAAAGTTATTGTTTCATAGTTGACGAAGTAGTCAAGACAAATGTGACACTGGACCACAAAACCACAAAAAATAAGTGTTTTTATTTATTTATTGAGAATTATATATAATCTGAATAAAGTAGCTTTCCATTGAAGCATGATTTATTAATCTGGCTGAGATACAACTATGTGAAAAATCTAAAATCTTAGGGTTAAAAACAATTTCTAAATATTGAGAAAATCACCCTTAAAGTCATGTAAATTAAGTTCTTAGCAATGAATATTACAAAAAAAAATTAAGTTTTGATATGTTTACAGTAGGAAATGTAAAAAATGTCTTAATCGAACATGATCTTTACTTAATAGTCTAACGGTTTTTTGGCGTAAAATAATTTTTTTTGACTTATACAATGTATTTTTGGCTACTCCTACAAATATAACCGTGCAACTTAAAGAGCCCCTATTATGCACTACAAAAAGTCATATTTTGGTTTTGGGGGTCTCCAACAACAGGCTGATATGCATGCAAGGTCAAAAAACTCTTTTATTGTCTTATAATTTGCATTTATTTTTACCTAATTATCCCAACAACTCCCATATGATTTGTTCAGCGGTTCATTTGTTCCCAAACCCGTCCTTTGCGTGAGGCTAATCTCCACTGATTGGTCCGAAGACCCAGTCTGTTGTGATTGGTCGACTGCGTTCAGCGCGAGACAAAGAGAAACGCCCAGCACGGTTATACTCAGAGCACAGAGTATATGTGAGCCCAGTGCAGGAATGCATTAAAGCAATGCAGTTAAACACCAGCTTATTCCTCTATTTTTAACCACAACCCCAAGTAATAACAACGACACACATTCAGTATTAATCCACACAGTGACAAAAGTTAAACTATTTTGAAAATTGAAAACGCGTGTGAGGAACAGCTGATGGTGGCCATAGCAACAAACAGCAGGAGATCGAGCGCAAAACGCATTTAAATCGGTAAAGGAAGAAGCACGTGTTACATTTTCAACGTGGTTTTGGACGCAATATGTGAATAGCCCATATAGATTTAACCAGAGAGATACATTACAAGCACTGATCTATAACAGATACGTGATTACAAGCCGTGCAGAGCGATTACAAGTTACTACACACAATTAAATACATACTAAAGAAAACGTGGCAAAACGTGGTTTTTGTGGTTCAGGATCACAGTGTTTTAGTCCTACAACTGTATAAGAATAATGTACCTGATGTTAAAATCAAATGTATCATGCCTCCTGGATTGATAATAAAATCTACAATAATGAGAAGAAAAAACAGTGTCAATGTTTAAGCACCAAATCTCAATTGCTATTTGTGGCATTTTACTGTACATGCCATTTTAGGCCATTCATGCACTGGTTTGCAGTGTCCTACTCCTCCGACTCAGCTTTCGATGTCATCTATTTCAATTTGTCACCTCTAGATTACACTGAGCCGCATCTGAGACACAGATCTGAAGTCATCCTTTCCTCCCTCTCCCCCCTCTGGCCTTATGAAAAAAGAAAATGTTTCTCAGATGAGCAGCGATTTGATCTGTCAGTCATGCTAATGTGCTCTGTCACTTCCACAGTGCTCAGTTATCTCTCCCTAAATTGAGCTCCCCCTGCTGTACCCCACACTGAGACAGCGAGAACACAAAGACACATGTTCAAAAAGCAACACATTCCCATTAAATTGAGTGCTAAGTGTGAAATCCATTATAATTAGCAACCCAATTTATTCCCTGACTGCAAACACTACAGAAACGCTATCTGTTCTCTGTTCGGTGACACACAATTAGCAAAGTTTATGAGGAGGAAAGCTGTTCTGTTTTGGTTTTGTGGATTAATCTGACCTAATTTGACTATGAAACACAAATCAGAGCGATTGCATTTAATGAATGCGTCAGAATGCGTTCTTTGCAGAAATACATTCAATAAAGTTTATCAAAAGTAAAAGAAAAGTCCATACCAAAAAAGGTGATTCAAAACCTACTTTAAACTTATTTAAGAAAAATAAAAACATTACAAGATAATATAAATACAATGTTAGAGATTCTACACCATTGCAAGGTTATTGATCCAAAATGTATCATAATGTTAGCAAAAAATGATTATTGACTATTTCTACTGATGGTCAAATGTTCTCGCTTCATTGATTCTCAATATGTTCTTGGATCAATGCTGGAAAGTTTGATCATAGGGTTATTTAGTTCAAGCTTCTTGTCTTTAAAATAAATACTAAGACATTTTGTAATTAAATGTCATTCATAATAATAACACATAAATAAATATTAGTATTTAGTCTCTACTACTTCACTTTATCTGTACTCTGTACATTCTGCAATCCGTACTTTTACTGTAGAAATCTGCGCTCTCTATCATACAATACACTCTGTCAAACCCATATAAAATCATGGCTGAAACAATATGAAAATATGAATTAACAAACATGCAAATTAAATATTTGCATTTGTTATAATGTCTTAGAAGTGAATGTCCTTGAAATGCAGGCCTCGGGGTTCATGCAAACATTACCAAATCGATTCAGGCATTACAAGGAAGACAGAAAAACAAAAAAGCCATTTAACACGGAAAGCTGATTTGACTGCTGTGACAGAGGGAAGTTGTTTCTTGAATAAACACTGAGCTTTAGTCTCATTCCCTCGATAGATAGTCTCTTTGTGTTACTGTATGTGCAGAGGCTCAGTGGTTTTGCAAATGTAAGCTTTGGGAAGGATTGCATTAACTTTAACCGAACGTATGAGCAAAGCACATTTAAATGTAGCAATTTGCACTGTATTTTAAGAATTAATACTAATATTTTGATGACATTATGATTACAACTTTGAGTTGATAGAAATGGAGAACCTGGAAACTGAAGTGGGAAAGGGCATCTGTCATAGGCTAAACATTCAATATCAGACCTTCCTTGTTTTGGATACAGTAACCTATCTATCTTTCTAGAGATAGATATCTATCTAGATATATCTATTTATATACTCCTTAATATTAGGATGTTAAAAATTACATGGTTGAGCTATTTTTGTCGAGTCAAATTAACCTTATTTCATTTTAACTTAAATTACCTTAAAATGACTTAAAGCAGCTTATATAACTGTATTACACGTTTTCATAATTGATCATATAGACTTTTTTGTGTGTATACTGTTTCCCATATTCCTAGAGTAGGCTTTCACTGTAAAACAATGCTGGTTTCCACACAATTATTTCATGTTGTCCTAACACAAATCAATCAAGTTAACTTAATCATTTTTACAAATTTAAGTGGATTAAACATGAAACAATTAAGCTGTCCGCCCAAACTCATTTTAAATAAGTAGTTTGAACAAGCAGCAAAAGTCATTTTTGAGTGTAATAACGAAGTCATAAAAAATTTTAATACAGATAAATGGGAATTAAGTAGCTAGTAAAATTTATATTTAATATTTTGTATAAAATAGAAACTGGTTTTCTTTCACTATCCATTAATTAACCTCATATTTAACACTAATGTGTAGAATGTTTATTTGATACCTAAAGTATACCTATGCAAAAAACAAAATTAAACTCACAGATTTAATCACATGACTCTATATCAGGAGTTTTAATACCAGCTGGAAACATAAATTCATCAAGCTTCAAGAGTTGAAGAGGACAAGAATTGAACGAGCTCCCGAGTGTTACGGCGCACAGGCGATATGAAGCAACTGTGAAACAACTTCACACATCTATTTCTGGTCTCAGCAGCTTTCAGTCTTTTGAACAAACTATGAGGGAAAAATCTAATTACTTTACCTGTTACTGCTGTTTCACTGTCCAGCAACGAAGATAAGAACGGATTAACTGTCACCTCCTCGGTGTTTCACCGTCTCCCTCTATTCTTCTACCGCTACCTGCATGCGCGTGCCCGTGTCTTCTTGCTGCTATGCATGGCACACCAACAGCCACAAGAGGAGGGAAAACGAACAAAACTTTGACTCCGCCCTGAAGAAGGCTAGGAGCCTGCTGAGCACACGTGTTAGTGTTTGAAATATTCAATGTTGTTAAGTTGGAGTATTAAATTATTTGTTTGTTTGTTTGTTTGTTTGTTTGTTTGTTTGTTTGTTTTTTAAATACTGCCGCATTTCTTGTTGTTGTACGCAGCCCAAATGTTTCGGTGACACGACTATACAGTAAAAAAAAAATTTTAAACAACTGATTACGTTTTAGTGATATATTTTTGTAAGTGTGAAAAAAGTTATAATTGCAACATTAACAAATGGAAATTTGTGGTGCGGCAAACTGTTCTCCTAACTTGAACTCGTGAAAGTAGGCTATTTTTGTAATCCAACATGTTTGAAAACATTGCTGAACCGTTTCATATTCAAGTCTCAAACATAGGCTAGTGCCAAGTCCCAAAGGGTAGTCCAACATGCAATATGCCATTTTTCTTAAGTTTTAAAATAACCCAGTCTAACATCCCAGCTCGTGTCTGCAACTTGTTTACGCAGATGAAACTGCCATTTCTTGCAGTTCTGTAGCAAAGCATGCAGCAGGAAGCATGAAAAGAACTTTCTGGTAGTAAGTGGTTTGTCTCTCTCTCTCTCCCTCTCTCTCTCTCTCTCTATTCAAAATTTTAAGTACTTGAAATCTAAAGAAGCTGCTTGTGGTTCAAGTTCAATTTTGGCTAAGCTTTATAACACATAATGTGTTCATGTTTTTGTTTTTTTGAGCGGGATTGAGACCCCCTGACCAAACCTTTGTAACAATGTGACCCCTTATTTCTGACCCCTCTGGGGGGAAAAAGCTGTTGTTTTATATCCAAGTGCATTTTAGTTGTTATAAGTCTTTTTCTAAGTCCCCTTTCTGACAAATATCCTTCCTTATCTGTCAATAATCAAGTTAAGCTTCCTGAGTGAACAGAGATTGTGACCTCAGACAGGTCAGAATGCAGAAGTGAATGGGAATCCGCTGCTACATCCTGGCTAACTGTTAAATAATTACTGTCCAGCATACAGTCTAAAGACTAACCATTATGTTCCGCTCACTCAAATACCGCAAGACATAAGGAATTAAACATCTTTTTAAACATGATTTACTGGTTTTATTAAAAAAAGGGTGTCAACCCTTTAAGCATTAAATCAGACAGAAATCTTAAGCTTACAACCGCATATGCTAGCATAACTGCAGTGAGTTGGTGAGTCATTTAACTGTTTTTACGGTGCATGCAGTGAAAAATTTAATACTAAAGATCTTTGTACTACACTCCTTCAAACAGAATTTGTAGGTTAGAGTATGAAGTTTATCACTTCTATCAGCACATGATTTGCTTCATGACTAAGATTGCTCCTTGATAACACTAGTCAGAACATGATTTTTAATTCTGCACAGAATAAGGCTCAGAATGAGGTATTTTTCTTGGCATGAGTCACATAATTTTAAAATTAATAAACTAGTGATTTCATAATTATGTACAGTATTAATCATTTTATATTCATTTAAAAATAGCGTTCATGCTTTCTATTTTTTTTAAACATTTTTCAAAAGCAGTAGCACTTGTTATGATTATTTGTATTTTACTGAAAGGTGAAATCAATCGTTCGCTGTGCATTTAGTGTATGAGAAGCAGTTCCTGTTGGTACCTGATTGAGATATTATCTCATTAACATCTTTGCTTAAAATTTTCTGCCTCTTTCCGCTGTTCTGTGGGAACCACAAGACACCAGCTCATACTTAGGACAGAGCAAACTCAAAATTAATGTGTGGCAGTAATACTGGTTTGGGGGAAGTATTTTATACAAAGTACATTAGAGATAATAATTTAATGAATCTGTGCCTTTGGCCACACCACTATGACCACCTGGCTATCGCTTTATTACAGGCTAGCACATGCAATTTGCACATGTGCATGGTAGAGAGATAAATTTACTACTGTAATATATGTAAATACTGATTTACATTAGTTGAAATGCCACTGGACACATGCTTTAAATCACTTATAAACCTGTAATTTCTGGCATTAATTTGCGTATGCAGTTTACTTAGCAGAGTCTATCGGGCTTCTGTACTACTAAATCTAATGAACTGGAATAGGTAAAAATCCCATAGCACTAACTACACTATATTCCTTTGATTCTTTTGATCTGTAAAGGATTTTGCTGGATCTGGCCGCTTTGAGCAGTATGTTCTCCTGTAGATATATTAGAAATTAATTATATTAGGTATATTAGAAAAAAATATATATTGAAAAAAAAAAGAATTATTTTACACTGAAATATCTTGATATAATATTTCAGTTTTTTTATTGTCTTTTTGATGAAAAAAAAAAAATTACTGATCACAAACATTTGACTCTAAGTACACTCTAAGTTTATACACAGAATTTCCTTGGGGCAAATGGAGTGCATGGTTTGGTATATACATTTTGTGCAAAGTGAGAAGAAAGTGAGCTATGCATGTCATTTTCTCTCTTTCAGATCATGTCTCCTTTCGGCATATTATGTTCTTGAGTTTCTGTCTAATGACATTTCCTCTTTTCCTTCTCAGCAAGGAAGAGCATATCCTCTGGAGTCTCACTCCATGCAACCGTGTTAAATCCAATTGAGGCTTTCCTCTCTTACTGCGCTGCGATCACTCACATTATCCGTACGTGGGAGAGTTTTGCTGGGATAACTTTAATGCTGACAGTGGTGTTTTGTTTCCATAGCAACAGCTTGGACCCGTTCCCTGAGCCACTGAGGAGGTGAGGTGAGTCCCCGCATGCAGCAGATGGTCAGGAAGAGGAAATTGCTAAAGAGGCCAAAAACTGGCAAGAGAGAGGGACAGACAGCACTTATCAATGGATGAAAGGGTGAAATGATGAATGAATAAGAAACTTGCAGTTATCTTTGAAGACAAAGTGTTACTAAACTAAAAGCTCTATCTGACAGAACATTTGAGGAAATGAAGAATATATTGTATGTTCTCCACCCGTTTATAAATGTAAAGAAATAAAAAAAGGGTCCCACTTTATATTAAGTAATATGTACTTACACTGAAATTAATAATTTGTTACAATGTACTTATTGTGTAAATACATGTTTTTACATTGTACTTATGATTGATTAAATACATGCATGTAATTTCTGTAATTACATCTTTGATTACACTCTTGACCATCCCTTACTCCTTAACCCACCCTTAAACCTATCCATACCACCAAACCTGTTCCAAACTCGACCCGTATCCCACCTTAAGAGCGGCAGAAGTGTTCTGCAATACATTATGAACACAGTAAGTACATTGTATTTATATTTTGATGTAAGTACATAGTAGTTAAGGCCACTTAATATAAAGTGAGACCTAAAAAAAGACATATTTAGGAGTGTGTACTTAAGAGCTTTAGGGACAGAGCCAGAGGGAAAAAAGTACAATCACTTGAAGCACTAAGAATGACACAACCAAATGTAAAAAAGAAAATGTTAAACTATTAATTTAAAGTAAAAAAAAAAAAAAGGCCTTAGTGTATAAGTGCTTGTGTGAATGCGAGAGTGTATGGGTGTTTTACCAGTACTGGGTTGTGGCTGGAAGGGCATCTGCTGTGTAAAACATATGCTGGAGTAGTTGGCGATTCATTCTGCTGTGGCGACCCCTGATAAATAAGGGACTGAGCTAAAGGAAATATTATCTAATGTAATACATACATACAGTACATACACAAAATAATAATTGACAATTGATAATTATTAATAATATTGACAAATAAATTAGTCAAGAGATAAAGAACAGGAAAAAAAACTAGAAATAAAAACATAGCTTGAAATAGAGATTAGATGGATAAGAGAGAGAAGAGGGAATTGAATAATGACAACTATTTCAGATTAAATAGAGTAAAAAAATAATGTATGCCATGTAAATTGTACATGTAACTTTTAAGCATTTTAAGAGTATACAGATGTGATTATGTCATTAAGGCTGGTGTAGCTGAAGATCTCTCAGATTGGTTGAATTTTCTGCACAGCATAATGAGTAATTAAGTTTATTCTGCATGCATTCCACAGTTAAACTGATGTTTCAAAAATCAGTTCAATTAAGCCAAACAGATGTGGTCAATAAAGGCTTATGGTACAAATAACAGAGCTTCAGAGCTCACATCAGATTTGTCTTTAAAGATTTATCAGTAAACATTCCCTCTGAAAAATAAATAAATAAGATTTTTTTCCTCCTTTACCTAAATGTTGCACTCTATTGATTTGATCGTTGTCATATGCTATTGCTGCAATCTCGTGTGAATGACAAGTTGCTGGGAGGGGGAGTTGTTTTGATGAAAGATTATGAGGTGACATATATGTTAATCAGATTCATCTATGCAGAAGTGCAATGCTGAACACGTCTGACATTTTAACACACCTGGAGAAATTTATTTTTTTCAAAAATGAAAATTCTGTCATTATTTAACCCTTCACTTGTTCCAAACCAGTTTGAACAAGATATACTGAAAAAATGTTGGAAAAACACAGCCATAGACTTATTTTTTGCTTGTATGGCTATTAATAACTGCCTTTCCCCAACATTCTTCAAAATATCTCTGGTTTGTGTTCAACAGAAGAAAAACTGATATAAGTTTAGAACCATTGATTGTGAGCAAATTATGAGGGAATTTTCAATTTTGGGTGAACTATCCCTTTAACTTGAAACTTTACTTTTTATGTTTTCACCACAGATGTCGATAATACAGACAAAGATCCGTAACAAATCCATCACCAAACAAATAGAACATATTTTAAGAAGCATGTTAAGAGCTTGAAATGCGGTTTATAAGTATAGCTAATTTCCAAAATGTCATCAACAAAACTGTGGTTACATCCTTGCTGAGAGGAAATGCAGTGGGTTAGTTACCATGACACTATTGCCACATCTGTGTCTTGAGCAAGACAGCCTGCAACAGAAGGAAGAGAGAGATGGAGAGAAAACGTAATGGTTACAGCTGAACTGGCAGAACGCCACTACGACGCGCGTAATCAGTTATGTGTCTTTGTGGTGACCTCAGCAGCCCACACTCAGGCTGGCACAGAGCATGCTTAATCTCAATTCATCACTCCAGGTAGAATTCATAGCTACAAGCCACAAGGTCAATGTACAGTCTGTGTTTAAGGAAGCTCCCTGAGGCTTTCCTATACAGCTGGCTCTGGTCCAGCTAGGCCAAACACACACACACACTCATACACAAACACACACTGATAGTCAAGTGCTTAGCAGAGAGATAAATAACAGACTAGGGCCTTTCTGCCATTTATCATCACATGTGGATCCACTGAAGGAATGCAAGATGGAATGCTGGGAATGTGTGATGGAATTCAGTGCATTCTGTGCATTATTTTACATGTTTTTTTCCCGCCTGTCGTGTAAGCTAAAACTGATTTCAGTATGATCACATTTTTAGCTTAAAGAAGTAAACACAAAACAAAACCCTACAAATGGCTGCATTCAGACAAGAATGACAATTTGGGGGGTTGTTTAAAGGGATAGTTTACCCAAAAATTAGAATTTTTAACTAGCATTATTTGAGAATGTTGAAAACCAGCCACTGACTTCTATAGTATTTTTTATATGGATGTCAGTGGCTACCCTTTACCAAAAGTTTTTCAAAATGTCTTCTTTGGTGTCATTTTTGGGTGAACTATCCTTTTAACCAACCCAAAACATCTTTTGTGATCAACAAAAGGATGAAAATCATAATGGTTTGGATCTGCTGAATGAATTTTGGGTGAATTATTGTTTTAAATAATATTAGAAATATTATATGCACACTGCTTATTAAATATTCAATAAAAAGCAGTGATATGTGAAATATCAATACAATAAATAAATAAAAACAGTTATTAAAAGTTTTGAACATTTTCATAAATAATTTGTATATGCTGATTTGGTGCAAAACAGATTAACTTCTACCTACTTTTTGGAAACTGTTAAAAATGTCTTATATTTATATATTAGCATTTATAAGTTATAAGGATTACTAGCTGGGCCACACTGTCAATGTGTGTGTTTGGCCTAGCTGGACCAGAGCCAAATGTCATTTACAATGTTGCATTACTGTTAATATACTGATAAATAATAAAATAACTAAATGTAGATATATTTGCAATGCAAATTAAAGGAATAGTTTATGGGTCATCCTTTTCTCCCCTTCACTTGTCTCAAAGCTGTTTGGGTTGAACACATTTTGGAAACCAGCAACCATTGACTTCATTCGTATTTGTATTTCCTATTAAGGAAGTCAGTTACAGGTTTCTAACATTTTTCAAAATAACTTATTTTGTGTTCAAACTGAAGAAGGAAACTCAAAGATTTTGAGTAAATCTTTATTTTTTTGGGTGAACTATCCCTTTAAGCTAAAAAAAAAATAACATAGCAAGAGAAAGTAGAAAGTGAAATAGACTATACCTCTCTCTCTCTTATTTCATCGGGAGTACTGGAGTCATGCTAAGGCCTTCAATGGTATGGGGCTTGTAAATCGCTTTTAATAAAAATGTAAAATGATTGCAAACTGCATACATGCATATGAATGTACATGACATGAGTAAGAGACCATCTGCTAAGAAGAAGCTCCTCTTTTGTAATGTGTCAAATATAAATCTGTTTCTGTGTTTAAGGTCAGGTGTAGGTGGGGGCAGTTGAAACTGACCATGTCTGTCCTGAGACACTTTAGGAGACTTCATAGTATTGGGCTCATCTCTGACCCCGTTAACACCCGTCTGTCACCATGGAGAGGTGAGGAGTCAATGCTCGCTCTCGCTCTCTCTCTCTCTCTCTCTCTCTCTCTCTCTCTCTCTCTCTCTCTCTCTCTC
>CAIGQV010016547.1:11822425-11838107 GCA_903798115.1 Danio jaintianensis | reverse complement strand
CCCCCCCCCCCCCCCCCCCCCCCCTCTCTCTCTGGAAGTGGATGGAGATATGGATGCAGTCCAGACAGTGAGTGCTCAGCGCTCTGCATTTCTGGTTAAATCACTGGTAATGTGATTCACAATCTATTTGACTTCAGTGGAGCAGAGGCAAACAGGTGAGCTAAACCAGAGGAGACGTGAAATTACTCACTCCCCTCTCCATGGCAACGCTTCAAACCTGGCCTCCTGTAATCTGCATTGTAATAACCACTGCATAAAATGAAAAAAAAAAAAAAAAACATTCAGAGCACAATTGAGCTCAAGCACAGACAAAATAAGTGGTTTGAATATTCCTCATTTCACTCTCTTTTTCTTTTAGTGACCTTTAGAAGATAAACCGTGATGATGTTTGATCATAGCGTAGAATGACTTTTCTATGCAATGTTAACTTTTCATATGCCACATTTGTTCAGATGCAGCAACCTACTCTTTCTCAGAAATGGCACTGAGCAAAATCTTTACTGAATCTTATTTTTGGATCTTTTTAAAATCTATTTTGGTTTAAAAGCTTACCTTAAATGGGTTTACATCTACAAAATGTTTATTTACCATATCAGGCAATAGAGAAACGTCAACGGTAATCAACACAGACAGACAGACAGATAGATAGATAGATAAATAAATAGGTAGACAGACAGACAGACAGACAAATAGGTAGATAGGTAGATGGATGGACAGACAGACAGACAGAGAGATAAATATGTAGAAAGGTAGATAGACGGAAGGACAGACAGACAGACTGTCAATCAAACTCTACCAAACAGTATTATAGCTTTACCAATTTGTACACAATAATAATAATAATAATAATAATAATAATAATAGGCTACTGATTAACAGAGTAATGTGATTAACAGATAATGACAGAATAGTTTCATTGCACATTACAAAGAACAGTGGTATCAATCATTTAGATTTACAATTGACACATTTTTTGGACTCACCAGTAGCAGTGAAACAAACAAAAAAATTTAATCAGTCATGATTTATTCACCTTCCACTTGTTCCAAAACTGTATGAGTTTATTTATTTTGCGGAACACAAAAGAAAATATTTTGAAAAATTACCATGGTAACCAGACAGTTGATGATAGCCTCTGACATGAGCTGCTTTTCCACTGGATGGTAAGGTATGATTGGGCACTGCTCAGCTCACTTTGTTTCATTTTCTATAGTTGTGCCCTCTACTGCCATGACTTCCTAAAAAAATTTCATTCTGGGTCATTCCACACAGGATCTTGCTGGATCTGCTCCTCTGTTACCAACTATGAATGTCTAGACCTGCTCTACTGACCTCAGTACTGTCATTTCAGGTGTCTTTTTCTTGTGTTTTTTTTTTTACACAAATGTATTAATATTATTAAGAGGATAAGCCCCTTGAGATGAACCATATAGTTTTCAAGGGGGTCTTCAATAATCACAAATATATACACAAATGGCAGATACAGCAGTGCAGAAATACAACTGCATCAATGGGGTAAAACATCAGTGCAATAAATTAAATACAAAAACAAGACAACAACAAGTCACCCACACACATACACAAAATCTCAAAAAGCTGTCTAAACACAGAACAATATGCATCTTTCACATTATTAATTTTAAAACAGTTATGTAACAATATAATAACCTTCTACTGAAATATAAATATTCAACCATATGCAAACATAAATCAGAAAAAATACAAGTATTCTGTTAAAAATTTACAAGAGCTTTTCTAAACATATAAAAGGAAGTTATGGATCAAAAAGAAACTGGACAATTATTCCAATTGTAAGGTGCTTTATATTTAAATGAAAATCTGAACCTTTCTTTATTAATAGGGACAACAAAACATATTTAATCAGCATGTAAAATGTTTTAGTTGTGTGAACCAACAATACAGCAGTGACTGCTGCTGAGTTTTTAAATATAGCAGGTTTGGTGTCTTTCAGACTACTTGTTAATCAGTAGTGTGTAATCACGTTTGTGTAACTTTATGGCTCTCTTGGAACCTCACTCAAGGTGGTACTAAAAAAGTACCAGGTACAGAATGCAGTGGAAATACCCCAGAAACGAGTCATCCTGAACTGAACTATGCTGTACCATGAAGTCAAAAATACCATTACATAGCAGGAAGAAATGACTAATTCTAAGGTTACCATTACCTGTAAACATTCTTCAAATGATTTCAAGAAACTCATAGAGGATTGGAACTTCAGAGGGTGTAAATGGTGAGTGAATTTTCTAGGGAACCAAAAAGCTTGGTTCCATGTGTTTTTTTGTTGTTGTTGTTGTTGTTGTTTTTGAGTGTAGAAATCACCAGTCTAAACCTTTGAAACATCTGAAGTGGTTCAACCAGCAGAAATAATCCTTCATTTATTAGCTTTGATATATCAATGGTTTCCGTATTGGACAAAAAGCGATAATAGTCACTATTTATAAGTCACAAAACATCAAGCATCCGTAGAATTTTAATTTTGCATGAACTATCCCTTTAACTTAATCTTTTGAAAAACAATGAAAACAAAGTTGGCACACTAAGCATATTCACACAAAAAGTGCCACTTCGAGCTGTGTGGCTATTCATCAGACTGAGCTACTTGTAAATAATGCGGTAGGTGCGTTACACTTGTTTTCACGTTCAGGTAATGAAAATCCAACCACTGGTCAAAAATGCACAGCATGTGCAGTTTCCAAGCAAACTCAAGTTCCTGAGGAATATGTGCAGTACAAAGTACTTACAGTACAAAGCAGACTCATTACACACGCTCAACACATGCATTACTGAACATGCTAATCATTCTGATCATCATACCGATGACTCGGGCTCATCATCACTCGCAATACACACACACACGCACGAACACAATCCAAAATCAGATGTACTGAGAGAGAGAAAACAAAGCAGAGAAGCACAGAGGAAAGAATAGCAACAGGAAACAATAGGAGAGGCGCAAATGATAATGCAGAATACGACTGGGGAGATTCTTTTTTTTTT
Organism: Danio jaintianensis; assembly: GCA_903798115.1. Taxonomy (NCBI): domain Eukaryota; kingdom Metazoa; phylum Chordata; class Actinopteri; order Cypriniformes; family Danionidae; genus Danio; species Danio jaintianensis. The sequence continues at coordinate 11,835,089 of CAIGQV010016547.1, read as the reverse complement.
TTTTTTTTTTTGCACAGGCTTCTGCATGGAGCGACAGATTTTTCTTGCACCCACACAGTGCTATGACTGATGACTTTTACAGTAACACAGTCTGCTGTGTCACCGCCACTAGCCTCTAACAAGACCCCCTGGGTGGACAGGAGAAGATCTTTCACTCGCTGTCGATGTTTCTGTGGGTCTCGGACACCACAAACACACACATACACACACACACACCTGCTTCAGTGCTAACATTGGATCTCTGTGTAAAGGGCCTCAATAAACCGTCCTACATGACCACAGACTGACAGGTCCTTGCTGGGAAAAACAAAAACAAAACAAAAAAAAACAATAGAAACCATCACAGAAGTTCTAAGGGTTTTGTAATAGTTTTAAATCGTAATTATAATGTATTTTAAAAAACTGCATTGGTCCTGTGAGTCTACTGGTAATTTTTTACTTTCTATTGCTGACATGTTACAAACCAGTACAGTCATGTGAAAAAGTTAGGACACCCTATTAAATCCCAATTTTTCCATATCAGGATGCTACAAATTAGCTGATCTTTGGAAGGTCTTAAAATATGGGAAATAAAATGTGAAATGTGAACAACAACATATTGTATTAACACAAATAAGTCTGGAAATTAATGCTGTTCAAAAAAGTCCAAAATTCCAGAATGATCTGAGAGACTGACAGGGTCAGAGAGAAAATGATTAATTTAATGAATGAAAGTGGATCTACAGTCATCTGAATTATAGGGTGTCCTACGTTTGTCACCCATGGTTTTCTATGTTGGCTTTATTTTTGTTAAGATGTCATCAGATGATGTTAATTCTGAAGTTTTATCTTCCAAATTTTACATTTATGGACTAACCAAAGACATTTTTTGTTGTTATGAACTAATACAGAATACAATGAAATTAAATACACTGAAAAAAATATTCAATGGATTTCCTCAATTTTTTTAAGGTAAGTGGTAGCAAACAACTATATATGGGCTGAATTCAAACAAAGTTTAAATTCAGCCCATATAAATTGTTTGCAACCACTTTCCTTAAAAAATGTAGTTAATCCAAAGATTTTTTAAGTGTAATGTTTTGTAAGTTTTTCAACATGACTGTAAATCATAATGCAATGTGTCCCAAAACACACTAGAAACCATTAAATTGTTCTGGTTTCAATGGTTAAAAATTGATGGTTTGTAATGCTTTTAATGGAATTTGAATTGGAAACCATTAGAATATTCTGTGATGGTTTCAATGGTTATTTTCTGTAGGGTTAACAGCACTAACTTTGGATCTCTAAGGAAAGATGTTCAGTAAACCATCCTACATGACAACAGATGGATAGATGGCAATAATCTAACCGGGGCTAAAAAGGCAACATTTTTAAAGCTTCTCTGTGTATCTCTTTATAGCGTTTCATTTTCATGAGGCTTCTTTAGAGGAAAAAAAAAATGCACCACAGGCTGCGGTTGTACAATAAAGCCCAAAGAGCAGCATGTGATGTATAACAAATTCTGGCATGTTATTGTTTCGGCTCACAATATCTGCAGAGAGGCTGGAAATGACTGCATGGTGAAAAACAGCATGACGCTCTGGAGCACACAAGTTTAGACGGACCTATGGTACTGCAGCATTGTTTTCGATCTGAAACATATTAAAGGTAATTTTTTTTTATTTACTTTTTTCCACACACCTGCCGTTACCAGAAAGTACGACATGTCTGGAGGAAACACAGAGTCTCCATAAACAGTAGACAGAGCTGTGTGCATTTATTACTGACACTTCCACTGCTGCTTTTCATCTTTTGTTTTATCATCAATGGATGGAGTGAAAGAGCACAGAATAGACAAGCAAAAACAATTGTGGCAGTTCTTATTATTCATAAGCCACTTTAATTTGACCTCCCACAAAAATAGTATAGTGATTTATAGTAAATGTAGTGTTTTTGAATTATACAATAGTAAAGTGTATTATACTGTATATATAGTATTTAGGCTACACTTTGTTAATGAATGCTACAGCTTGCTGTAGTATTAAATAATGTGAAAACTTTAATAAACAGTACTTTAGTTTTTACTACAGAAAACGGTGTATCGTAGTAGTAAATAGTTTGGTTTTTTTGTTTATAATGCTATACTTGTTTTATAACCACAGCAACTACAGAATAACCACAACCCATTAATTCAAGTATTTTACTATAATATGGTTCAAAACACTATAGTATTTACTATAATTACTATATGTTTTTACATGTGCGCTTCTTTTTGGTTATTATTTTTAAAACTTTTTTCCTCCATGTAGTGGAAGTTGAACGTTGTAGGTTAACTTTGTACTTATTGATGGTCAAATTCATTAAGCAAGATGGCGCCGACGAAGATGGCCGCCTCCGTGTTGAGCTCTGCTGTTGTTTTTATGTTTTTGTTAGTTTGTCCGTCTTGAGTCACATTCCTACAATTAGTTTCACCAGAGACGAATTGTTGGACATTCGGACACATACACCACCAAATGTTTTTCCAGACTTGGATTTATGTGATGTTTTGTTGGACATTGTTGTCGGCGGAGCCGCGGTGCTGCTCAAACGCTGTCGGGCGCGCAGACGAGGGAAGCGAGCAGGCGCGCTTGTGAAACTCAGACAGCGCGGGTTTCGAACTGCGTTGCCTAGCATCCATCTGGCGAATCTCCGCTCTCTACCCAACAAAATAGACGAACTCATTCTGCTCTCTCAGACAAACAGGGATTTTTTGCATTCTGCTGCTCTGTGTTTCACGGAAACCTGGCTGAACGACGCCATACCGGACAACGCGCTTCATCTACCGGGCTATCAGCTGTTCAGAGCGGATCGCGACAGAGAATCAACGCGGAAATCGCGCGGTGGTGGGACATGCTTTTATATCAATGAAAGGTGGTGTACAGATGTAACAGTTTTAAAGAAGATGTGCTGTCCCGACCTAGAAGCACTGTTTATTAACTGTAAGCCTTTCTACTCGCCGCGTGAGTTCTGCTCATTCATTCTCGTCAGTGTTTACATTCCTCCGCACGCGCACGCGGGCCTGGCGATACAGAAACTAGCCGATCAGATCACGGAAATCGAGCAACAACACCCGGACTCTGTTTTAATAATTCTCGGGGATTTTAACAAAGCAAAACTATCCCGCGAACTGCCAAAATATAGACAGCATGTTACATGTCCCACAAGAGACAGTAACATATTGGATCACTGCTATACCACAATAAAGGATGCATACCGCTCTGTCCAACGAGCAGCTTTGGGGCACTCTGACCATTGTTTGATTCATCTCATACCAACCTACAGGCAGAAACTGAAAACAGCCAAACCTGTATTAAGATCTGTGAAAAGATGGACTACCGAAACAGAGCGTGATCTACAAGCCTGTTTCGACCTCACTGACTGGAGTGTTTTTGAAGCTGCTGCAAACGATCTAGATGAGCTTACAGAAACTGTAACATCTTATATCAGTTTCTGTGAAGACATGTGCATTCCTACCAGGACTCAACTCACATACAACAATGACAAACCGTGGTTCACTGTAAAACTCAGACAGCTGCGTCAGGCCAAGGAGGTTGCTTACAGGAATGGGGAGAGGGCCTTGTATAAACAGGCCAAATACACACTGGAAAAGGAGATCAGAGTGGCAAAAAGGAACTATTCTGAGAAACTAAGGAGTCAGTTCTCTTCCAGCGACTCAGCATCCGTGTGGAAAAGTTTGAAAAACATCACAAACTACAAGAAACCATCCCCCAGCACTGTAGACAACGAACGACTTGCAAACGACCTGAATGAGTTTTACTGCAGGTTTGAGAAAACACCCCACACCCACCCTGAACTGCTCTTCACACCACCATCAACACCTCCACCACACCCCGTCTCCCCAACACTTCAGTTCAGTGAAGATGATGTGCGCCAGGTCTTCCAAAAACAGAAGAGGAAAAAAGCACCAGGCCCAGATTTTGTAACACCAGCCTGTCTAAAATCCTGTGCTGACCAACTGGCCCCCATCTTCACCCTGATCTTCAACAGATCACTGGAGCTGTGTGAAGTGCCCTCCTGCTTTAAACGCTCCACCATCATCCCCATCCCAAAGAAACCCAAACTTACAGGACTTAATGACTACAGACCGGTGGCGCTAACATCTGTGGTCATGAAGTCTTTTGAAAAACTGGTGCTGGCCCACCTGAAGGACATCACTGAACCCTTACTGGACTCTCTTCAGTTTGCCTACAGAGCAAACAGGTCTGTGGATGATGCAGTCAATATGGGAGTGCATTATGTTCTGCAACACCTAGACAGACCAGGGACCTATGTGAGGATCTTGTTTGTTGACTTCAGCTCGGCTTTCAACACTATCATCCCAAAACTTCTCCTGCCCAAATTAACTCAGCTCTCCCTGCCCAACTCTGTCTGTCAGTGGATCAACAGCTTCCTAACGGACAGGCAGCAGCTGGTGAAGCTGGGAAAATTCTCATCCAGTACCCGCACAATCAGCACTGGCGCCCCCCAGGGGTGTGTCCTCTCCCCTCTGCTCTTCTCACTGTACACAAATGACTGCACCTCAAAGGACGCCTCTGTCAAAATCTTGAAGTTTGCAGACGACACCACACTTATCGGCCTCATTCAGGACGGTGACGAGTCTGCTTACAGACAGGAGGTTAAGGAGCTGGCTGTCTGGTGCAGTCACAACAACCTGGAGCTGAACACGCTCAAAACAGTGGAGATGATAGTGGACTTCAGGAGAAACCCCTCTGCTCTCCCCCCACTGAGCATCATGGACAGCATTGTGGCAGCAGTGGAGTCATTCAGGTCCCTGGGCACCACCATCACTTAGGATCTGAAGTGGGACACTCACATTGACTCCATTGTCAAAAAAGCTCAACAGAGGTTGTACTTCCTTCGTCAGCTGAGGAAGTTCAACCTTCCAAAGGAGCTGCTGAAACAGTTCTACACTTCCATCATTGAATCAGTCCTCTGCACTTCAATAACTGTCTGGTTTAGCTCAGCTACCAAATCCGACCTCCGAAGACTACGTCGAATAGTTCGGACTGCTGAGCGAATCACTGGTACAATCCTCCCTACTCTCCAAGAACTGTACTTATCCAGAGCAGGCAGAAGGGCTGCCAAAATCACTCTGGACCCCTCACACCCAGCACACTGCCTCTTTGAACTTTTACCTTCTGGTCGATGCTACAGAGCACTTTGCACCAGACCAGCCCGACACAGAAACAGTTTTTTCCCTCAGGCAATCCATCTCATGAAACAAACATCACTACTTGCTATAAACTTTTTATACACATAAACACTTATTTAACAACATACTTTACATGCCAATTTGCACATAACAGCTGCCATATAACATTGTATATAGTAATATACCTGTACATACACTTGTCAATTTGTATATTTGCATTCACTATTCACTTTTATTTTTAAAATATATTTATTATCTGTTTTTGTCCTGTCTCTGTAATTCTGTTGCACTGTAGAAGCTCTGTCACGAAAACAAATTCCTCGTATGTGTGAACATACCTGGCAATAAAGCTCTTTCTGATTCTGATTATCTGCTGCTGCTGTTTTCAGCAGTATGGCAATAAATATAATGTAAAATGGCATTCAAACATTAAAACACATTATTAGCATTTAAAACAAATAAAGCAAATGAGATGTACCTGAGGTGATCATTGTCATAGTTTTCTGTTGTTCAGCTGCAAGAAATAGAAACTGTTCCTAAAATATAAATTTCAGTTGTTGGTTGGGATAAAAACTCCTTTTAATATGGAAGATATTCCTTCTATCGCATGCCATTGCTTTTAGTTAGAACATGGTTTAAATCAGCCTTTAGGCTCGATAGTCAGGCACGCTCCTGTTAATGTCATCAATCTGGCAACCTGCGCTTGCGTGGAGTGAAAATGTGGAGGGCGGAGTGAAAATGTGTTTTGAACCAGGAGTGCAATACCTCGTTCAACCACTGGGTATCAGACTTACATACTGCACCTTTAAGCCTGATCACTTTGTGAGATTGTCCTTGTTGTGGGAATAAACTGCATCATCAGCAGAACAGTGTTATTTGAAGCAGTCCAATATCACACCGTATTTGTTTCCCAATCTATATTTACTCTTGCTTTTGCAACTTAATACTCCTGTGTCACCCACAGCTACAACTCCGCCTCATTGTCTGTTCATGTAACCCTTTCCTCAATTTTAGCGTGACATTTCAAAGAGTTGAAAAGTAAATAAATGCCTGATGGAAAGGAGATTTAGACATTTAAGCTGGGATGAGCAATTTGAGGAAAACGCTAATATGGATGGAGAGCATTTGTAGCATTGTATCATTTTTAAATGTATTCATTGTAGTGTAGATGTAGCCTTAGCAAGCGGAGACACTGTTAGCAAAGACATCAACAAACACTCAAAGTGACTGACAGCAGATGACTTTTGTCAGGTTCAGATTGCACAATGTCAGACTCATTTTAGTCCACTTTGGTAGAGTGTTGACTTTGGGATGAAAGAATCAGTTTTTTGCTTGTACAGTGTGTCAGTAGCGCGTATCATGTTTTGACCAATAGAAATAGGAAATGGGAAGCCCTTTAATACACAGCTACAGTATTAAGCATGGGAAAACTAAAGAGATAATTTTATAGTGGTGCTGGATTGGATAATTTATGCAATGAAGAAAATGTTTGTAGAACTATATCAATAAGTTCCTTAGTTTTTAGATTTGAATTTTGTTTTTGTATCTCTTTTCAAACAAAGCGGCCAGTCTAAAACACACAGCTTTGGTAAAAAAAATTTGTTTCTGTTCTTGATTATGTAAAATTGTCACAAAAATCAGTTAAATCATTTTTATTGCTATTGATGGTTCCATGAAAAGCCTTAACATTTATGGTACCTTACAGTACTATAAAAATGTTCTTTAGAGCAGCAAGGGGTTCTTTAAATTATTAAAATGTTTTTTTGTTTTTTTTTCCACAGTAACACTGTGTTCTAACTACATGCAATGCAATGCTGTGACACGTGATAAAATCTATATTTATATATTTTCCCTTTTTTTTTTGTCTTAACCATCCACAAAGACTGTGCAAATTTTCTATTTATGTAACACTGCAGCTAAACAACATGCAAACTACTGACAATGATCACCTCAGATGCAGAATATGTGCTTTATTCAGTGTTAAATGCTACCATTAAGCATTTTATGTGACATTTAATGCCATGCTGAAAGCGGCGGCAGAGAGTTTACCTTAGATCTTAAAAAATAAAACTATCAAACATATAGTTTTAACATGAACGTCAGAACTGTGACTGCATCAACATTCACTCAGCAACAGTCACTCAGCATGTTCTTTTATTAATGTTAAAGAGGTTTAATGTTTATTAATTAGACTATAAACCTGTAAATTTTTTTGAGAATGAAATTTTGTTGTACACTCTTGTAAATGGCTGGTAATTAAATGTTTCTGTCATGTCAGAATCTGTAGCTCGAATCTCATGTGTTGTTAGAACAGGGTGTGAGATGAAAAAAAAAGTTTTCTTTTAGAACTGTTCTCTGTTGGGGAATCAAAACTTTCTTTAAACTTTCTGTCGACTTTGATGTTGAAAATTCAACTCTGCAGTTTAACAATGTGACTGTTATTGACATTTTAGTAGTTTTAAACAATATATTGTATACAAAATAATATAATTAGGAAGAATTCCATGCAGTATAATAACAGAACATACTGGCAGTTTATCAACACCAACCCAGGCAACATATTAATATATCAAAAAAATATATATATGTCAAGTCGCCTTTTCAAACTTTCAACATCAAAAGTTGTTGAAGGAACAATAAGGGTCCCATAATGCAATCCAAAAGCATAAATAAACAAGAACAAACATGCATACATGCAAAACTGCTAATTTACAGATTTTATTTTTGCAGTGTATGTGTGATTTATTGCGCCAGATCTGTCGGATTGTGGTGACAATGTATTCATGGTTTACAAAAAACAGCTTAAATCTTGTACAAATAGCTTTGATAATGAGATGATCTGCTGATGGATTGATTCAAGAGTGGTTTACAGTAAGCAAGTACGAAGGGAAAAGGAGTGATGAAAATGGAAAGAGGTAAGAGAAGCTATTGGTGTTTTCTTACCGTATTGTTTTGCCATTATTACTCCTGATTGCTGTGTCAATATTCAATTTCTCTAAATGGCATCTCCCTGGAGCTGCTTGCGGTTTGGTTTTCATTTGTCCTTCGGTTGTGTTTTCTCAGCTTCAACTTGTCAATGGGAAGATATTGATCAATAAAAGAATGGAGGGATAAGGACCAAAAGGGACAGCGAAGAAAGTGTTTCTTAAATCAGATTTTGCCTCTCTGGAGTTTGGCTGCTTTCTCTCTTGTGCACGTGAACATGCTATGTGTTATCGGTTGAGATAAGGTGGAATGGATTTACGCGGTTGTGGACTGAAGCAGATGAGGGTGGTCTGTTGTAAGCACAGTAGATCTTACACTAGTCTCAGCCTTCAACGGTCGGACCGCCCACCGTCCATTCACTGACTTTCCTTTGCTTAGTGTATACAGAAATGGCACGTGCTGGGTTAAATCACCAGCTATAATATAAATGGTTGGCCTTACACAGTGAACATGAGCACTGCTTATTATCGATCTGTCTGGAAGCAAAGCATGGTATCAGGATGAGTTAAAAGTACCTATGTGTGGTTGGTTTGCACATTGCTGTTTTAGTGTTGCGCTTGTAATGGTCTGGGGTCAGTAAGATTGATCTAATGAGTTATTTATTGATTGATGGTGAAAATAAATGCTGTTGTATTGCTGTTATGAAGCAGGGGTATTATTGTTCAAACTTAAAATTGTAATGGTTATTGTCAGTAATATTTAAGTTTTAAATATTTAATTATATTAAATATTTAAGTTATAATATATTAATATTTTTTCTAATATTTAACCATTTTTAAATGATATTTATATTGGTACATACATTCAGTTAATGTTAACAGAATTTTTTGTTTGTTTTATGGTATTTGGCTATTTTAGTGAGTTAGGGTTGTTTTAATAGAAATAAAGCCTAAATAAAAAAACCATTATACAATGTCAAATATAAAAATGTAATCTATTAATAGGAAATAAAACATCCACTAGTATACAATATATTTATTTGATTACATTTTAGTGAAAATTAGAAATATTTTATTGAATCTCATTTGGAAAAGCTTTGTATGCATCTCTGAAACTCTTTCAGCCAGTTTTCGTGTGTTTCATGTGTTTCAGTCTTGCCAATCATCACTCATGTAAATAGACTTTCATTCAAAAGTTTACTTGATAAGATTTAAAAAGAAAAATAATTAAAAGAATTTCCTTTTAGTAACCTAAGGTATGTTGATATCCTGTGAATAAAAAAAATGCTAAATTAAAAAAAATATTTACTTAAAACTGAAATAAAAATAATCCTAAATAGTGATATTAATATATAGTAAATAGTATATGTTGTACTTTTCAATTAACTCTGAATTTCACCTTTATCATAGCAAGAATAAATTATATTTTAAAATGTATGAAAATATGAAAAAATCCATTTTATAAAAAGTTTCTAAAAACAGAAAAACATTTGTGTGACACCATCATTTCCAAAATTGGTTTGTATATTTTTTTAACTAACTAAAGATATTCACAAGCACAGTCTTGTGTTATCTCATTTTGTGATCTTAAAATCCAATACCTAATATTTTAGAATGGAAATCATGTTTTATTTGACATAATTTGATGGTGTTTTCAGTTCAAATGTTGACAGAGGCTTCTTTTTTTTTTCTGCACCATTTTGTGGTATAATCTCTTTCAAGTCGCTGACTTCTAAACAGCCCACGAAAAACAAAACGATCTTCGATTATCCGCTTTGCATGCCAGTCAGACCTGCTGTATTTGGAATGCACACACACACAGTATCAGTGCACTCGCACCACCCTTGATCTTTCTCTAACTGATGTTCCGCAAGGAATTGTTCAGGTTTAAACTGGGTTTTCTCTGACCTTTTATATGATATGAGAGGTTAAGGCCTCACTGAGGAACTCATGTGCCTGCTGTCAAGAGCTGCTCTTGTCCATGCAACAATGCACACACTCTATTGAACAGCAATGCACTGATCTGAAATGACCTCTCCACATTTACCTCTACTTTTATCTTTTTTTTTTTTTTTTTCTTCATCCTCTTGCTTGTCCTCAATGCCTGCTCTCTGTGTATGTCTCTCTCTCTGTCTACAGCCTGATGAACTGACTAATGTCCTGGAGATCTGTAACATAGTGTTCACCAGTATGTTCACTCTGGAGATGATCCTCAAGCTCACTGCCTTTGGCTTCTTTCAATATCTGAGAAACCCCTACAACATCTTTGACGGCATCATTGTGATCATCAGGTCAGTGGATTAATTTGTGTAGGCTGTAAAATGACTTTCAAAAGTGTATTATGGTATTATGCATCATGTTGCAATTGGTTGATTTCATTTATTATTCTATAAATCATACTGTTGAAGCAACTGATTATGCAGTATGGCAACTGAATGCTTCTTTAACTGTGGTTACTTTTGGTCCTGTGGGCACTTATACTGTAGCAATAAACTCTTAAAACTAATTTTTTAGTTTTACTTATGCATACGATATTTATATTATCACCGTACAGTGTCTGTTATTGTTTGTTTTTTTATCTATTGAAATAATGTACTCTCCAGTTTCTAGCCTTACTCAAAATAGTGTAATTAAGTAGCATTCACTTGTGGAAATTATTAATTATTTTGGAAGTAAATAATTGATTGTTTTTTAAGGCTATTTAACTATATAAATTTTTTTATTTACCTTAATATTTTGACAAGTTTGCAGCTTAATTGGAAGTAATACAGAAAGATATTGCTGAATTTACAGCCAGATATGTCATAGGTGGTGATATCTAGTTTTGTTTTTTTTGTTCTTTTCATAAAATATTTAATTTCAGGCATGATTACTGACACTTTTGTCTTCTTGTCAAAATGCAATTGGTATCAAAGTACACTTCAGCAAAAACTAGCAAATTTTTTAGTATAGTAAAGATGACACTACAGCTAACCTTTTATTTTGGAGAAAATGTCTTGAAATGATTAATCGTTATTAATATACATAACACATATTTAAGTAATCTGGGCTTAATTTGGTCTTTTTTATGATCATAGTTATTGTAAACTTAATGTAGTTTTAAACAAAATAATATGATGCATTTTCTTAATTTAAGATTAAAAGTCCATGTCATATTTAATGCTGTTTAATTTTACACTGACAAAATCCATAAATTTCAATAGAAATTACAGACGCTGAAAAATATTTATAATGAATTGAGAAATAACCTTTCTGCATTTTAAAGTCATTAACATCTGTATGTAAATGAAAAAACAATTGGACATTTGAAAAATGCTGCAAAAGAAATGATGAAGGCATAATAAAGTGTCTGTTTCAAAGGGATTGTTCACCCAAAAATGAAAATTTACACACTAGTTACTTATCATCAAGTGTTTCCAAACCTTTATGATTTTGTTTTATTCTGTTGAACGCAAAAGAAAGTATTTTGAAGAAAACTGTAAAGCTTTAACCATTGACTTCCATAGTAGGAAATACTATGGAAGTCAATGGTTACACGTATTCCGATTTGTTTTATTTATTTATTTATTTTTTAAATATCTTCTTTTATGTTCAACAGATGAAAGTCATGATATTGACAGAAAATGATATCAGAATTTTTTTAGTTTGGGAGAACTATCTCTTTAATGTCATCCTTGACTAAAGGTTGTGCCGCAGTCTATTGCACACCCCTTGGACACAAAAGTGGCTTTAGTTGAACAAACACTCATACTACATGATGTTTTTCATACAGTTTATTCCAGCATTTTTGTGTGTGTATGTGTGTAGTGTATGTGAGATTATTGGTCAGTCTGACGGGGGTCTGTCAGTCCTGAGGACGTTCAGATTGCTGAGGGTCATAAAGCTGGTGCGGTTCATGCCAGCTCTGCGCAGGCAGCTGGTGGTCCTGATGAAGACCATGGACAATGTGGCCACCTTCTGCATGCTGCTAATGCTTTTCATCTTCATATTCAGGTAGGTTGGCCATATATGGAACCAATCGTGAATTAGATCCAATGTGGTTTTTCATTTACATGTGCTTATATTTCAGGGGTGTGCAGACTCGATCCTGGTGGGCCGGTGTTCTGCAGAGTTTAGCTCCAACCCTAATCAAACACACGTGCCTATAGATTTCTAGTGATCTTGAAGACACTGATTAGCATGTTCAGGTGTGTTTGATTAGTGTTGGAGCAAAACTCTGCAGGACACTGTTCCTCCAGGACTGAGTTTGGCCATCCCTGGCTTACACTTTGCACTATCACTGGCATAAAACTATTTATTTATTTATTTATTTGTTTGTTTGCTTGTTTGTTTGTTTGTTTGTTTGTTTTTTGCTTGCATCAAACACATTGAATGATGTTGCACATGAGTAAACTACTGCAACAAAAAACGTGAGATCTTGGAATTAACAAATCTTTTTGCTCACATCTGGCACAGATGGGATATTGTTACAATAATGTATGTGTAAAAAGAAATAGGTATGATCTTTCTTTCTTTCTTTCTTTCTTTCTTTCTTTCTTTCTTTCTTTCT
>CAIGQV010016547.1:11723043-11742221 GCA_903798115.1 Danio jaintianensis | reverse complement strand
TTGCCTAGCATCCATCTGGCGAATCTCCGCTCTCTACCCAACAAAATAGACGAACTCATTCTGCTCTCTCAGACAAACAGGGATTTTTTGCATTCTGCTGCTCTGTGTTTCACGGAAACCTGGCTGAACGACGCCATACCGGACAACGCGCTTCATCTACCGGGCTATCAGCTGTTCAGAGCGGATCGCGACAGAGAATCAACGCGGAAATCGCGCGGTGGTGGGACATGCTTTTACATCAATGAAAGGTGGTGTACAGATGTAACAGTTTTAAAGAAGATGTGCTGTCCCGACCTAGAAGCACTGTTTATTAACTGTAAGCCTTTCTACTCGCCGCGTGAGTTCTGCTCGTTCATTCTCGTCAGTGTTTACATTCCTCCGCACGCGCACGCGGGCCTGGCAATACAGAAACTAGCCGATCAGATCACGGAAATCGAGCAACAACACCCGGACTCTGTTTTAATAATTCTCGGGGATTTTAACAAAGCAAAACTATCCCGCGAACTGCCAAAATATAGACAGCATGTTACATGTCCCACAAGAGACAGTAACATATTGGATCACTGCTATACCACAATAAAGGATGCATACCGCTCTGTCCAACGAGCAGCTTTGGGGCACTCTGACCACTGTTTGATTCATCTTATACCAACCTACAGGCAGAAACTGAAAACAGCCAAACCTGTATTAAGATCTGTGAAAAGATGGACTACCGAAACAGAGCGGGATCTACAAGCCTGTTTCGACCTCACTGACTGGAGTGTTTTTGAAGCTGCTGCAAACGATCTAGATGAGCTCACAGAAACTGTAACATCTTATATCAGTTTCTGTGAAGACATGTGCATTCCTACCAGGACTCAACTCACATACAACAATGACAAACCGTGGTTCACTGTAAAACTCAGACAGCTGCGTCAGGCCAAGGAGGTTGCTTACAGGAATGGGGAGAGGGCCTTGTATAAACAGGCCAAATACACACTGGAAAAGGAGATCAGAGTGGCAAAAAGGAACTATTCTGAGAAACTAAGGAGTCAGTTCTCTTCCAGCGACTCAGCATCCGTGTGGAAAAGTTTGAAAAACCTCACAAACTACAAGAAACCATCCCCCAGCACTGTAGACAACGAACGACTTGCAAACGACCTGAATGAGTTTTACTGCAGGTTTGAGAAAACACCCCACACCCACTCTGAACTGCTCTTCACACCACCATCAACACCTCCACCACACCCCGTCTCCCCCACACTTCAGTTCAGTGAAGATGATGTGCGCCAGGTCTTCCAAAAACAGAAGAGGAAAAAAGCACCAGGCCCAGATTTTGTAACACCAGCCTGTCTAAAATCCTGTGCTGACCAACTGGCCCCCATCTTCACCCTGATCTTCAACAGATCACTGGAGCTGTGTGAAGTGCCCTCCTGCTTTAAACGCTCCACCATCATCCCCATCCCAAAGAAACCCAAACTTACAGGACTTAATGACTACAGACCGGTGGCGCTAACATCTGTGGTCATGAAGTCTTTTGAAAAACTGGTGCTGGCCCACCTGAAGGACATCACTGAACCCTCACTGGACTCTCTTCAGTTTGCCTACAGAGCAAACAGGTCTGTGGATGATGCAGTCAATATGGGACTGCATTATGTTCTGCAACACCTAGACAGACCAGGGACCTATGTGAGGATCTTGTTTGTTGACTTCAGCTCGGCTTTCAACACTATCATCCCAAAACTTCTCCTGCCCAAATTAACTCAGCTCTCCGTGCCCAACTCTGTCTGTCAGTGGATCAACAGCTTCCTAACGGACAGGCAGCAGCTGGTGAAGCTGGGAAAATTCTCATCCAGTACCCGCACAATCAGCACTGGCGCCCCCCAGGGGTGTGTCCTCTCCCCTCTGCTCTTCTCACTGTACACAAATGACTGCACCTCAAAGGACGCCTCTGTCAAAATCTTGAAGTTTGCAGACGACACCACACTTATCGGCCTCATTCAGGACGGTGACGAGTCTGCTTACAGACAGGAGGTTAAGGAGCTGGCTGTCTGGTGCAGTCACAACAACCTGGAGCTGAACACGCTCAAAACAGTGGAGATGATAGTGGACTTCAGGAGAAACCCCCCTGCTCTCCCCCCACTGAGCATCATGGACAGCATTGTGGCAGCAGTGGAGTCATTCAGGTTCCTGGGCACCACCATCTCTCAGGATCTGAAGTGGGACACTCACATTGACTCCATTGTCAAAAAAGCTCAACAGAGGTTGTACTTCCTTCGTCAGCTGAGGAAGTTCAACCTTCCAAAGGAGCTGCTGAAACAGTTCTACACTTCCATCATTGAATCAGTCCTCTGCACTTCAATAACTGTCTGGTTTAGCTCAGCTACCAAATCCGACCTCCGAAGACTACGTCGAATAGTTCGGACTGCTGAGCGAATCACTGGTACAATCCTCCCTACTCTCCAAGAACTGTACTTATCCAGAGCAAGCAGAAGGGCTGCCAAAATCACTCTGGACCCCTCACACCCAGCACACTGCCTCTTTGAACTTTTACCTTCTGGTCGACGCTACAGAGCACTGTGTACCAGAACAGCCCGACACAGAAACAGTTTCTTCCCTCAGGCAATCCATCTCATGAACACTTGATGATAGTAATTATGGAACAAACATCACTACTGCTATACACTTTTTATACACAAACACTTATTTAACAACATATTTTACATGCTAATTTGCACATAACAGCTGCTGTTGTATATAGTAATATTCCTGTACATACACTTGTCAATTTGTATATTTGCATTCACTACAACTTTCATTTTTAAAATATATTTATTATCTGTTTTTTGTCCTGTCTCTGTAATTCTGTTGCACTGTAGAAGCTCTGTCACGAAAACAAATTCCTCGTATGTGTGAACATACCTGGCAATAAAGCTCTTTCTGATTCTGATTCTGATTAGCATGTTTGTAGCACTATATGAATTAAACAGACACAATAAAATCGTATATTTTATACTACACACACACACACACACATACACACCCACACACGCTCACACACACACACACACACAAATAGTATTTTTTCCATTTTTATTTAAAAATTTGGTAATTCTGTAATTCTTTCACATTCTTTTAATTATAAAATTTTCATTATTTTAATTCAATTATATTAATAATTTTATTTGATCTATATCATATGTAAGACATACTATGTTAATCATTATTAATCATTTTTAATATGTTAATTGTACTTAATTGTAATTTTTATATATATATATAGAATATTAACTTGATATGCGAAGACAGATTTTATTATTTTAGTTTTTTCATTTTAAGTGTGTTGTTCCTACCTCTGATATACGGGGAGATTTATCTGTATCAGTTTTTTGTGTATCTGTTTTTTTTCATTTTTAATTTTCTTAAACTTTATTTAATTATACTTTTTTAATGGAAAACACCATTGATATACAGTATGTTTGTCATTTTTTATTTTTAAATATATTTCTTTACCTATTTAATACTCCTTATGTTCTCAGTTTTCACTTTTTTATTTGGAATTTTTATTTTTCACACTGCTTTTCCAGTACAAATGCACAGTGTTTGTGGTGCCAGCTGGAATCAAAAGTGAAATCGAAGCCACTGTTTCATGCTCTCCGTGTCATAATGGAGTGTAAGATTGTTTTGGACAAAAAGAGCAGTGGAGGAGGGGGAGAGAAGAGAAAACAGCGGCGAAGGAGCAACAGATAGATGGTGGAGTGTGAGGTGAGGTCACAGCCTCCTGTCAGGTATCGCACGTTGTGTTCACTGATTGAGCTTCAGGCCTGCAAGGTCACACACAATAGGTTACTGTCAGATGAGTGGAAGTAATGCACACATGTGAGCCTGTGCAGCTGTAATAATGTAAATAAGATGCTCATCAGAGCGGTGGATTAGAAGCAGGAGGTGACAGGAGGTGAGAGCGACTCGAAGTCTAATATTCACAGACTGAATCAACGCCTAAAACTCAGCCATTAATTCTAACACTGACAGACACCACCGAAACATCCACGATGTACAAGAAATAAGAGCTGATTATTTTGAAAATGCCATGTTCAGCAGCTGACAAAGAACATTTACACTTCAACAGAATTTGACAATTTTGCAGGTGGTGTTACCGAAAGAGGAAAGTTAGTTATAGTCTAATTAGTTATAGTCTAACCCTCTATCTGTTTGGTTTATGAATAGCTACGTTTCCATCCAAAGATGCAAATTAGATTAATGCGCAAATCTGATACATTGCACAAAACATTTGCGAATAAAGCACCATTTTCAGCCAATGAGTCAAAGAAAACAAAATCGTAAGTTCCTAATAAACTGGCATCATTTCAAAAAGAAAAATAGAATTTGCTTTTTTTTTTGTTTTTTTTTGTATAATAAAATTTTGCTGTGACAAGACTTTTTTTTTGATGCGCATGCTGTAATTTATGTGCTAAATGTGTTTCCATCATAGTTTATGCACATTTTTTCTGATCAAATAAAACCCTTTGTGCATATTTTTTGCCCATTTTTAAAATTTCATGAGCATATTGGCACTTCCATAAATAATTTTTGATGCAATATTCTAAAATGCACATAAAAAGAGGTGCATGGTAATATGGCTACTGTCTCAAGGACTTCGATCGATGACACAGCTCGTAATGGGGTTAAAGGTCAGTCTGCACAGGTGGAGTTTAAATACATCACCTCCTGCTGTCACAGAAGCAGCACCACTACCAGGTGAAAAGCAAAGATAGAGCATAAAATACTGCATATTAAAGGGATATTTCACCCAAAAATTGAAATGTACTCACTATTTACTCAACCTCAAGAGGTTTCAAATCTTTATGAGTTTCTTTTTTTTGTTGAACACTAAACATGATATTTTGAAGAAAGCTGGAAACCTGTAACCGGTTGCCTTCTTTTAATAGACATTTCCTGCTCAAAGAAAAAAAACTGCCCACTGCATCTGGTCTAATGTTTAATCATATTAAATATAAACCCCTAATAGTCTTAAACCAGTTAAAAATAAAAGCTGAATCTAATGCAGTAGTTACAAGCTGACATTGTTGCCTTGCATTGTTGGGAGGCAAGCACAGAGATAATATTTGTGCAATAATTTCGGTACACTTTTAATGTAAATCAGTAAAAAGTACTATATTTTCCAGAAAATGTGTGAAAAATGATTATCATCGTAAAACAAAGTAAAATCACTTGAAAATGTATATAAAACCTCTAGCTTTGCATGTCTTATTACTGCATAGCTATATCCGTGTCAATTGAAGCCTACTGTTTTTCCTGAATGGACTTTGCAGACTATTAAAGTATGAATTATCTCTACTCCAGTCGTTGCATTTTCTGTCTCTATTTGACATTTTCCCCTCAAACGCTGAAAGGGCTGTTTATATACAACATGCAGTGTTTCTGTCACAATGCCAAACATGTAATTATGAGGCACATGACTGATTGTCAGCTACTGAGCATCCAGCAATATTCAAACAATGCATCGTTACACACTGCACGTTTTAAGCACCACAGTGCTGGGCTGACACAATGACTCCACAATGCATTTCCTAATGCTCATAACCCTGGATTAAAAACTGGCACCAATTACAGATTTAAAACATTAAGAAAACACACGCAAATAGAAAAAGACTAACAAAAATTAAGAAAACATCTTCATCAGTTTTACAACATGCACATGCAAATTCTCACGACACATGCAAATGCAGACAGCGGTGAACTGGAACACAATTTCAGGCCGGAAAATTCCTCATCCACTCAGGCCATCCTTTGGTCAATGAACTATCACTGGCGGAGTGTTTGGGAATTGGTACAGCATAAAAAGTTGTACAGTATGTACCATTTCCTCTATTCAGCCTTTGCTGAAGATGATAAAAAAGGCTTGATTTGGGCTTTGCTGTGGATCTGGATCCTTTGGCTGGGGCAGTGCAAAATAATTAAAGACTTTCTCATTAGCTACCCTCTCTTTCCTTTTACACCTCCTCAATTTCCATTATACCTTTATAATAATTTCACAACTAATCTTCATTGTTTACGGCATAATACATATGCCAGAGTAATTGATGGTTCATTCCGCTGTGGTGACCCATTAAAAAATCAGAGACTAAGCCGAAGGAAAATGAGTGAGTGATCTTAATTATTCTTGCAAACTTAAACCAGTCTTGTCAATGGCAAAAACTGTCCCAATCACTCTTCATGGTCTGGTGTTACAAACAGAACTGTTTCCAACTTCATTTAGACTTTTATCCAAAGCGACTCACAAATTGTAATTAGATTGTTCAACATCTAATCCAATATGCATGCATTTACTTATTTATTAATTTTAAATCGATTTAGGCCCAAAATTGAACAAAACTAACATTTAAGATTTTATATAGTATGCTAAGACAAATAATCAAATAAACAGAATCTGATGTATGATCACTGAACCACAGCTAGTGCTACTTGAAATATCTACGTAGGCTATAATTTGAAAGAGGAAAACCTCACAAATTGGAAAAAAAATATTATTATTATTTTTTTAATTAGCTCAATAATGATTATATGTATTTTAGAAAAAGCATTATTGCACTTTTATGATATTCATGTTTGCGCTATACTGTAGTTCCAATCTCCAGCCTTACTACCTATGATGTGAACATACAGTATGTCTGCTAATATACTCATGTAACTTTACCATAAATAATATCAACATATAGTATTTTATGTGATAATAGGAGGGGCATTACTGATAATATTTGCTAGACGTTTATCACTGTTTACAGATAATAATAAAAAAACTGACCTGCACTTGGAGCCATTAACAGATGAGAAATTTTGCAACATTTTTCTGCTGCTTCTTCTTGAAGTGCTTTCTTTTTACTTGCCCTTTCCCTTTCTCTTTCCGCACCACCTGGCCACTTTCTATCCAGGCAAGTTCGCCCATAAATACAGAAATGCTCTGCAAGTTAGAAAAACACATGCATATAGTAACAAATCGAGTAACCATCTTCATTAGTTTAATAACACATGCACACACTAATTCTCACAACAACACATGCAAATACAGAAAAGCACTGCAAATAGCACAGACCACAACAGAAACGTGTCGGGGACCTCAAAAAGTGATGAACCAAACAAGTGTGAAAACACTATTATCCATTTAAATAATATGTGAAGTGACCTTTAACATTTAGATGTCAGGTTCATATTTCATTTCATAATATGAGGTTAGAAGCAAAATGTAAACTCCTACACTCTTAAAACGAAGTTTACAAAAGTGTGTGTGTGTGTGTTTTTTTTCAGTGATGACTTAAAAGACATTCGTTGTCTTTTATTTCATTCATTACAAAAGGCATATACATTGATATAATTTTCGCACTGTGATCTTTGACAACCTTAATGTATAAACAGTCAATTTAATCAGCTTAAAAATGTTCCGTTGCCCTATGTCCTAATATGCATGAACCTACACTTATTTACACATTAAAAACAATGAGAGCAGCTTTTCAATCCAACTCCAATATAACGTGCAGCTTCTAAAGGGGGAAACAAACAGACAGGATGGAATGAATGAAAGTGAGTGAGGTGTGGGTGTGCACAGTCCATCACAGGTCTCTGAGATCTGACCTGGGGTCAGTGCATTAACTGTCATGTCAGGAGTCTTCACCGTGACCTTTGAGGAGATGTAATAATTGAGATGCCAGGAAGACTAATGGACCCTGCAGCTTCTATCAGATTCCCTCCGTTCTTTGTTAAAACTCATTTAATTCCACTCTGTTGTAATCATTCAAGCTCTTTTTCACTGTGCATAGAGTAGAAACTGCTGGACTTTCACATAATGTCGCCACAAAGCAACATGAATTTATTGCAGAGACAGTGCATAGAAAAAAGGAAGGTTAAAGCACAGTCAAGGACAAGATGGATTATATTTTGTCTTTTTTATTTTAGTATGATGTTTTTTTTTTTTTACATTTTGAAACAAAACAAGGTGCATTTTAACTTGGATTTTCACCTGATTTCATTTAAATCCTGTTACTATAACCACTATATGTAACAGTTACAATTTCAATCTGGACAGGACTTTGGTCATTTAGAAGACAACACTTTTCTTACAGCAGCCTCTGGGGTTCGTAATCCTAATCCTGCCATGCCAAACTGCTCTCGGGTCTATCGGCGGGCAGCAGAGCCCTCACAGGTCTTCTTCTCTCGTCTTAGAGCAGCCAGTCTGTGATCCTCTACGTTTTTCCTGGTTTCTCTGCGTGATCTGGCTGAACGTGGCACTGGAGAGGAGTGAGCTTGAAGAAGATAAGCCGATACATAAGGATTACATCCTGTGGAGTAAAACGGAAATAAGGAGGAACATAGTTGGACATCTAAACATGGAGGAGAGCGAATGTATGCTTGGCCCTAATGCTGTGTCCCAATTCACCTACTTGCACTTGTAAAAGTAAAAACTTAAATTATATCAACTTATTAC
Organism: Danio jaintianensis; assembly: GCA_903798115.1. NCBI lineage: Eukaryota > Metazoa > Chordata > Actinopteri > Cypriniformes > Danionidae > Danio > Danio jaintianensis. The sequence goes on along the minus strand of CAIGQV010016547.1, from coordinate 11,733,742 downwards.
AGTTTTCAGGAATAAACTAAAGTGAACAAATTTAAAGCTGCCATAAAATGTATTGGTACATCATTTAAACTGTTGTCTGATATCTACATAGAATGTATTTGGCTTAGGTAAATGATTAAAAAAACGGTTTTAAGAGCACATCCACAACCCATGGAATTGGCTCTAGAATGAAAAGGTCTCATTTGACCTTATTTGGAGCGGTTGTGAATTTTAATGAGCTCCGCTTTCATGCTGCTTTTGGCTCATGTGTCTGATGCTCACACATTGTGATGTACGCAGAAATGCACATGCGCAAAATAATAATACTTCAGTTGTCAAAAATATTTGAACAAAGTGAGTTGATGCCTTGTGAAATGACAATTGTTTTAACTGAACTGGAGAAGAGGTTTCTCATTAGTGAGTGATGTGTTGTGGATAAAATACAGGCTAAATTATAATTATACCCAACAAAAGTTGCTGAAGGAGATGTTTTTTTAGAGTTATTTTTTGTGAGTTTATTGTATCTAAAAAATAGGCAGGACTTTATATCAACCTCTGGATAAACAGATGAAAGACAGTTAGTAGTATAAATGTATACAGTACTAAACAGTAGTATACATGTGTTTGTTTCCTCATTACAAATTTCACAATAAACATGTTAAACTAACAAAAGGTACATTTAAACAGACATTATGCCTCTTCGGGGGCACTGAATAAATTTTGCATTCTAACAACAAGCTGTGATGCAATGGCTGATTAGAGCTCTATAATGCCCACCTTGCTTTCAAAATAAGAGTCCCACACAGGAAATATAATAAGCTGCTATATATAATTGTTGTAATCTCACTAGAGAGTCCTTGTGGTGAATCAAACACAGCTTGTGGTCTGCATAATAATGACATCTTTTGTTCCAATTTTTGGAATTTTACACTTGATTCAGCTTAAGTTGCAGATTGCGAAGAACAGGCATGGATTAAGAATTCAGAGGCCCCTGGGCGCATTGTCTTGTCGGGCCCCCTACCCGGCTGCACCCCTATAGTTAAGAACAATATAATAATTTTTTTAGAAAATGAATCTATAATGTATTGCCCGCATTTTAAAATAAATTATAAAGTACAAATATTTCTAGTCTACAAAGATTTAACTTATTTTTAAAGCATTTAAAGCACACTTTGATCAAAAATACAAAAAAAAAAACTAGTGAAAATGAATGCTTTTTAATATACTTGTTCAAGTTCACTGAAGCAGCACTTATATATCATATATATATATTTAAGGGTATTTTAATGTATAACTTCTACAACCTTATAATGCATATGATTTGGATATAACACATAATGCCTCTCCAATCCAGTTCTATGAATCTGAGTCTTCCATAATACACACACTTATTAATGATTCCCTCGTGATAAAGATAAACCTGAAAGTATCCGAAATCCCACACACGTACCTCTTCTCTCCTGCCTCTCTCCTCTTCAGGGGCTTTTTCTGTCAGTCTCTCTCTCTCCTTTTTCTGTCTGTCTCTCTCCTATTCAGACACATGATGAATACAGTCTGCGCTACGCTGCCGTTAGCCTTCTACGCCTGGTTAACATTAGCTTGCTCATCAAACGTTACCTTAACGTCTTCTTCTATACCTTCATTCTCCTCATCATGGGTCTGTTTGAAGAAGGTGTGTGTATACATGGAACATGTCTCAATAAAGATGCCTCTCTCTCCTCTTTTTCTCTCGCGTTTGCTAAATCCACTTGCCCAGAATGTCCACTCTTTTTGATCTAGGACCACTACTACACTACAGTCCGCTCAATTTAGCACGGGTTATTTGAAAACTGACATTTCCACGCTTGACCAAAGACAGTGTTCTGTTTAGTTAAAAAAAAAAAAGAGAGAAAGAAAAAAAATGCATGCTTTTTATTGACGGTGTCATTTTCTGACAATTTAAATATAAAGATAAGAATAATACTAATATTAGGTGGCGACTATTTGGAAGGTGGAAAATATATAGTTGTCTAAGCAATATGTGCTTCTTTACAGAGAGGGAAACACCTTTATGTGCCATGTGCCATCTAAATGTTCTTTAAACGGAGCTATGAGGTCGGAGAATATGGGTGAAGTAGGGTGACTAACATTGTAAATACAAATTAGTTATATTAAGATGTCGCTAACATTTAACACCAGGTGGAAAATAACTGTTTATAGAATATTTAAAATAACTATTTAGATGCTGTTTATACACATATGAAATAGGCTAAACCTTATTAAATACCCACGAGCCACTTGTGACTTTTTCATTATTTTAATTTTTAAACAAAAATATTTCCTTTCTATTAAAAATAAATGTATTTCCAATCTGATATGTAAAGGGGGAAAAAAAAGAAAAAATGAGTTCGTCAGATGCTGGACTCGAACTGGGTTGATAGATCACGTCAAAACATGTCAACCATGCGATTTACAAGCTACGCCACTCAAGCTGTTGACCGTAGCGCTCTTTAGTTATCTTGTCTCTGTTAATCAAACAGTGATGAGCAGAAATCGCTCAAATAGTTTATTCCAACGAGGTGCGCTATAGACACTCCGAAATCCGCATTCCCCCCCCCCTGGGCCTGTGCCCATAATGCCCATTGGTTAATCCGGCTCTGGCGAAGAACAATAAATTAAATCAGTTTATTAATCAGGTAATTATTAACCATTCAAACCCCTTTATCAAAACCACTTCACGTAAACATAGGCCTTGATACCATGCCTTTTATTCTTGTTTGTAATTCCAATCAAATTCACGCTCAACATGCAATTTGTTGTGGGCAATATTAGCCAGGTTTCTACCAGAAATAGTAAAGCATCCAGGTAAGTCACGCTCTGTCAGATGTCAAAAGCAAACAGTAAATGGTACTGATATATTCTCACAGTGTGCTGTATACTTTTGAAAATGATGATCATAATGTTTACAGTGCAACCTGGGCTCTGGCTGGGCCATTCAAGAACATTCACCGAGTTGTTGTGAATCGTGAGCTGTTGTCCTGCTGGAAGATGAACCGTCGCCCCAGTCTGAGGTCAAGAGCGCTCTGAAAAAGTTTTTCAATCAGGATGTCTCTGTACATTGCTGCATTAATCTTTCCCTCTATCCTGACTAGTCTTCCAGTTCCTGCAGCTGAAAAACATCCCCACAGCACGATGCTGTAACGCCTGGCATTCACTCCAAAGAGTTCAATTTTAGTCTCATCAGACCAGAGAATTTTGTTTCAGATGCCTTTTGGCAAATTCCAGGTGGGCTGCTATGTGCCCTTTACTAAGGAGTGGCTTCCATCTGGCCACTCTACCATACAGGCCTGATTGGTGGATTGCTGCACAGATGATTGTCCTTCTGTAAGGTTCTCTTCTCTCCACAAAAGAACACTGGAGCTCAGACAGAGTGACCATCGGGTTATTGATCACCTGACTAAGGCCCTTCTCTGATTGTAATCACTCAGCTTAGATGGTCGGCCAGCTCTAGGAAGAGTCCTGGTGGTTCCAAACATCTTCACTTACGGATGATGGAGGCCACTGTGCTCATCGGAACTTTCAGAGCCGCAGACATTTTTCTGTACCCTTCCCCAGCGCTATGAATACTCTTCGGATGCACTGTATATCCATGCATAACCTCAGACAGTGATTCATCTTTTATAAATCATTAAAATATTTGTGTCTGGGATGCAGCAAGTCTGGAATGCAGCCATGATTTTGTAAAAGATTCATTTTATTGTGTGATAAATGACTGAGCTTTTGAGATATTTCAACTCAAATGAGTAGGAGAAGAGTAATCTATACATCACAGTTTTACAACATACTTGGATACTCATTTAACCCTTTATAGGGCAGTAATCAGAAAAACCCTGGAGTGTTACTGAGAGTTATTATAAAACTTCTGAACTTTTATGACAAAAAATCCTATATATTCTAATCAATGTTAATGAAGTTACCATATATGGTTCTTCACCAACAATGGTTTGTGGCACACTAATTCTTATATACTGGACTATTTAGGATGTCTAGAGTGCGGATTGGGATGAAGTATAAGTTACAGTTGTAATCAATGACACTCATCTGCTTCTGGCAGCAGGTCGTCCTCGTCTCGCTGTGCTGCACCAATCACATTTAATTTTCAATGGAGAACCTCCAGTCACCACACATTGCTTGAGGGGGATGAAAAAAAAAAAACACCAAGTCAAAAAACTAATGGTGCACAGTCAAGCATACAAGAGCAGATCTCAGATTTAAATTAAAAAAACAATGAAGCACCAGCTGGAGAGGACCTGATGTGCACTGACAGATGGATGCTCTGGCTGCAGGTCTGTGGGCCCTTCCAGGAGAGCGAGGGATCAGATGTTGCTGTTTGGGGCAAAATGAAGCACTGCTGAGCTCACTCAAACACTTCACCTTGATCAGGGCTTATGGATTTAACACTGTGACATTGCAAAGGATTCACACACCTGCAGCCCAGACGATACTGACATTGCAGACAGAATGGGTCTGGATGTGTGAAGAAAGAGATTTCGCCCTTCGGTAATTATGTTCAGTCCCGCTCAGTCAGGATCAGACGTAACCTGTTTATTACTGCAAGTGAAGAAAATTTGAATCAATTAAAGCAGTGGTTCTCAGACCATTAACAAATGCAGTTAGTAAAATGCAACTATCCATCCACCCATATATTAAGGATGAAAATATAAATACGATCATGGACCACGATGGTCATAAGGGTCAATTTTTATAAAAATTGAGATTTTAATCTCATACATCATCATCAAAGCTGATTAAATTATATTTTCCACTGATGTATGGTTTGTTTGGTTAGGAACATTTTGGGCAGACATACAACTATTTAAATATCTGCAATATAAGGGTTAAAAAAAATTCTCAAATCTCAAATTTGAGAAATTCATCTTTAAAATATTCTACGATTTCTTAGCAATACATTATCAATAGCATACACATTATCAAGATTTGATATGTTTATAGTAGGTAATGTACAAAAATATCTTAATGTAACATGATCTTTACTTAATAATCTAATTATTTTGTCATAAAATTAAAATAATTTTTGACCCATACAATTGGCATATTGCCAAACATATACCTGTGCCACATAATACTAGTTTTGTTGTCCAGGGTAAAAAAAAAAAGCTATTAACTGTTAACTCTAACCCATGTTATTTTTTTTTTACTAAGTAACATTTGAAGTTTAACAGTGTGAATATATATTAACATTCATGTTAAGTTACAGTAACATTCACTTTATTTCAAGTAATAAAAAATGGTGTTTTATTGTACAAATGAATGGTAAAAGAATGGCAGAAATTGATGGTAAAAGTATTTAGTAAAATATGGACAAATCCAGCCATTGGATTAAATCTTTACTTTAACCCAATGGGTAAACATCCCAACTTTTTAAAGTGTAATATTAAAATGTATATAAAATGCTTGTGTTATGTTTTTTATTTTATTTTTTATATTATTTGCCTCATACAGTGTAATGTTTATGAATGAACGAGGTCTGCTTTGTTATTGCAGACAAAACATTTATTCAAGAGCGAATTAAACATTTAATTACACTATACAATTTGTTATTTCAATTTAAATATGGGTAAGTTATGTAGAAATCCAACAATTCTTCACATCAACATTTTTTAGATTGTATAGAAAACTATCATTTTCTAAATTTACAACCTCATTTTGCTCTTGTTGTTGACACCCAGTTTAACATGGTAAACTTGACAATATTCTCACTATGTTGCAATCACTGGGCACTGAGGAAAACTCAACTTCAGTTATGGCATTTTACTGTAATAAATAAACCAATAACAACACACCAGGCCATCTGACCAATCAGAGCAAAGTAGCATAGCATAAAGGACAGGTTTAAAAGAAGTAATGTAAAATGTGTATTATAAGAAAATGAAAATAAATAAAAAAATATATTTACCTTTCATGCATGTAAAACTATTGTCGGAAACTTCTAAAACATAATTATTAAACCTGAAAACATCAACAGTACATTTTGTTGACTTGGTTTGGCCACCACTTGAAGCTGAACAAGATGCCAATCTCTGAATGATGGGTTTTTCTAGCCAGCCACAACAAAAGGAGCAAAAAACTGAAGAGAAAATAAACTATAAATAACTTATTTCTTTCCTGGTGAAAGACCTACAAGAGCGCTCCAGCATAGACAAACACATTACATGTAAGAGGTGTGTCAGAGAACAAATTAAATGGAAAACAACTACAATAGCACACAAACAGAATGAAAGGTCTAGAAAAATGACACAATCAAAATCCCTGCCACACAACCCTGCAGCCTCTTACTCCAAACAATGGCTTTTTAAAGTCTTGTTGCAGCTCAAAAGTAATTGACTGTATCAATTACAAAAGCACCTGTATTGTAGAATAAAGCAAAGGCATGGTCTGGGCAACTATACTGTTGATAATTAGATACCTGCATGACAAACCCACAAAATAAGCAAACGATTATTAAAAATCTTCTTTTCTTATTATGTACATTCCTTTCATATTCTTGCATAGTCTTGACATGTCATGCACCACACATACTGTAAATGTAGATGCACATTCAGTTATAAAATCTCATGTGGCATTTAAAATATCCTTGTAGTCATCCTGACGTTACTCATCTATAGTGCTGGTATTTCCATAAAGCTCCATAAAATTTTTGAAGCATTGGCCCTCGGGGGACAATCATTAGCTGTTAAAACGAGGCAGAGATATGAAACCTGACGTGGGAAGAGAATGCAACTTACCGTTTATGTTCATTTGCTCCTCTGCTTCATTCTGGATGCTAAAATGTGTATATTACAGGATTACATGATAGAGATGGCATTTGAAGCCTTGTTTACATAATTTCAGCTCCTGTGGATGAAGCAGATTTCATTTACATTTATTCATTTAGCAAATGCCTTTATCCAAAGTGACTTGAAGTGCATTGGGGTTTAAACTTTGGCAGTGTTTGTGTCCCCTGGGTGCTGAACTCTGGCTTTGGTTTTTGCGAGTGCCACTGGTTATGGTTTTGACATTTCACTGCGTGTGTACTGATGCTGAAAGATGTAAAGGTGAAAAGCATTTGACTTACATTTGCTTTATTTGCTTGGGGTGCATTAACGTGGTAAGTTCTTATGTGTGTGTGTGTGTGTGTGTGTGTGTGTGTGTGTGTGTGTGTGTGTGTGTGTGTGTGTGTGTTCTTGAAGGATTCCGATTGGGAAGATAATTTCGGGAACAGTGAGGAACAGTGAAAGAAAAGGCTCTGGAAAGTGATTTTGTTCCTTTCTGTGATGGTACTTCTTACCAACTTCGGCATTCTGGAAGTGGATGTTGCCTAAAAAAAATGGTAAAGCCTCGTTCAGATTACAGGTATTAATTATTATATTAGATTTGTCAACTTTTGTCTAGATAAAATCTTAATTTGTCGTGGGAACCAAATATGTCTCGCATTGCTTTGTGATCAATCACGTCTATGACACACGTTCATTTTGCCATTTTAAAAGCTGCATACAGAAGAGATTATCTGCTCCTATTGGTCAGCCTCACCCATGTGATGGATCTTGTTGTGAACGACGGAGGAAACATTATACATGCTAGACTTTCTTCCATGTTGCTGTGAAGCATCACAGACATATCATTGGTTGTTGTTTACAATGACACACTACACATGAAATTACAATTTAATCTTGTGTCCTGACACCTATTTGTCATTTATGAATCTTCACAACACCCTATATCAAGCAAATTGTGCCGAAATCTGGAAAAAAATCGTGCAATCTGAATGAGGCTTTAGTGGAAGTGAATCAGCAAATAAATGTAGCCTGATTTCTATTACACATTTGCACAAAATGTTTGTTATATTCTTAAAATGTTGAAGTGAAAATGATCACAAAATGGTGCTGTGATAAAATGTTGTTTGTTTGGGTGAGTAAGAAGACAGGTCGACTTTTTTCTGGCTTTAAACAAAACAAAAATACTGTGCCCACGGCAACTTCAGGTCTCTCTCTACATTTGGCGTTTCCCGGCATGACATTTATGGTGTCTCTCCTGCCCAATCACTGCAAAGACACAGGCGTTAGTCATTTGCCAACTGATCTACTTACAAGCCGCCGTTCTCCCCTCTTGACAGGTGTTCGACCATGCCCCCCTCGCAATAGATGCCTTTTCCATTAACTAATGTTAAGAATTTAAAACATAATCTTTTCCTCTTGCATTAAGTAATTACAAAAATCATTACACATATGAGGTGTGTCTGAGAGGTTATAGTACACTATTTTACTATTTTATATTCAAATATAAAAGGTAATATTTCCATTTGAACAATTCAGCAGTAGCGCCTACTGCATTATGAACAAGGCAGGCATTTTCTACAAATCAATAGCATTATGTTTAAAGTATGATCATTTGACTTACGTGCCTGGATCTACCTATTTTCATAGCACTATTTAAAAAAAAAAGAAAAAACTTTCTTTCACTTTGCACACTTTAAATTGTAATGGAAACAGCAAGTGATGCAAAATTAATTAAAGTGAATTTGTTACCATAAAAAGTTTTTCCCCCTTGTTTTGATTCAGTTATTAAGCATCTGTGGCTAAATATCAGCACATACAAGAAAATATTTAACACATATTTCAGATTAATACCCAATCCTTTTGTGTTTCAAAGCTATTAAGAATACCACCAGACTTCAAGCACAAGCAATTTCATCCTTGTTAACGTTTAATTAAAAACATTGCAGTCTTGTTTATGAAGCAGAAGGCTCTCTGTTGCTTTGACCCCTGTGAAATTTGACATTAGTCTGTCAATAACAGTGCCTTAATCTGTGTTATTGAAAGACAGTGAGTGTCTCTGAGATTTTCTGTTACTACCAAGACCAAGATTCAATAGCATGATGGGAAAATGGGGTGTTCAAAATTTTTGCTTTGGGCAAACATTGTAAGAGTAGACCTGGCATGCACATAAATAAACATTTGTGAGAGAAAATTGATTCAAAAGGATACAATTTTATCCCAAACAAACAAACACACACACACACACACACACACACACACACACACACACACACACACACGCACACACACACACACACACGCACACACGCACACACACACACGCACACGCACACAAAATGAAAACACCAAACACAAAGCTTTCTCCCTCTATTTCCATTGCAAGTGCAAAACAGGGCCATTGTGCATTAATGAGGTCATCGGATTCTATTAGGAATGGGAAATGGACTATTGAGTGTCAATGAGACACATTACAAACTAAACATCATCAAAGTTCATGGGTTTTTAAAATATAATTTAGTAAATATTATATACACTGAAAGCACATTATTCCAAGTTTAAATGTCCACTTTTGTGTTTCAAATCACATTTATGAAAATAAAACTCCTTCGCCATTCAACATGGGGTTATATAAACATCACACTTATTCTGACCTTCACAAATAAATAACAGGAATTACAAGATGCAGCATCTTCTATTGAGAGGTTATTATTCCCATTATTGAGAAGGATGACTTGTATAAGTACAATACATGTTAATAGTTCTACTGTATGTGTTAAATTGCTTTGGTTGATAGATAATTAAACTAATTACGAAAAAGAGTTATCTACTGATTTTGATGATGAAACATGGGATTATATTTGGACTTTTGTTGAACAAATATCTGATTGTACACGTACAAGAGAAATACAATATCAAATAATGCATATTTCGAAATCGCCTATGTGTTTAAATTGCAAAATTGAAATATGCACTTTAAGACATTGAATATGGTAATGCAACAGACTGCAAAATTATTGGTATTTGGTGCTGGGGCAAATGAAAAAAGATCTGTAATGTGCAGATGGATTTTGACAATTTGACGCACCTGAACCAGCTAATCAAGCTCTTTCTAGGTATACTTGAAACTTCCAGGCAGGTGTATTGAAGGAAGTTGGAGCTAAACTATGCGCCCTCCAGGACCAAGTTTGGACACCCCGGTTTTAGACGCCAATGTTCAATTTCATGCCGTTTTGATATCAAGGTAGTTTACATGCATTGTAGGGATACAAAATTCATTGTACATTTGGAATTGATGCTTTCAGATTTATACCACCTTTCTTATATTATAATACTTTTTTTGTGTCATTATTTTGGTGGTCTAAAGGGTAGCAATGTGTGGATGTCAAATGAACGTCAAAATCGATTTGAATGGCATTTTTAGCTGTCATTTTGACACCAAGGTGCCCACTGGGTTATCATCAAACCTATTGGTTTTAAGGATAGTGACCAACCATAAAGACTTTTGTTTTGATGCTTGAAAAACCCCTTTTTTACTTTAAGACTCATGTAAAGAAAGTAATGATAATAATCATTCATGACACTATGTTTTTCATAAAGTCTCAATATCTTAAATTTTATTTCATACAATACATTTTACAATGAAATCTTAAGCTGGACCGGTGGTGAATGTACAAAGGTGAGAGAGGACACCTCAGTCTCCGTTCTCGGCGAAATCATCTTTTTTGAAAGTCACACCTCTTTATTGCCACCAGGCTGAATATATACACTAAATTACAAGGTATATTTTTTCTTCTTTGTTCATTATTGCACAACTTTTTGTTTGGTTTTTATATGAACAGAATCAACAAAATAAAGCAATCAATCCATTTTGACAATATAGTACAAAGAAAGTGTTATGTGTACAT
>CAIGQV010016547.1:11712611-11722643 GCA_903798115.1 Danio jaintianensis | reverse complement strand
ATTCATAAAGTCTTTCATATAAACAGCCTCTGAATGTGATAAAATCAGCCAAACTGCAGCAGAAAGCCAGAGAAGTAGTGGTTAGAAATGCCACGCCTCCAGTGATTTTGAGTGACAGCTCTGCTGATTGGGCGTTCTCATAAGAAGTACCTCACACTCATGAAAGATTAATCGAAAACACTTTACAATGAGCTTGTATTAATTATTGATAGTTAATGTATTTACTAACATGAACAAACAATGAACAATACATTTATTACAGTATTTATTCATCTTTGTTGAAAATAACATTGTTCGTTGTAAGTTCTTGTTAACTCACAGCGATTAACTATTGTTAACAAGCATGAGTTCGGATTTTAATAAAGCATTACTAAACTATGATTAATAAATGCTATATAAATACTTGTTCATCATTAGTTCATGTTAGTAAATACAGTAACTAACATGAACTAATGAAACCTTATTGTAAAGTGTGACAGATTAATCATTAGTGAAATTGAAGCACCTCATCAGATTTTTTTTTCACCTCGTCTTCTGTATTTTCAATCTTTCACTTGGAAACACTACTCTAATATTCTTCACAGATATAAAACACCTTCTAGATGTTCTACTCCACCGGCCCATAAGACATGGGACACGTCACATTATCCATAATAAGCCCAAAATATTTCATTTCCCCCATTCCACCACTCTGCCCAATCCTCTCTCATCATCTGAGGTATCTGTATTTTGTGATGCTCAAATCCTTCATCCAGCTCATCTGAAATCTATCTGATATTTTTAGCCACCGGCTGTGGTGTAAACACACCGTGAAGAGTCCAGTGGTTTATGTGCTACCAAGTCTGGATCGAGTATGAACATCCTCTTTCTCCTATTCCCCAGTGGATCTTTAATGACTCGATCGCTGCATCAGACTGCTGGGATAAAGGGCTTTGTATGTTAACAAATGGGAAAACAAGACGTAAGGCTGTGCTTCTTACAGTTCAAACAATTGATAATGAGACCATTCGCCTCCCTCTGCTCTTTGCTCAAGTAAACTAAACACACAAACATAACATCAAAAATTAAAATTCATTCACTCGTACTGTTCCAAACCATATGACTTTGAATGTAGCGGTCACTCTTTTCCATGCAATTACAACGAATCGCAACGAAAGCTGTTAAGATTCCAAAAGCACCATTAAAGTGGTTGGTCCATATGACTCATGCAGCAATCAATACAAATGATTTCAGTGGAAAGGGGACTGAAAATAAGGTTGTTGGACTGAAGAACTGCTGCAACTGGATCATTGAGTTGGATTATTGAATCAACGAGTGAACTAATCATTTGTGGACATGGAATGATTAAATAAAAAAAATGCATTGAAAACATCAAGTCATTATTTAGAAGTGGGGTGTCTATACAGACATTTGGCCTTGGGCTTTTGGACTATTTATTCATTTTTTACATAGGTTTATTAGGAATAGGATTTTTCATGGTTGTCTTGGTAGATCATTGTGTGTTGTTAAGCACATTTTTTTCTTTTTCATATCTGACACTTTGGACCTTATGGACAAAAACTTCCCCACTGAAACCCATTAAAACAAATATTCCATCTCAGTGGCATTTAAGCTGAAATCATGCATTATTTGATAAAGGGGACATACGTAAAAATTTTCATTCGATTTCTGAGGATGTTTATTATGACATTCTCGAAATTATACTGACCACATCTGTTGACTAGATGGCTTGCAGAGCTTTCTCACTGTTGTTCTAAGCAATAAAAGTCATTTAAAACTTAGAATATGAAAAAGAATTGGTTTTACAGTCAACGATGGTAAGAAACATATAAAAATACCATACTTTGACATAGGGCATTTTTGTCCTCTGAGGATATCTGAGCAACTTTGTGAAATTGAGGCAAAAGGGTTAAGACTCGTATCCAAAAGAGCTGCTTCTCATTTCCACCATGATTTCTATCGTAGACAATGCTATACATGAAACCCATGCAAAGACAAACGCGAAAATCCCAAATGATCCATCTCCCTTCTTCTCTTCCCTCAGCACTCGCTTTCATCCCGTTCTCTCATCTTCTGCCATCTCTCCCCTCTTTCCCCGATCTTTCTGTCCATCTTCCCAAACATCAAAGAGTAAGAAACATCAGAGGACCGATGTGAGAAGATGCTAATGCGGCTCTCCATTCATTCATGCACAGCTGGGACTATTCGACCGCGAATGTGGAGCAGGGATTATCAGGGTCTACTGTACCCATACGGCCAGCCTTCTGGACCTCTAAACAAGTACACACCCAGCACTTTGTAACAGTAGATATTTTTTCACAGCCAGCCTCTTTTATTTCTCCTCATGAATGACTAAGAGAATCATAGTGTCGTGCGCTGTAGTAACATCCTGTGCTGGACGTTCTGGCCTCGGACCGATTTCCTGGAGCCCAGGGCTATACAACATATGTCACGCAGACAAACAAGGGCTATTTTCAACCTCAGTTTGTAGATGTCTTGGGGCTGGTGTGTACATGCCTGTTGAACCCTTATCGCAGCTTTTCAGACCACATCCTCTTTAGTTCTCAGTCGGCGAGCAGCTATTTTCTCTGAAAGCAGACTGGAACAGTGAAAGAGAGTGGCGGAGCTCTTGCTGGGGCTGCATAGTGCCGAGACAGTGGCTGTAATGGAGAGTTTGAGCATCTCTCGTGTGTACACAAAAGCCCCAGCCATTGATAATCGGCTTTGAGAACGAGCAGTGGGCACAGGTTGCGTCAATGCACTATGTGCTAGGGCACTTTCATTTTAATGGCCCTTGGCGCACACGTTACCTAATTGTGATGATAAATACTGAATGTAATACAGTCCCTGAAGACACTACAATGGGTGAACTTAAGAGTCGCATGCCATATACAGATGAAACTTTTAGACATGCCATTTACACTCGTGAGTTTTGGTTTTAAACTGGTGTTTTAGAATGAAAATGCTCCTCGTCCAGACTGGTGATTTGATTGCGTTTCAGAAAAACCACACTATACAGCCTAAAAGGCTAAATATGTCACTATTCATGCTCACTGGGAATGTACGTATTTTGCAGGCATCTGTACTTGCAGTCTACCGCTTGTGTAATGGTCATAAGAGAGGGGCTTGAAAAATCAGGGAACGATCCACAATAGTCACGAGGACTAGTCAGAGGGCAATTGTGGATGCTTGTGGATGCTTGTGGAACACAAATGCTTTTGAAATACAAATCCTTTAAAGGATTGTTAGTCTGCATTATTTAGGGCAACCGGAGCCGGGAACACTTCCCAAAAGACATTATAATTTGAACGGCATCTGCGCTTATGTTAGTCTTCTTTTTTTTTTTTTTTATTCCCGAGGTTTCCATAATCCTGGACCATGTCGTATTCTGAGCAGCTGCTGTGGTGGTCATGGAGGAGTGGAGAGCATGAGACTGATTCCTGTAAGACCCCAGTGACAGACGAGTCTTCGCATTATCCTCAAGGGCCAGCCTCTACACCAGCCGGTGACCTCTCCCACCTGCAGCTTCTCCACGATGGACGTCCAGCGTTCTCCAGCCTCCGGCACCTAGACTGCAGCTCTGCACAAGACGTTTGGCCATAGGAGAAATGGTCATGCCCAACTGAGCCTGGTTCCTCTCTAGGTTTTTTTTCCTTCACTTTTACTAATTAGTGAAGTTCGTTCCTCGCCGCTGTCACCACTGGCTTGCATGGTTCGGGACCTGTGGAGCTGCGCATCGATGGATTTGCTCTTCAGTGTTTGGACTTTCAGCAGTGAAAATTAAACCACACTGAACTGAACTAAACTGAACTTAAACTCTAAAAACTGGACTGACACTGTAAAGTAACTTCAATTTACTGTACTCTTCTATGTTAAGCTGCTTTGACACAATCTACATTGTAAAAGCGCTATAGAAATAAAGATGAATTGAATTGAATTGGATAGCCGTGGTTCCATTTTTAAAAGTCCACATTTCAGTCCATCTAGATCCTGTAAGAATCCCACAGGGTGGGAAACAAAATCCTTATTAATGATTATTGACACAAACAGAAACTTGACATGTTCTCTGTGCTAGTTACATGACTGAAAACTATGAATGAGTGCACTCTGATCAGCTCGAATGCACAGTGCATTGTTGATGAAAAATAAAAGACTAAAGTGTAGTCAAAAAGATAAGAACTAACCAATTATTTTTATTATTAAAAAAACACAACATGGCAGGGGGATGGAATGGGAGTCATTCCTCTGGGATTGGGAAAGACAGGATTTTCCCCAATTTTTTTCCATGGGATTTTTTATTTTGGTGGGAAAATTCACTCCCATGTCACCGTCTAATCTATATTGAAACAGAACACCAGTGTTTCCAAATGTAAATGGTATTTCCAAAATGATCTATTTTCTTGGAATGAAGATGCCAGAGTAATGTGTACGGCAGGCGTAACGATAACCAAATGTATGTGTTTTAAAACGAAACCGCATTAGTGTAAATGGCACCTAAAGGCACGGTGAAGCCATGTGCATCTCAATGTTTACAAGACTGAGATAAGAGGAACAAAGGGCGAGGGAGCATTTTGTTGTGGCAGATCAGTAGCTGTTGTATGGGGTTCATGAAAAACGGCAAATTCTATCTTTGCATCTCCTTTATTCTCCGCACAATAGGCCAGCATCATAATTGCTATAGAGAACATGACACATCAGGAATAAATTGCTAGTGATTTTTTGTCTCTCAGCGCCTATCTGCCGGTGTATTAATGTCAGCCGGGGCAAAACAGTCTTTGAGTAATCTCTTTCCAATATTAGCACTTCACGTTCTAATAGAAAAACAGATGAGGTTTTTATCGAGTTGCGTGAATGCAAACAAACGGCCACTTAAATGAAGCGGAACAAAGACGAAGTGGGACAGTAGAGGCTTTACCTGCTGCGCATGATTCATGTGAAAGCATAACATAACATTCAACTAGACAAATGAATGGCCTTTTTAGTCAGCCGCGCTCAACTGAAATCTAATATAATCATGTATGCAGCCGCGCATGCTGGTATTAATGTGTTTTTATCATGACGTTAGGACACAATTAGCAGCTAACACTTCCATGTTAAGACTACATAAACATCAGTGTTGGGGAGAAGCGATGGTAAAACTAAGAACTAACTGAATTAGTGTCAAAGACCAGCTGTTTTAAATTACTTATACTCAGGCCCGGTTCCAGAATCAAATATGTTTCAAAAATCCATGGTCATGGAATGATGTTATCCAAAAAGTGAAAGTCACGTCAATCAGCTGAACCGTGCACCGTGCCCACTGCGCCACCGTGTCGCCCACAACTATATGTCAATCACTATAATTTCGAATGTGAATCTTTCAAAATACTAGTCAACATTTAGAAAAATCTTAACTGCAAGTCAACTGCAAGTCAATGGCTACCAGTTTCAAACATTGTACTAAATATTTTCTTTTGTGTTCAATTGAAGAAAGTAACTCGGACAGGTTTGGAACAAGTGGTGGGAGAGTAAATTATACTTATAATTTTATCCCTTTTAATATCTGAATGGAGCATAAAAGCATGCAAATAATGCACCCTTGGGATCACTAAAAGTTGTCACTCTAGTTAACTTCCTGTCTACATCGCACAATGAACTCATGACAACACAGCACTGAACACTGGATGTGAGTGGATTCTAACATAAACACTTCTGATTGCCTGCTACGTTATTCAACAAATTTGTGATTGGCTACATTGCTCAACATTTCAAAAACCAACAATCTTCAGAGAGCAAACCCCGATTACAGAGCAAAGGAATATCTAACTAGATCATTCTAACCAATCCTCTTACTCGAATGTAGCATAGGGGTGTCTGATTGAATGAATCAGTTTCTACCCAGCAAGCACTTTTTTGTTTAAAGATGTCTAATAGACATCTAAACAGCCCAAATTTAGACAATATGTCTTTTATTATATGTCAATATTGAACACTAAATTGCTTAGTGGGAACAGAGAGGTTATGCAAAAAAACAAACAATCAAACAAACAAACAAAAAAAACAACAATATAACAATTTCCAGCTATGGTTTCAAATCAGTTGGTTACATTTGACATTAGCTTAACTATTTGCATGCATAAATACTTTACATGCTTCAAAATATGATTAGTTTGCAGCCCGGCAAGCTGCAATTTCAAGGTAGCTTCCTGAGCACTGATAACCACTGGCCAAGCTGAGTCTGTGCTGTGTAACAAAATAAGCATGAAAATAAGATTGTGTAACAATGAAGTAGGAAGGTTTTACCTTGTTCCTATAGCACAAGGCAGAGGTTAAGAATTCATGCCTCAGCAAATTCACTGAGAGCCTCGTATATACATATAATCTATTGTACCCTATAATGCTAAAGCATATTTGGATTTCCAGAGAGCACTTGGCGCAGTCATTTAGCAAGAATGATTTGGCCTGCAGTTTTATTTTAATCAGAGCAACAAGCTCAATCCATTCCTGCAAAGTGCAATGAGGATGTGGAAATGGAGTCTTGAACTTACGGATGACAACTTGACTTTTTTTTTGACATTTTTGACATTTAACCTTTGTTTTTGTTAAATACCAAAAAATTCTTAAATCAAGAAGCCTTTTCTAGACAAGCAAAACATATTGTCTTGTTTTCAGAAATAAGTAGCCAAAATAATCTTATTTCAAAGCAAGTAACAAAACAAGAATATTCTGGTTACCCCATTGGCAGATTATTTTGCTTGTTTTGAGGAAAAACTAATTAATAACTAATTATTTCTGAAAACAAGACAGCATTTTTTGCTTGTCTAGATTTTTGCTTGTCTTTTTTAAAATATTTGGACTAGAAACAAGATAAACTAAGCAAGAAAAGCATTTTTTAAGCGTTAAAACAAATATCAACACACTTGACTAATGATGATTTTCAAATGGACAAATTACACTGTACCTGTTAATAATCTAGTGCATAAAAAGGGCTGAAATTGAGACAAATGTGTGTGGAGGATACAGACACTACTTGCTTAATTACTGTCGATGCAGCATAAATAATAAAACAGATGTAACACGCTGCAGACAAACATTGCTATTTCTCCAAGCTTGTGTAAATCACCCAAGCAGACATGTGTCTGAACTAATAAAAACCCTATAAGCTCATAAAGCTCTAAAATATGATACAGTTTACATTGGTCAGGTTAGATTAGAAATACCACATATATTCATATTTCTTTAAAGCCTTCAAATATGACAATATCAAATGGAAAGAAGCTGTTTTGGAGTACATCATTTTCTTTTTTGTTTTTATATATTCACATTGGAAAATTAAAAGCTGACTTTCAATCAGGCCAGAAATTTAATCAGATTGATTAATTGGTCGAACGACTGGCACTAAAAGATAATATCTTTAGAAGATAATATACTTAGAAGATAATATACTAGTTAAATATTCAGAGTACTGGGCATTTGAAGAATTTCAATGAAAGAATAAACTGCAAATTTTTAGGGGTCTCCAAATTTAACGGGCCATAATTCAATCACAGGCAACGTGAGGCTGGGCAAACCTAATAACAAAGATCTGACACTTCATAAGCCTGTCATAGTGATTGCAGACGGTAGCACTGCTGCCTAACCTAAACAACAAATTATGATGCCGTCATTGCAAATAAGCATCATCAACAGTCTAAAAAAGAAGAAGAAGAAGAAAAAAAGATCTCTCTCGTTTCCAAGTACAGTTCTGGGGCAAGGATTTCAACCCAAACACCTGCTGTCTCCAATTTAATTAATTGTACGATTCCAAGAGTACTACTTTCTACTAGTTTTGTCCCTAACAGTTTGTATTTTTAAATCAGGATCAAAAGAGGATTCACAATCACTGAGGGAACAAATGAATTATCATTGCCATCAGCTGTCTATTAAACATACATAAACTTGCACAGAAAAGGCAAAGTCAACCAGCGAATTCAATGAACTGAAGCTGAACTCGCATTAGCAAAGCTTTACGAAACATGAATATTAATGGACATTACCACTCTTTTTTTTTTTTTAAACATAAATGTATGATTCTGGAAATGACATAAATTTATGTGATATGCAAAAACCTGCATAGTAAAATGACCTCTAAGGGGAAACACAGTTTTTAGTAATGTGTTTTTCCCCAACAAAAAAACAAAAAGCTACAAACTCATCTAGTACTAAAACAAAGTGACCTCAAGAACTTGTGTTGACACTACAGACTGAACGCAGGTCTGATTTTACATACCTACATACAGCTCCTTTTGCAGCTTTTAGGTTTTTTCTGTTAGATTTGTGGACGCTTTTATGTTAGTCTGCTCTTTAGCTTACTTTTAGCAGATAAACCAGTGTATCGCTTGCTCTCTCTCTTCTGAAACTATTGATGACTCATCCTGCACTCGTTCATTTTGTCCATTCAAATGCTTTCTAGAATGAAATGTTTATGCTTTCAATAGAAAACATATCAAAGAAGGCAGAGAGGGGAAAAAAAACATCAAAATCACTGCAACATTGATGTCAAAAACAAAGTTTTCTTTTCAATTTAGGAGTAAAATAAAGTCTGTTTTATGAATAACTTGACTACATTTGGACCATTTGTTGTACATTATGAATTACATGAACTAATTACCATTCAAAGTTCTTATTTAAATTTATGTTTTCCCCATGCCTTTCCTACAGAAAAAAAACAAACACTTGAAAAGACACATAGGAAAAGCTTAAGGGGATCAGCAGAAAATTTTACTTCCGGGTTTTGGACCACTGCTGTACTGTAGCACTCTATTTTTTTTATGTGTGTGTGTGTGCGTGCGTGCGTGTTTAAATATTGACCTTTAGTGTCATTAGTCAGCAGTGTTTCTCAACTGATTTTGTTTCAGGATCATTAAATATCAAAACTTTCATTTATCAACAAGACAACACAAATATGTTTTTAAATTTAAACACTGAAACTTAAAAATATATAAAAATATATTGCTATACGCAATAGCACACATGACTGTAGCAACATTTTATGTTGTTTGTTGCTGTACAGTAGTATCATGACACCTCATAAATAATATTACAGTTACAGTATTAAAAGGATAGTTCATCCAAAAATTAAAACTTCCTCATCATTTCCTCACACCCAAGTGGTTCTAAACCTTTATACCTTTAT
The DNA here is from genome assembly GCA_903798115.1 of Danio jaintianensis. NCBI lineage: Eukaryota > Metazoa > Chordata > Actinopteri > Cypriniformes > Danionidae > Danio > Danio jaintianensis. The sequence continues at coordinate 11,713,489 of CAIGQV010016547.1, read as the reverse complement.
TTATTCTGTTGAAAACAAAGGAATAAAAAACAACAACATGGAAAGCAATTTGTTGTTGTTACAATTACATTTTTTGTAACATTTTTAAAATATACACTGTAAAAAATGCTGGTTTCTACACAATTCCTTCATGGTGTCCCAACACAAATCGATTGAACTTTATTGTTTGAACTTAATTGATTGAAATTAATTGAGTGAACTTAACCCCCCCCCCCCCCCCCCCCCAAAGAAAAAAAACAAACTCAAGAATTGTGTCGATTCAGCTTATTTTAAATAAGTATTTGAACAAGCAGCAAAAATATTTTTTTAGGACAGGTTTAGAACAAGTGAATGGTGAGTAAATTATGGCAACATTTTTGGGTGAACTATTCCTTTTAAAAGTCAGACTAAATAGGCATTAAAAACTCAATTCAAATGGTTTCATGCTGATTCTGTGGTGCCTGTAAGTCTTTGAGATAAACAACAAAATAACAGGGAAGGTATTCATATCTTCCCATGTATTTAACTATTATATAAATAGCATACAGGGGTTATGACCGCAGCACACCAGTTGAGTGGCACTGCTGTAGATGCACTGCTTCTAATAGGCCAGATTGACAAGTACATCAGATAACTCTCCGCCTTTTGTTCCTGTTGTCACAGAATGTTTATGTTTTTTTTTTTAGCCTTTTATCTCTTTTGCTCCTCATTTTTTTTCTTATCGACACTAAATGCGGTGGAGCTTAAGTAACTGAATCCGAAGAGAATGTCAGGAGCGATTTGCTTCGTGTCACCTTGATGAAACTGTTGTGCGTGCGTGCGTGCGCGCGCGTGTGTGTGTGCGCGCGCGCATGTGTGTGTGTGTGTGTGTGTGTGTGTGTGTGTGTGTGTGTGTGTGT
>CAIGQV010016547.1:11701582-11712601 GCA_903798115.1 Danio jaintianensis | reverse complement strand
GTGTGTGTGTGTGTGTGTGTGTGTGTGTGTGTGTGTGTGTGTGTGTGAGCAGGCTGCCATATTTCAGGTGCATGAAGTGCTGTGTTATGATGGAGAGCTAGAGCCTTGATTTAGTGATTTCCAAACAAACTAAATAAGAGAGGTGCACTGAGAAAAGAGAAAGAGAGAGAGAGAGACTCAATTGCAGCTATTCAGAGCTACACTTGAGATTTCACACCAATCAAGTCCAAAAATACAGTGCCTAGAAGTCATTTTAACCATTTCAGTCTTTTTTTCTGCTTTAATTTCAAATCAGATAATGACGGATTCAAGGCCATACAGTAAATGGCAAGGGTATCCATCTCATCGTCCTCTTAGAGGTGCCCTGGTCATTACTGAAGATCCTTTTTTGTCATTAAGTGGGAGGATCACCTTTATTTTACCCGCATGACTTCTGTAGCGATTAGCGTTTGCTTTATTCCATTCAGACGGGCAGAGTAATTACTCAAGCGCTAGATAAAACACTGACGCAGTCGCGGTGTCAGAGGTTTTCCATACATCTAGCCGACGTTCTCCAAAGCTGTAATGATTAGATAAGAGCAAATATGAGATGACTACAAAGAATGTGACCTCCAGAACTTCCAAGACATCAACATTAAAGACAAAAACTGCAGTCGGACAAAACGCTACCACCTTCAGAGGACAATTTAGCACTCAGCCATCATTTCACATGATGAATTTGTACAGTGGCGTGACAGCTCACATCCCGAGACTCCTGAGGCTGGCGACACCACGGCCCTGTAAGCGTGCGGGCAGGACACGGAGCAACAGAGCAGCTGACATTTAAAGGACAGATAGCTGGAGGGGAGAGATGGTTTAGGTGTGGAGAAACAACACTTTTCCATGTGTTTCTGCTTCAGAGCCTTCGTATTGACTATACAAGCGTGCCGAAGCACTGTCAGAAGCTCTTCTGTCTCTTGCCACCCATCTTTATTTTCTCAAGGGTCATGCTACATGGAGTTTATAGCTTCTTTAACAGGGGCAAATCAATAAAGAGTGCTGCGCTGATTATCAACATGAGAAGTCAAGGGGATAGTTCACTCAAAAATGAAAATTCTGTCATCATTTACTCTCCATTCACTTGTTCAAAACCTTAATGAACAAAAAAAGGTTTTTTTAAAAGAAAGCTGGAATCCTGTAAGCATTGCCTTCTAATAGTATTTGTTTTTCCTACTATGGAAGTCAATGGTTACAGGCTTTCAGCTTTCTTAAAAATATCTCGTTTAGTGTTCAAGAGAAAAAAAAAACTGGTTCAATTTGGAGGGGAAGTAAATAGTGAGTACATTAAAATTTTTGGGTGAATGTTACGTGCCAGCACGTATTTATTTCTTGTTTTTTGTGTCTCATCAGGTTTTTCTTTCTACCATCCCAGTTCACTTCAATGTTTGTCCCGCCTACTGCTGTCCCTGGTTGTCTGCTTCACTTTTCACTTATTCATCCTGATTGGTTTCTGCTCTACAACTCAATACCGATTTCAGCCAATCCCCTCATGTCAGCTCTCCTTTAAAAACTCTTTTGGCTTGCTTTGTATGCATTTGTGAATTTGCTTAGTATTTTGATCGTTTTGATATCATCGTTAGGTTAGTTTGTTGATATTGTTTGTCCTTATTTAATTTACACTGTGTTGTTGTTGTTTGACTTTTGTTGCTGTCTGTTCTTACCCTTTTGTTTCCATTCCCTCCCTACCCTCATGTTTGTCGAAAGGCTGGTAGGTAAGTAAGTCAAGTGACATACATCTCAACACGAAGATTTACAATTGTCTACAATAGGTAAGAGGATATGTGCCAACCCTTGTATTTTTTGGTTAAGTTGTTAGTTAGTGTAGATTAAGTAGGACATCGCTAACGCTGAAGATTTATTTTTCATATCTTTTGTTTACAAGATAAGATTAGAGAGAATTTTTGGATATTAGTAAGACTGTTTTGGTTTTTATTGGTTCTTATCTTTAGTGCCACCCATAGCTGGTCTTTCTACATTTATTGTTTATAAAATTGTAAATAGCTCACTCACTGTTTCACCATCACACTTGTAAATAAATCACTATTATTTGTACACCAGTTATTGTTGTCTGTCCTTACTTTGGAGCGCAACAGTGTTGGAGTGAACTATACCTTTTAAAGGTGTATAGTTGACAAATTCGATCATCATTCAGAAAACTAAACATTTGGAAAGTCTTTGGAGTGCAACAGAGCTCACCCACTATTTTAGCACCGCTGAATTATGGTTTCAATAAAATGCCCTCCATTAACAACTCTATAACTCACAATATGTCAAAGATGAATTATATTGTGAACATTAGGGATTAACCAATATGATTGATAGGGCTCTACAAAACCTTCTAAAATCTTCTAGTCAAGTATTTGGCCAAAAAAAAAAGCTAACTAGCAATAAAAGTAGCAGCTCAAAAACAAGCAGCTCAAATCTGCTTGATGCACAAGAAACCAGTGAGATTTGTATTAGTGCTTTACATGCAAATTTGAACTAATGTACCTTGAAGAGGTATATTAAGTGATTTGTATTGTAGAAGAAAGAAACCATAAAGGTATTTTTGGAAGGACTATCTCTTTAAAAATCAAGCGACAATTCAACAATGGAGTTTGTAATTTTTCATAAAATACTACCAGAAATCTCAATCATTAAGCCCGGTTGTCAATCAACATACTGTACAGACCAGAATTGGGGAATATGAGTAAAACAGAGTGATGCAATTTTGACTTCCTCCTAAAAGCTTTCCATAATTTAAGTTTTTCAGCATTTTCTGCTCACTGCACACCAGTGGGAGAAACTTAGCTTCCATCTTTATGATTTCAGATGCTCAAAAAAAAAAAAAAAAAAAATTCCACTACACCACATGACATTCACACAAAGTGAAAAGTCCAACAGGACTATTAAAGGACTATCAGATTTGTGAACCATAGTGAACAAACCAATAAGAGATCCAAGCGAGCAAACAGTTTGATCCCAAAACCTCAAGTAGTCTTTTCAATAAAACAAAGAAAAAAACTATGTTCTACAAGAATATAGATTCAGGAAGACCTCAGGGTGGGCAGGGGGAAACAAAACCTAAGCCTCAACCACTCCAAAATGCATGTATCATTGTCATTGGTCATAGCACACATGCAATTGGATATATAAAAGTATATGTACATATGTTCAACCCAGTGACAAGACACATCAAGTATAAAATCTCACCCATCACTCTATGTCATTTAACATCACACGTACATACAGTACACATTTCATAAACTTAATATATGCATCCGTCCTTAAATGCATTGTCAGGTTAGTTTTTTTCTTTAAGCTACATAAATTTTCAAACTATACAGCGATGGCTATAAATTAGCTTTCGGTTTACCTGTAACTCTTACAAAACTGGCCATCGCTCATTCTGCTATAATGGTAATGCACTGATGCAAGCTTATTAGAGCATTAAATACAAAGTCAAATCAAATGAACCTTAACATTTAACATACAGTCCTCCTTTTTTTTCCAGCTATCTGTCTCCCTGAGGAAACAGAGCGCTCAGTAGTGGTATTTTCCAAGGCCCTGAGTTCGAAATGACTTCATGTTCATCTGAACCATTGGCAGCCCATCTATTCAGCGGTTATGTAATGTGATCAGCCCTCACATCGTGCAGATATTGTTACTTAGGCTAGTAAACAAGGGTAAATACTCTACTTCAAAAAAAAAACAAAAGAAAGACGTTGACATCATTAAGTCTATTTGGGCCACACAAAGCTACTGTTTATTGCTGTAGTGTCAGACTAACCTTTGAAGTCTTGTGCACTATTAGCAAAAAAAAAAAGAAAAAAAAAATGCGTCTTGTGAGATCCAAGAACACCTTGGAAACCAAGTAAGCCCTTTGTTATTGTGTTTTGCTGATTAAACTTTAATACTTCAGTTCCTCGTTTAAAACTCCATGACTGGAACAGCAAGATCAAAACGACAATCCTGCAACTTGGGTCCCGACTAAACCACAACACAACCGATGTAACGAAAAGGGACATCGTGGATGGACTACCAACAAAGTGACAACGAAGTTCATCAACAGGTCAAGTCTAGTTGAGATTTTCACCTGAATATTATAAAAGAAAACACATAAGGGGTGCTAAACACTACATCTGACTAAACTAAGGAGATATTTGGAGTGTCATACCTACAGTTGCTCCATTTGCACATGAATACAGTGACCAAGTCTATGCTAGATGAACTCAAGAGCAAACGAGTGCAATTACTTTTTTCTTTTTTTCTCAGAGAGGAGGAATAATAAATAAGAGGTGTCCTACTGCAATCCGGTAAACATGCTAAAGAAAATTCATGTAGAAATCATTGACTCCAAATCCAATCAACCTTTGTTTTGTCAAAATGAAAGCTAAATATCACCGTCTTGTGTTGTCCTCATCTGACATGCCATTCAAAGACCTAAATAAAAGCTCCTGGGTTCTTGAAGAAGCGTTTAAATCCCATGGCCTGTTCATCATCCTTTATGTCCGGCTGTATACATCCGTTAGTTCATGTAATCCACAGTCTAGAAATTCCTTTTTTTTTTCGTAATTTTTTTTTTTCTCCTTTTCATCCGAGCATACAAAAAGAATCCCCTCTACCTAACCAAAATTAGAAAAATGGAAGCCACTTGCAGGGAATAAAGTCATCACGTAGAGAAATGTTTTTGGGTTGTGGGGAGGACAAAAGTGAGCACAGCAACGTGTGCCACCTATTCCTTAGATCCAGAGCATATCGATAAAAAAATATCTGAGTAAAAACCCCTTTCGTCCAGCATTGACATCTTCAGCAATTGTTAGATTAAACGTCTTTGTAAAGAGACTCCGTCATGCAGAGGACTGTCCTTGTGTCCATATTTTCTTCATCTCCTAATGCAAAAGGTAGGAGATTACATGTTTCTAACATCTGCCCTTTTAATGAAGTATACAAACAATAATTTCAAGAAACTATAAATAAATAAATAAATAAATAAATAAATAAATAAATAAATAAATAAATAAATAAATAAAACCTGAATATATCAATAAATAAATACATTTACAGACACACAGACAGGGGAACAAATGGATAGATAGATAGATGAATAGACGGATAGACAGACAGACTTGCTTTCATTCATTTTGGTCCCTCTCTAAAACGAAAGCTTTTTTTCAGGCTGAAGGTTGAATGTTTGTTTGTTTTTTTCTCTCCTCAACTATGTAGCAACACACAGACACAAACTAAATAACAAATAAACATAACTTATAAAAAATAGTGTGTATGCAGAAAGAGTTAACATCCCAAAATCCTTCTTGCAAAGTAAATGATTAAACCAGGAAACACAGCATGTCCTCTCTATTAAATAAGAAACCGCTTTTACCTTCTTCTTTCATTTCATCTATATATACTTTTGTATGTATTCCCCCCCCAAAATAACTGTGGAGAAATCTTCCAGAAAGAAAGCTTTCCGTTTACTTCACGTGGTCTCCTGACCTGATCCTCCAGGCAGCTGTTTGATCAGTCCCGTCCTGTTTAGTCATGCACTGATGGGCCCAACCTCTTCCGTCAAGCCTCGCCATCCAGTTTCTCTACAGTCCTGTTGGACGTTTACCACCAGCAAATGCAAAATGCTAACGGGTCACAAATGAAAACAGGGAGATAGAGAGAAACAGACTTTGAGATGGAATACCACATGTCAAACTGCTCCCTGAAAAAACAAAAACAGATTTGAGAAGTGGGCATTAGAAACAACTAACACTAGGTAGGGTTTCATCTATTTTTCCTAGAGCCCGCAATTGTTATTTGGCTTGTACTTTCCCCATCTGTTCCTTGTGCTGCCTCCGACTGCCTCTCCTTCCTCTCTTTCCAGGGGCTGGTGACATTACCCGGTGGCTCTTTTGTGAACGCTTTTTCTTGGGTTGTAAGAGTCCCCTGGTCTAAGCTGCCCATGCTGTTGCACTTTTTCACAGACAGGGGCACTAGAGAGCTCGGCAGAAGCAGCGACGTGAGCGACAGGCTGCTCTGCGTCTCTGAGAGCTGCTGGCTGTTGCATGTCTGGTCGGAGCCGCACCAAAACATCCCTACATCCACATTGGAACCTTGTTGAATGCTGCCCGTGTTAATGTCCATTTCACAGCTGCTCCTGCTGCGCCCCCTAGTGGTTTGGAGGGTGTGTGTGGCTGGCGGACTGGGTCTCAGGGTCTCTGTGGAGAGGCTGGCACGCTCGTCAAGGAGTGTGTCCAGAAGGGGCTGGGGTGTTGATACAATGAAACTGAGCCCTTCTTCCATGGTGGTCGCTAGGCTGCCCTCTGAGCTGCCCGTAGCCAGAGAGGAGTCACTGTGAGATGGGTACTGTGGACAGAGAGATAGCATTTTTAGCAGGTAACTGATAATGACGTGTAATGCATATACTGTATATCTGTGTCATTGAAATGTGAAGTTCATCGCTGTGATCATTTAACATGGGCATCTTATAAAAGCAGCATTTTCAGTGTTACAGATTGGTTCACAGTAAAATTATATATACAAATATAAAAGCAGCTTGTGCCAAACATAGTCTCAAATTTTGAAATGAGAAGACCATTTCAAAAGAACTGTTCCTTGTGTTTTGTTTTCTCTGCCAAAAATAAAAGCTGCATGGATAAATTTTTTAAAAGGAATGAAAAAATAAAACAAAACGTAAATATCAGTTTTGCAATGTACTGCTACTACTGGTAACTATTACTATTTTCCCCAATTTGTTCTGGCTGTTTTTAATTAAATAATCCACATTCATTAGAGTGTCACGGATGTTTGACAAAATGCTTTATACAGAGATGTATGTTTGTTCATACAGTTTTGGTTGATTGGTCTATCATTATTAAAGAGCCCCTATTATGGGTTTTTGAAAATGACCTTCCATGTAGTGCGTAACACAGCTCTAAGTGAAGTGAAATATCCAGCTAAGGCTTAAATCTGAAAGTGCGCAGTGTTTAAAACTATTGATTAATCTATAAAAGAGTCGACTCATAGTGCTTCAAATGAATCGTCTTGATAACGAGTCTTTAGCCGTGCCGGCGTGACGTCGATAAGGAACTTAAGCCCTGCCCATTTTTTGTGCGTGCAATCCCGGGAAAACTGAAACCTCCGGCCCCGGTCACAAACAGAGTGGCAAGAAAAAGAAGAACACTGTAAGAGACCCTGGTTGAATCATGTCGCGAAGACGCTGTGCTCAGCTGGATATTATTGGAAGTGTGAGGGAAAATTAGTGTTATTTTCCCTACCCAAAGATGAGGCTGTGAAAAGTCAGTGGTTGAATTTTATTTTTGCAAAAAATACCTCAGCATTATAGCCCAGGCCTTGTGCTGTGTTTCTGACGAGTGCAGCAATCTGCACGCTTAAAACGGGGGATTCGTTTGTTAAAGGAAAGATCAGAAAAGACTATTGATGTATGGGACTTTGCAGAACTTGTCAGGAACTTTACAGTACACAGTTCATGGACCAGTTTCTTCCTCCATTTCACAAGTGTAAGTAAGTGCGATTAAAATGGTTGCCTCGTTGTTTTCTCTAGCTTGCAAATTATGTATTTAATTGTGTTTTGTTACTTGTAACCGCTTGTACTGTATCTGGTTAACTCTTTATATTCTCTTATCGCGTCTAAAGCCACATTGAAAACGCGACGCGTGCTGCTTTGTTTATGGATTTAAATGCGTTTGTGAGCTCGCGTTCCACTGCCGTTTGTCGTTGCTATGGCCACCATCAGCTTTTCCTACACACGTGCGGTGGTCAAGTTTCAAAATAGTTCTGCGTTGCCACTGTGTGGAGTAATACTGAATGTGTGTCACTGTTTTTACTTATGGTTAAGAATAGAGCAATATGCTGGTGTTTAACTGCATTGCTTTAATGCATTCCTGCATTGGGTTCACACACATAAATGCCAACATTTGTCCCTGAAAATCCGGGAGACCGGGGGAGTTAGGTTCGGGGGTGAGGTGTCTGAATAACACTGTTGAGAACCGGGTACTGTGTTAGTAACTGTACTATGAAGCGTGTTTCGGGCGGCCGCTGCGATCGGATCCTATACCAATGTTGGCGACCCGAGGGTTTCACAGACCGTACCAAAATGCTGAGGAGCGGGGGGGGTTGAAATTACGGGAGTTCTCCGAGAGAAATAACAAAACGAGAGGGTGGCGGGAGATGGGTCTGAAATACGGGAGACTCCCGGGAAAAATGAGAGTGTTGGCAGGTATGCTCGGTATTGACCTTGCATGCATATCACCCTGTTGTTGGATAACATAATAGGGTCTCTTTAAGTAAATGCATTTATTAAATGTAATCAATTAATTAATTTAGAATTATAAGATTATAAGATTTGCTCCAAACGAGGTACCTAACTATTTTTCTTACTGAAGTGCACAAACAGGCAATATTTTGCTAAATTGTCACTTAAAATCAATTTTTTTGTTTACTGCATTATATTAAAAGCAATAATACATTTAATGTTGGGTTTAATCTTATCGAAAAAAAAAGAAAAAAAAAAGCACTTGCTTCCCTAACATGGTCTGATACTTAACTATAGTGTAGAAATACACAAAACAAAAACTTATTCAGGAGCATTTTTGCATCTTACATTTTGGTCTCAAAGTACTACCAAAGTCACTACACTGCCCTAAGGCCAATGACTGCACTGCATTAAACATTTTGTTTCCATGAAACAGTTAACCTCCAATCTTTCCCTCAAACACTGTGTCCATACCTGTGTGGTGAGCAGCCTGGTGTTTGCTCCAGGAGAGCGCAGAGAAGCCCATGAGGCTGGTGAAGTAAGCCGAAGGCCTCTTGGTTTGTGTCCCATTCGGCCTCTCGGAGGTGCAGGCAGAGCCGCAGAAGCTGGGTGGAAGAATTCAGCAGGGAGACAAACGGGGGTGTTAGAGCGGCTCGAACCTCCAGAAACCCCTGGGTGCTCTTGACTACTGCTGCTACAGGGAACGCCACCTGCACACAGATTCAGTTACTCAATATAAGCAGAGGTAGAGCGCAGAATGCAGAAGGGAAGTAGACTTACTTCTAAATATTTTCACAGAAAAACAAAACAAAAAAAACAAAAAAATTGTTTGAGTAGGAATGATTTTTTTTCACTGAATTGAAATCTAGAAAGACATATTATTTAAATAGTACTTGTATGGAAACAAACTTAATTTCCCAAAAGGCACTGCTTGTATAGAATTTTACTGAATTACAAAAAAATTCAGACCTCTTCCTGCCATTTCAATTCACATTTTAAGTTTTTTTTTCATGATGATGTCTATTCACTTTAAAAATGCCAATTTGTAACAAATGTTCTTTTAAAGGCACAATATGTAAGATTTTTTTCATTAAAATTATGAAAAGTGTTATATATTTTGCTGACTAATGTACTTAAATTATCCCAAATTTTTTAAAGAATGTTCAAATCCAGAGAAATAAGGTATTTTAACTCGTGTTAAAAATCGCCATGCTAATGACATCATAAACCCTCATTTTCCAGTTTGGTTTTAAAGAAGACAGAGAAACACTGAGAAAATATGTTCTGTGTTTTATTACACTGCAAATAGCAGCATTATAACGGAACCTTAAAATGCATTTAGTATGATAAAAATGCACTGCTTCTTCCCCATGTCATCATGACAGGAAAAACCGGAAGAAGTCGACGGTGACATAATAAAAGCTCAGCTATTTTCGTATTTTATTATTATTTTTTTTTATGTGTACAAAACAAGACGCATTTTGCTAATAATAGTGAAAGTCATCATGTTTATATACTCCCTTTTTACTGTGAACATGCCAGAATTACCTATGCTGTGTCGAGCAGGTGTGTTGTGATGTGGACTTTGACAAGTTCCTCCATCCTCTGTCCCGGAGCTGTGGACGCGAGAGGATCGCCGTAACCTGCTGTTTCCTCTCCCTCCTGGTTCTTCCGAATACAGGCACTCATCACAGACCCTCTCCTGAGCAAAAAAAAACAAAAAACATTAGCATGGGTTATATTGGAAAGACATTCAGGTCTCTTAAACGCTAACATCTTGCTTTCATGGTAAACTACACCCTTTTAGGTTTCCTGCATCCAGGGCTTCTCTTTACAGCAGTAAAAGAGATTAAGGAACGATTATGCTCTGCTGGATCATCTGCCCCACATATTGTCCTTTATGGTGTTTCTCTAACAAATAGCTTGAGATTGTTTGGAGTTTGCTGAAGAATTACAGAGCTTTAGCACTACATGCCCCACGAGAATGCAGGATCTAGACTAACAGCGCATTTGATTGCTTCAAACTAATTAGTGCGAGGCTGTGGTCATTATCACTGATTATATTTAATTAAAGGATCATAGTTTGGGATGTTAGGGATTACGGCGGTTTATACATCTGATAAAGGTAGATCATTTTCACAGGCAGATCTTTCATCTGTTACTGAGCGTAGTTATAACTGACATGAAAATAATGTCTTGCTTTTGTGTGACAACTAGCCTAGTTTATTACCTTAGATAACCAGCACTTTCTTAGGTATGTGTACATATACACTGTAAAAAATATTATGATATCAACAAAATTTGTATGTTACTTTAAGTTATTTTAATAAGTTAATCAGGTTAATCATAAGTTAAACAAGACTGATGTAAGTTGTGATGACTAAAAAAGTTCATTTGGTTCAACTAAAAAAAAATTAAAAATTAAGGCAGCAATCGTTTTTGGTAAAATTTTTGTTGAAGTACCAATTCTCAATATTATCTAGTAGTGGCTTATTACCTTTATTAATACCTACAAAGTACATATTCTGCATAATCTTATTCTACATCCCTAATCATATCTAAAACTTAAACCTAAAGTTTATTAAGGCAAAAGTCATTAATGGTTTATTAATAGCGAGATCTGTAACAAAATAAATTGTAACTCAATTTTTATTACAGCGTACTATAAAATATATATTTTTATTTTTAATAATATTTCCCAGCATTATGGTTTTTGCTGTTTTGGGGGGATACATTTT
>CAIGQV010016547.1:11646572-11692166 GCA_903798115.1 Danio jaintianensis | reverse complement strand
CATTCATTCATTCATTCATTCATTCATTCATTCATTCATTCATTCATTCATTCATTCATTCATTCATTCATCATTTATTCATTTTTCTATAACCCACCCACCAATATCAATCAGCTTTCCATTTATTCATCTATTCATCCATTTTCTATCATTCATCAATTTATCAATTCATCCATCCACCACTCAACCCTCCACCAGTAATCCAATCTACCATTTATCTAACAATTAGTCATTAATGTATCATTCATCCATCAATTTTCCATTTATTCACCTATCCATCCATCCAACTATTTATTTATCTATCATCCATTTATCTATTCACCCATCCATGTACTCATCCCTCCATCTGTATATTTATCTATGTACTGTCCATCCATCCATCCATTAGTCATTCAAGTTTTATCACTCATCCATACTTTTTAGTTTATTCATCTATCCATCCATGTATATATTTCTCATCTTTCATGTATAAATCTATCCATCTATTTATCCATTCACTCATCCATCTATTCATCCCTTTATTTGTATATCTATCTATGCACTGTCCATCCATCCATCTCCCATTTATTCATCCATCCATCATCCATTTATCTATTATCCATTTACCCATGCATCTATCCATCCATCCATCCAACCACCATTAATCCAAACTACCATTCATCCATCATTTATAAATTTTTCTATTACCCGTCCACCAATATCCATACATTTTTTATTCATTCATCTATTCATCCATTTTCTATCATTCATAAATTCACCCATCCATTCACTAATCCCTCCACCAGTAATCTACCATTCATCAATCCATCCATTCATTAGTCATTCAATTTTAATCATTCATCCATCAATTTATCTATCAATGTTTTATTTATTAATCTATACATTTATTTATCTATCATCCATCTATTTATCCATTCATCCATCCATCTACTCATCCCTCCATGCGTATATTTATCTATGTATTGTCTATCCACATATTCCTTCATGTGTGCATATATGTATGTATGCATGCATATTCATATCCATCCATATATTTACCTTTGTATTATCCATCCATCCATCCATCCATCCATGATTTTGTGTTAATATCCACTAATACAATATTTGAATTAATTTTGGTGAAAACTACTGTCGACCATCGGTAAACACAAACCTTAAGCAAAAATGAAGCTCATTTAAGACACATTTGCATTCCTGGACTCTCTAACCTTCTGTTCTGTTCATCTCTCTCTCTCTCTCTCTGAGGAGATGAAATGCTTTCAGTCTGCTGACACGGCTTGTGCTTGAAGTAAAACTAGTTTTCCCAATTCCTGTTCTGCTGACTGTCATACACACCTCTTTCCTGTCTCCACATCTCTCTCTCTCTCTTTTTTTTTGGTCCCCCTCTCCATCTCTCAGCCCTGAGCCTGCAGTTATAGTGATAAGGACTGAGCTCACTGCATGGAAAGCCTCTGCTGTCTAGAAAGTCTGTGGTGTTGTGTGCCTTTGTGCTTGTGTGTTTGTCACGGCATCTACACGGGACCCTGAACAGGTATGGGACATCACTTGCTCCAGGCACTGATCTGTCTCTTTAGATCTTAGTATTCAAACACTCGAACGCCAGCATTGGGTCTAGTTTCAGTGCATGTGTGCCCGCACTGAGACATCTGAAGATATGAGACATGAGGGTGTCAGAAAAGAAGGTTTAGAAACTTTTCTATCTTGTGTCTATTCGCTGAGATGATCTTCTGAGGAGCATTTTCTTGAAATATTGCCAACAGCTTCAAATCAAATAAAATCTGGACTGATTTAGCATATTCTGGGAATACAGTACTCCCAGTGAAGAGTTTGCACTTACATACTGTCCTGGGGGGAGAGTTTTAATTGAACCCAGAGTAACCCTATAGTTTTTTTTTCACAGTGGGAATGAGTAGAACAATTTAATTAAGTAGTTTAAAGTATATATATTCCTTTGCAATTCAGCTTATTGTTATTAAAAGTATTTCATTAATTTTATACATCAGAAGCATGCAGTGTTTAGCCATTTTTTCATATAATAAATGTTAGCACGTTTATCCATAAAAAGTCACATTCCTTAACATATTTGTTGCATTTATTCATCCATTTAAATAATTAAAAGTTATATTTTAATTAAAATTAATTAAAAATTCCATTTTAATAAAAGTTTATGTTTACCATAGTTGGTTATCACATCATTCAAAACTGTAACCAAAGCTATTCTAAAAATATATATATATATACACACATACATCTACATATACATCTACATGTATATATATATACATAAATACATAAATATATACATATATACATATGAGATATATCAGCACTGGTGGGAGGCGTGCGTTGGCACGAGGCTACGAGTGTGATATTGCGTTTATACAACAGTTCGACGGCACAATCGTGTATATATATAAAAAACACAAAAAAAAAACACGGAGAGTCTAAAAACCCTTTTGTATTAGGAACTACTTTCTTCCGCCATTCATTCACATCTGCAGCTGACGTCAGAACAGCAGAAGCCGTTATTGATTCACCAACGTCACTTTAGAGGTAGTGTTTGAATGATTCTCTCTATCGTCTAAAGTGAAGACAAAACAGGTGATTTTGCTGACATTTTAAGATTATAAGGCTGAACGCGACATGAAATGCCATCCGTCTACAGAAATACCTCCTTACAGTATTAGTCTATTACAGTCTACAGTATTTCTCTGTTGCAATCGGGATATCACAATAATTAACCCCGAAAAAAGCAGCGCAATCACTACCAGATTGCTGTTGTGTTTGCGATAAGGAAGAACGCTAAACACATGCAGGCATTTCTTCTTTCTTTCTGCCAACACAACACACATTACTGATATGCGAGTCCCATCTCACACTCAATACACTACAATTATATGGTATAAATACAGCACTACAACATACAAGTTTAATAATGATTTGATCAGCTGTAGTTAGAAATTACGCTGTTTTAATCTTCTAAGGGCTTATTATGCGGTCCTGTCGCCATCTTGTGGATAGACAACGTCAACCATCTTTGGTCTGCTCTGTATGGCAGGCTAATGGCTGCCGAAGCACTGCCTCTCAGAAATGATAAATATTTTAAAATAGGTACTATCCTTATACATAAACTGCATTGCTGCAATCTAAACAACTACATTCTCAACTAAAAAAGCCTCAAAAGTACTTAATGCTGCCCAACAGAAGTAATATTTGTCAAACAGTAGAGTGTCCTCAGCTTGTCGCCATATGTGGGCAGAGTAATACACAAGGGGGAAGGGTGAAGAGGCGGGTCAAGTGCTGTTACTGGCAAAATATTGCACGGCTATCAGCCAATCAGATTCAAGAACCAGACAGAACTGTTGTATAAATAAATAAATAAATATATATAAATAAAATTTTGAAACCCATAAAACTGCTTTAACAATTTCCCCACACATTAGAATGCATCATGTTTAATATTCTTTAAACATTTTTTTCTAAACCAGAAAAATCTAACATTTTTTACCATGATTTACAGACATCAACTATAATGCCATTACATGTATGCTCTGGTAGACTGAATAACAATGAAATATTTCTGTATTATTTTGACATTGTTTTTATGTTTATTTAATGTTTTTTGTTAAAACTATACTTAAACACCTCATATAAAACAAAAAATTTATTTAAAAAGCTCATTAATGGGCATATTTCATAAAGGTTAAAAAAATTTTTTTTCAGTATTTCAGTCAAAAATCTGTATCTCATTTGTGTAGTATCAAAATTCTGCAGCAACAGCCTGAGCTCTTTTCTACAGAGCATTAAGTTGAATGTTTCGATTTGTAAGCACATATATTGCACACCTCAATGCATGAGGAAGTATAAATGCTTACCATAATCACATAAACAAACCTAGGTTCACTACTGAATCCATGCACTTAACACAGCAATGAATTCAACCCTTCAATTAGCATTCCTTTCCTTTCTCTCTCTGTCCTCCTCCTCTCTTTTCCTCTTCTCTCGGCAGTTACATAATCTGCTGCAGAAGCTAAAAATGGACAGGTAAAGACAATTATAGCTCCACAATAGCTGCCTGACAGTGAGTCATCATGCTGTTCGTGTATGTGTGCATGTGCACGAATGCACCATAACATTTGTCAGTACTCTGTTTTTAGCAGTTCAGCCATGCATGTGCGGAACTTTTCCTTTCTGGTTTGCATTGATGGATTTGATTCAGCAGTTAATCATTTGATCCTTAACTTAATTACAAAAAGTGATTAATCGTACTTTAGTGTTTACATTTCAAGAGGATCATTGCAGACAGACATAAATGGGTTGCCATGGCGACTGGACCCAAGCTGAGGCTCTATAATGAAAACGTCTCACACAGCGGCTTCTCTTTCCCCCTCATTATGCCTCTTTTGCCCTTTTTAGCAGACCCAAATCATACTCCAACTTCATAAGCAAAGGGCACTAACATTTTTCTGTACACAAAGACAAATGAATGCTATATAACACTACAGAGCACTACAGAAACCATGAACACTTTTACAGTGCATAATATCCCTCTGATGCATAAATTATAAAAGACTGAGAAAAGATAATTTTTTTATTAGTGTCTGTATTTTTCTTATGGCATAAAAAAAAAAGATTTACACTCAAAAAATATTTTTTTGCTGGTTGTTCAAACATAATTCTTGATGGGTTTTTTTTGGGACAACTTAATTGTTTTGTTCAATCCACTTAAATTTGCAAAAACAATTAAGTTAACTCAATCGATTTGTATTGGAACGACGTGAAGGGATTTTATGGAGCCCAGCATTTTTTGCAGTGTATGATAATGTTTTTTTTTTTTTTTTTCGAAAGCTACAGAGCCTGAGCAATAAACATAAAACAGTATGAATTTAATGTGCTTAAATATTAAACACCATAAAATAATGTTTTATGGTAAATCTGTGAACATTTTTTTAATTCAATGCTTTGAAATATATTTTAACATATTTACACATATTTTAAACATTGTATAGGCCAAGCTTCACAAACAAGTCTTTTGAATCCAAATGCCAATAATATGGTCAGTTCATCAAACTATATACTGTGCATATTATATGCTATAAAGACCAAAACTAACCTCACGGGATACTTGACAGGATACAGAGTTGGGGTCCCACTGGGTTTTAGACATGTAAATAAAATGCCACAGCTGTCCATATATGTACAGCTGTAATCAATGGCAAGGCATTGAATGAAGTCCACTTCAGTGGACCCATGGTTTATAATAATTAAATTTTAATAAAAAGCTATTAGTTAAATGTTACTATATATCATTATTTTTTATTTCATTTTTAATATTCTTTCAAATGTATTATCAGGAACCAGGGGGTATTCATTTTCTTTGTAATTTCTGTATACAATTTATTTTGAGACCGAAACACCAATGACCACAGTTTCACCTAAAAAACCCAATTCTGTCTACCAAAGAAAAAAATTACCTCCATCTGAAATGGCCTGAGGGTAAGTAATCCAACAAGATTTGATTTACAGTATAAATTTACACATATTGTGATACACAGCAACCATCATTTCTTTGCAACATCTATTCATCCAACTCATTCATTTATTAACCATTCTATTAACTAATTCACCAGCCAGTCAATATATCCCTTTATCATTCAAATGACCAATCCATCAATAATGCAAACATTCAGTCTCGATCAATACATCCCTCTGTCCCCCATGCATCCATTATTCATCCATTTATCGTCGCAGTGACAATCTATCTTTCATCCAAATCCTTAATTCATCAATCCATTAGTCCATCACCCAATTTATTCATCCATTCAACAAGCCCTGATGTTCATGAACGCATTCATCCATCAATAATCTGTTTATCAGTTTGCCTGCCAGTGCAGCTTGTGTCCTACCTGTGCCGGTGAGTAGAGTCTCCTGGTGCTGTTGGGTTCGTGGGCCACTGGGTGTGTAATTGGGGAGTGAGGGGGAACAGCGGAGCAGGATGCAGCCCCCTGATGCCCCACGCCGGCCCTGTCGGCTGCAGTTCCCCCTCCGCCGATGCAGCAGAGTGTTCCCTGGGCCAGCTCCATTTCAATCTCGGCATCCATCTCTGCCTCCTCCTGGGCCTCTTTGTTGGAGTCGTCCAGGTGTTTCATCAGCACCGCTACCACCACATTGATGAGGACAAACTGGGCCGTGAGCACAAAGCTCACAAAGTACAGCGGGGAGATGAATTGTAGGCTGGGATTACAGGTGTACTCGCCCGGCGGGCATTCACGGAGAGTGTCCTGCAGAAGCAAAGTGAATAAACACATAAACTTCTGCAACAGTTAGCTGTATCTAAAGGCAAAATGATTAGCCCTGCTGTGAAATTTGAATTTATTTTCAGTTTTTTCCTCAGTGATGTTTAAGAGAGCAAGTACATTTCCACAGTATTTCCTATAATATTTTTCCTTCAGGTGAAAGTCTTTTTTCTTTTACGTTGGCTTGACAGTTTTTACATTTTTACATGATTTTTAAGGTCAATATTATTATCCCCCTTAATTTTTTTTCTTTCTATTGGCTACAGAACAAACCACTAATTAATTAAACTACTAATTGCGTAATTAACCTTGTTAAGCCTTTAAATTGCACTTTAGGCTGAATACTAGTATCTTGCTAAATATCTAATCAAATATTATGTACCACCATGGCAAAGACAGAAGAAATTAGTTATTTAAACTATTATGTTAAAATAATGTGTTGCAAAAATATTCTCTCCATTAAAGAGTGATTGGGAAATATTTAAAAGAATTAATAACTATAAATCATGTTCCCTACACAGAATTACAATACATTGATGACACTTCTTTCAAACAATAATATAACTTTCTATTTTATATTGTTTTCCTGCTGACAAAATCCTTAAAATAATATGAATTTGACTGAAGCATTTTTTTTATTCCACTACTTTATTTTACACTGGAAAATAAGACACAAATACTGATTATTTTTGCATTGTGTCTCTGATGTCAATAATGCTAAATTACTTCTGTGACTCCTGCTTAACAGCATTTTGGCTGTGTTTTGAAAAATTGGCACCCAATTCTGAGACTATTCAACTCTTATACTAGATAAGCTGGACTGCAATAAATCAATGGAAAGCAGGACAACGTATTGATTAAATTATTTTTGCACTGTGTCGGAGATGTCAATAATACAAAATTACTACTATTTATGTAACTGCTGTTTAACAGCAATTTGGTTGTATGCTGAACACTTGACTCAGAGACCATTACGCAATTATATTAGATTAACTACAGTGCAATAAATAAATCGAAAACAAGACAGAACTACTAATTAAATGATTTTTTGCATAGTGTGTGATTTAAAAACAAAAGTCAAGTTATTAATTCAACACTTTTCTCTTGTTTTCCAAGTAACTTTTAAATAAGTTTAAAAGAAATGTAATGTAATGTTTTTACCACAAACAAAAATGCTAAGCTTTTCAACAATTTTCAACAATGCAAAAAAAATTTAAATTACATTTTATCTTATAAACCTGGATTTTGTTTAAAAAAAAATTTAAATAGTCAATTAACAGTAAACTATGCTCAAATTGGATATAAAAAATAAATGAAAGATTTTAAGGCAAATTCTGCAGTATAAAGTTAGATACAATATAAAAACTAAATAAATCAAATAAAACTATAGTTTCTCTTATTACAAGTGCACTTAAACATGTATTAAAAATAGAGCTTGAAAAATACAAAGAAATTGCAATAAAGCTGTAAATTACGTGGATATTTACAATGTCTCGATTTACTTGTTTAAATAACTGTTGTTTAATGGCAGTAACCAGCAGTTAGCGTGACAGCTGACTTCCCTTGCTGCTTTTATTAGTATGTGCTATACAGTAGGAGCAACTGGAACAAATCCCACAATGCCAATTTCCTTCTGACAAAACAACCTCTACATTGTTTTCTCTAGCCTCATATAGTAATTTCTTTTTTTGTCCACTCATGTGTGCGGTTTTGGGTTCGAGGAGGCGGTGGTTTCTCTGCATGTATGCAGGAACTCAGGTTGTAATTTACAGCTCTGATTATAATGCTTTAGCAGCCAAGAAAGCACAGAAAGCCATAAAACTGTATGTATGTGTAGTTAATAGCTAAAGCTTGTCAGCCTCCACCAAGTGCATGCGGGGCGTTACGCATCAATATCGCAGCAATGTCTTCTCATTTATTCAGGTGCACTTTACCACTGCGCTGAATATGCTGAGGCTGCAGTTCCTCCATCATATACCCATCATATAAACGGCAGGCTGGAGAGAGAGAGGAGATGAAACGCAGCAGGCTCTCTTTACACAGGCCAATAAGAACTCATTCCTCAAAGACAAGTGTATCAGAGATGAGAAAGACACTGAGAGGACGAGAGATGAACTGTGATGAAAGAAGCCATGGTGAAAATACTGTATGGGAAAAAATGGTGAGAACAGAATGTAACGCTGAAGATTTATACGCCGCTACCTCAAAGGACAAACGTCACTGAAGTGCCTGGTCTTATAGTCTAGAAGCAATCTTGTGCACAAGCAAATCAGTCTTCTTTTCAGCATACTTTTCTACTTATCATACAACGAGCGCTTTTTTTTTTTATGAGAAATGGTTTTGTTTATGATTTCATTACTCTATGAAACGGCAGTGCAGTATCTTAAACAGAATAGGTGTGCTTTCATTGGTTTTTGTGTAGTGAATTATAATGAATGAAGATCCATCATTGTTTGATTTTTCTTTATATAAACTTTGCCAAATGTTTGTTTCAGTCTCGGAAAGTGACAACATCAATGTTCTCTGGTCTACTCTACTTGTCAATTGTCAATACTCTACTTTTCTATAGTGAAGTCATAAAAGAAAATGAAAACAAATGTGTTCCAGTTACTGGTGTAGAAAAAGCCTAATGCAATTGCTCTTTAGACTCCAAACTAAATCATATTTAGGTTTTGAACTGCTGATCCACTACCAAATCGCAGAAACAGATTAAATTTATTTTTGATTGGCTACAGAACAAACCATTGTTGGCCTACTGTTCGCATAATTAACCAAACTTGACTAGTTAACCTTAACCAAAGTTAAGTTCTTTAAATTGAACTTAAAGCTGAATATCAATATCTTTCAAAAAAAAAAAAAATAGTAACACATTTTGCAATCACTGGAAATACAAAAGGAATTAGTTATTAAAACTTTTATTTTTAATAATGTGTTGAAAAACATCAACTCTCCATTAAACAGCAATTAGGAAATACTTGAAAAATAATAAAACAAAATTCACAAGGATAATAATTATTGTCTTCAACTGTAACTGTTGCATGACTTACAGACTGTGTTAGACAATGTGAGTAAAATCATTTTATTCTTTATTCTTATAGTTCAAATTAATATCCTGGACATCTCAAACCAGACAAATTTATTAAAGTATCTGTCAATTAAAATGATTCATTTTACGGAGCTCAGCAATCACTATTTCTGGTAGTCTATATACAGTACCTACACACTGCTTACTAATTACTCATTTTAGAAATCAAGAATACATTTAATTGATCCAGACCAACAGATAAGTGACATTTTCTATAAAAAAAGATTCAAAAGGTTTCCACAGCAACATGTAACTGCACAACAGTTTTCAACATCAATACACAATGATTTCAGCATGAATACAAGATGGCAGCATGGTCAGAGTTACTGAGCTACTCCGGACCACAAAAATTATGTTTTTAAGTGTATTAAGTCATCTCCAAATAATCAGTATTACATAAAGTACTTTAATAGTCTGTCTTAGTTTGTGGTTAGTTAACTATTTATAGTATATGTATAGTTAGTTTACCACTTCAGTAAGTTAGTTATGCATAGGTTTAAAAAATGCTTTAACGTCCAGTGTTGTGTTCATATTAATTATTAGTTATTTACTGTATGTAGCATCGTGGTCCTGTGAGACACAACATTTAATTTTTTTATTCTGATAATATTTTAGAATATAACCGTTTTTGCTGCATTTTTAGCTAAAAACAATTACAGTTTTGATGGGCACAAAAGACTTTAAGAATATTTTAAAAAATCATATATTGACTCCAAACTAAAGTAATAAAGCAAACAGAAAGTTTACTCTCCCCAGTTTACAAATCCTACAGTAACTCTCCCCTGAACTTTTTATAACCGAACAAATATCATGGTAGTACTTTGTTGTGCTGTACCTTCATAATGCCGTTCCAGTTATCACCAGTGGAGACCTGGAAGAGGGTGAGGAATGCCATGCCGAAGTTCTCAAAGGTGGCGTGACGACTCATGCCCTCACATGGGTAATCCTCATTGCACACTGCAGGGAACAGACAGAGCCGTACAGAGAGTTTGCATTGTTTCAAACTTTCAAACTATACTTTTGAATGTTTGTCCCCTAAAGGCTTTGTCCTAACTTGACCTATGTAGCCATGCCAAATTCAGCTTTGAATTGAGAAGAATTGAAACGAACAGAAAGCCAAGGATGGAGAGAGAGAGAAAGGGAAAGAAAAGAGAATATACATCAAACGGAGTATAAGACGAATAGCATTTGTTTACCCAGCTCTCCGAACAATTCCACCCCCAGCGCGGCATAGATAAAGAACAGCAGCATGAAGAGGAGGCCAAGGTTCCCCACCTGAAACACACCAATCAAGACTAAAATCATCACACATGCATTCATCCTTGACACAATTTACAGGCACGAAAGCCATATTACATTTACAGGACACATAAGCATAAGGTGGATGCTTTAACCCAAGCAAATCACCATCAGTGTATTTTAATATGAAAAAAGCAACAGCAGAATAACACTTCATACTAAATGTATGCAAGCTAAACAATCTTATAGCTAAACTAATATTTAGTTGCAAAAAATGTAGTCACTGCTAAGTATATATACAATAATACAGAATTCTATTGAATTCCTCCATAATTTATATGCATATACTGTATGTATTTATGTATTTTGCATTTATTAATTTATTTTAATTCTCATTTTGTGCTCGCAAAAGAAAGTAGAGCACAGAGCATCACTTGAATTTTTTTAAATTTTGGGTGAAATATCCCTTTAAGAAGAAATATCAAGATTTTGCAGTGTTCCAAAGATAAAACTTTACCATATGATTTAGTAGAAAACCACAAAAATTAAAATTAAAAATAAAAACTAAGTGATGTAATGTACATTCTAATGCTTCTGCATTTTGAGTCTCTGTAGTCGTAGTCTAAGCGACTGCTGTACCTGTTTTCCTGCAGCAAAATGAAGCAGAACAAATTTGTGATTTAACAAAAAGCTCATAAATGATGGATGGCACTGGTGGCCATGTCAGAAGTGCAGCAGCAGGAACAGAATTAAGCCTCTTAATGGAGGAAATGACCTGTGTCCTAATTCAGCCAAAGCACATCGAGCATGCAGGCTTGCAAGGCTAACTATGCTAATGCTAATAATAACACACTAGCCTGTCAGAAATATGTGCAGTGTGTCCACCACAGCACAAGCATCTCAAAACAAAATAGAGAGATGAGATACAACTGAAAGTGATAAAAAATTCAACACTGGCGCTAACAGCCAGCCTAAAAGTGCTTCTAATTATGAAAACGGTGTGTGAGAAAGCTATAAACATGTAAAATGGAGAATAAAACAATTAGCTTAGATCCCATTATTGTAATTTGTATAGTTACAGAATGTGTTTGGTCATGTTATTTTATATAACGTGCCGTACGATAAAACAACAGCATTTAATGCTAAGTAATGGCCTATCAAACCTACAATCAAATGCTACAAAATGATAGTTTTGGCTTTAAGATGTAAAAAATTGTGACTTAAGAGTGCCAGTATGTGTTTGAATAAGATTCATTGTTTTGTTATCTTTGGTGAGCATGATGGATAAAAAAGTAGTTTATGTAGGCTATGATGCAAACAATACTAATTAGCTTACAAACACAGTAAGTTCAGTGGTAAATTCACACAGATAAATATGACAAATACACAAATACTGTGGCACTAAATGTTAACTATATTCATCATGTACCGTAGGTACTTCAAAAATACCATAGCAGCATGAGCAAAAAAATGACGTTATTATTCATTCATTCATTTTCTTTTCGGCTTAGTCCCTTTATTAATCTGGGGTCGCCACAGCGGGATGAACCGCCAATTTATCCAGCATATGTTTTACGCAGCGGATGCCCTTCCAGCTGCAACCCATCACTGGGAAACATTCATACACACTCATTCACACACATACACTACGGACAATTTTAGCTTACCCAATTCACCTATACCGCATGTCTTTGGACTTGTGGGGGAAACCGGAGCACCCGGAGGAAACCCACGCGAACACGGGGAGAACATGCAAACTCCACACAGAAATGCCAACTGACCCAGCCGAGGCTCGAACCAGCGACCTTCTTGCTGTGAGGCGAATGTGCTACCCACTGCACCACTGCGTCGCCCCAGAGAGAGGGAAAGGGTCGGCATAGGACCTCGAGGCGGGAATCGAACTCGGGTCGCCGTGAGCACCGGAGTGCATGTGTTGACGCACTAACCACTACACCATTGGCGCCGACGTTATTATTATTATTTGTATTAATAATAATAATAATAATAATAATAATTGTTGTTGTGGATAAATTGCCAGCTAAGAGATTTTTTTTTATTATATTTTTTAAATGTTCTATTTCAGGTTTTAAATGTTTAGTTAATTAAATAATGTTACAAAAATATGCACACTTGATTATGTACAGAACATTATGTACAGACCACTGGTTCCTTTTAAAATAATTAAAATGGTGGATGTTGAAAATTGTTGGAATACATTAATAAATCTGAATAACATCTATAATATATCTCAATAAATTACCTTTTAAAATGTATTGAAATAATTCTTTTTGAGGATACTTTTTTTTAATTTTTTTTTTATAAATGCTGCCTTGGTGAGCAATAAAGACCAAAAAAAAAAAAAAAAACCTTTACCAACCTCATATTTTCATGGAAGTGTATAACTATAGATTTATGTGAATGTATGTGTCATGTTACACTAAATCTACCAAACCCCCTTAAAAAACAGCCAAGTTTTGAGAAGCCATTCTAAAGACTATGGGGAATGAGCAGTATCTCCGAGAGAGCTGTAATGGAAATGCACAGGAGTTTCTAGAAGGATGTTGGTAGGACTGTGTGCCTGAGTGGCTCTTTAATCAGCTGCAGCGTTAATTACCTCACAGATGCCATGGGGATAAGACATTGGGCCCAGCAGTAATGAACAAGGGATCGATATCCACAGAGGAGTGACGCTTTACTCAACCCTGGAGATGTCTAGCCAGCAGTTCTTTCCTCAAACACTTACTGTACCACTCTGAGACCAGTGCTCTGTGTTTGATTATGAAAGTGTTTTGAAGTGTTTTATTGGAGTACTTTTTATTTTCCTGCTACCTCCTTTTCAAACTTGTATCTTGAAATACTCCTCAAACTCATCTATGCTCTATGGAAGATTAAAATGATGAATTTAGCTACCCAGAGTGCCACTTTTTACATATGTTGTTATGCATTTTTGGGTTGCTACCCTTTAAAGGGTTGGTTCACCCCAAAAAGAAATTTGCCACCCTCATGCTGTTACAAACGTGTAACTTTTGAACTTAGAAACACAAATTAAGATATTCTTCTTGTACTTGACGTTACAATATTCACGATATTTGTAAATATCTAAAAAATACAAATAATAATCTGTATAAATTAAACCGTTTAATACAAGTCTTTAAGAATTAAGAACAGTATGTTTTGTATGAAGAGAACATTCATTTTAGGTTTTCATTCACTTATAAACACTGACTAGAAAACAAGGTTTACGTCATTCAAATTTAGGGACAGAAACTCAACCATGCTTGCTCAACATGAGAACCAATGAGGTTTAATCTTGAGATTTGAGGTCATCAAATAGGTTTGATCTTATGGGTCTTGCAGTTATGATTGGCTGCGTCCAAAATCGCATACTTCCCTATTATATAGTATGTAAAAAACAGTATGTGAGCTGAGTAGTATGTCCGAATTCATAGTATTCGAAAAACAGTAGGTGAGAAGTACCCGAATGACCTACTACTACCAGCAAGATTCTGAAGTGCACATCTAATATATGCTGTGCTATCCCATGAAGTCATTCTTACTATTCACAATCATACTATATAGAACACACTTTTCTAATGGTTGTGTAGTAAATTCAAATCAAAATGAAGTACCTACCTACTCGGGTATTAAGTGATTTTTAGGTGAGTTTCTGTTTGCTGATCAATGTAGTCAAAAGCCTAAATTACATTTGTTCTTCCTACAAACCAATCATGCTTTTACAGAAGACTTAGATTAAAAAGCTTGATTAGTATGGATTTATTTGTTGAACATTTTGAGTCTCAGATGAACAGTTTCATCCTCCTCGATTTGATAAAAAGTTTTGCTCTTGTTCTTTATTTAATGTGATGGATATTTTTTTTCCCCTGACTTTTTAAATATATAAGGAGAAGAGCTTCTGAGTGTCACTTCACTAATCTGATTAAATTGAGAGTAATTACAGATAAATTGTTTTTTTCCCAAAGCTTGAAAAATTCATCATCATCTGAAAATAAATGGTGCAGTGGAAATATATTACATTTAATATGTGAGTAGACATTATTCTTTGCACCATTTTTGCACTAAATACGTATTTTGTTGTATTGATAATGTAAGAACGTATGCTTAAAGTATTTTTGTTAGTGTATTACAGGTATGTGGCATATACATTTATGTGTAAGAATTTATTGAGCTTTTTTAAAAAATGTAATTTTTTTGTGTTTGTTAATTGTAATGTATTTTTCAAATTCAATTTCTCAGACTTGATTAAAGTTGATTCTTTATTGGTATTAAAATGATGAACGTACAGTGTTGTCGTACGTGTTTAGAACAACATAAGAGTAAGTAAATGATGACAATATTACATTTTAACATTTCACTTAAGCTCACTTGAAAAACCTTTGAACACAATGAGTGTGTGTGTGTGTGTGTGTGTGTGTGTGTGTGTGTGTGTGTGTGTGTGTGTGTGTGTGTGTGTGTGTGTGTGTGTGTGTGTGTGTGTGTGTGCGTGTGCAAAAGCAGGTACTTTATTCTTGCTTTTGTGTTATTATCTGCCCTGAGCGAGTCTGTGGTTCCTATGAATCACCAATTTTCATGGGCCAATGAGCAGCCTGTCGACACTGCTTGGATGATTTCCACTTCTCAAGCCAAAATGTGGGGTGTGTTGACAATGCAATGCTTTATCAAGTGGTGTGTAGTTGTATTATCACCTGTGGCAGGGCTTGAACTACTGTATCCAGCAGCGCTCTCATTCCCGTGGCCATCTTTAACAGCTTTAACACTGTCAGAGAGAAAGAAAGAAAGAGTTACGGAGAGTTCAGTGTGTGTGTGCACATGTACAGGCTGTTGATCATTTCCGAAGAAGAAAAACAAAAAGGCCGATAACAGACAGGGATTCTCCCCCCTCCACCTTGGTTTAATTCCAGCCTAAACGGCTAATGAGAAGAGAAAGAAAAGGTCAGGGCTAAAATTAAACTCTCTCCCTGTACAGATGTAGAGTGATGGCACACAAACTCAGTGATGGCTGTGGACAGCAGCAGGATTAAACACCAGATTAAACTCTAGACAAACAGATCAATCCTCAATAATACAGCACCACTGACCTGTGCAAAATACCATTTTGGTATGATGGAGTCAATATTTCTAAGGCTCGTATTGGGTAATGAGGCGAACGCAAGACTCATCTGCTATTAGGGGCTTATCAACACATGGGCCACTGATCAAGTATTAGAGGGAAATGGGGAGGAAAAAATGAAAGATTTGGGGAGACAAATAGAATTTGGTACTGGAAATGAGCAATAAAACAACAATTTGTAAAAAAATTATGCTAAAAATTGTACATGAAATTATTTAATTTGTATTCCACACTGGCTGGCTGATGCTTGGAAATGGGTGCAGACTAGAGCTGTGGCAGTGGAATATAATTATTTTTCAGTCTATAGTGATGCTGATGTGAACAACTCTGCATATATATATATATATATATATATATATTCCCAAAAGACATTATAATTTGAACGACATCTATGCTTATGTTAGTCTGTTTTTTCATTATCTCAAGGTTTCCATAATCCTAGACCAGGCTGTATCCTGAGCAGATGCTGTGGCAGTCATGGAGGAGTGAAGAGGATGAGACTGATTCCTAAAAGAGCCCAGTGACAGACAAGTCTCCACATTGATCCTGTGGGCCAGCATGTACACCAGCTTGTGACCTACTCACACCTGCATGTTCTCCACGATGGAGCGTTCTTTAGCCTCCGGTGCCTAGACTGCAGCTCTGCGCAGAAAGTTTGGCCAGAGGAGAAATAGTCGTGCCAAACTGAGCCTGGTTTCTCTCGAGGTTTTTTTCCTTCACTTTCGTCATTTGGGGAAGTTTTGTTCCTCGCCACTGTTGCCACTGGCTTGCTTGGTTTTGGGACTTGTGGAGCTGCGATGGATTTGCTCTTCAGTGTTTGGACTTTCAGCAGTGAAAATTAAACCACACTGAAATAAACTTAACTGAACTTCAACTCTGAAAATTGGACTCACACAGTTTCTATTTACCAGAACTTCTATGTTAAGCTGCTTTGACACAATCTACATTGTAAAAGCAAATGAAGAAATAAAAAATAGAATATATAGATAAAAATATAGAAATAAAGATGAACTGAATTGAACGACATTCATAATATAGACAATGTTTTATATAATGTGTATATTCTGCAGAAGAAAAGCACTTGCGCACATGAATAAGAAAATAAAGAGCTGTTTAAAGAGTTGTAAGAGGATTCAAAAATTGTTAAACACAAAAATCTACAAAGACAAAAAACTTTCCACTCTAAGAGGCAGTTTACACAACATTTTCAGAGTGTCTCAAGTGTTTCCTAACGCTTCATCAGCAAAGTGTGGATTTACTTCACATAACATCCAAAAGCAGAGATGCGTCTTACACACACACAGCAAATTATACTGCATTTTTGGCAGATATGTGTAAGCGCGGATTGTTTAGAAAACCTTGTCGAGTAGACAGTAAACTTTTTCAAAATGCATTTTTGGTTGCATCGTTGTTGTGCAAAGTAGCCTAAACTTGCACTGACTTACATAAAGTATGAACACAAAAAAATCCACACGATAAACTCTGTTCATTTTAGTAGTGTATTGTACTTTTTTAGTTTCTTATAATGCATTTGTTCTACTTGTTTCAATTAAAAATTTCTTCTTATTTTTAATAAAAAAGATAAAAAAATAACAAAAAAGTTATTAATTATTGATTGTTGATTAATTGCTAATGAATTAGAGAAACAGATCTATTGTGATGCATCAAGAAATGTTTTCTAAACAAATTGGTATCCTGTGAACTGTAATCAAATCATGTGGCAAGTGAACATTCACACCTGTAAAGCACACTTTTGATTTTTGTAATTTTGAGAAAATAAACACATGAACACACTGGGATGTAACTATTCACCGTGAGCCGGTTGAAAATCAATTCAAATATGTGATGATTCAAATCGGTACAAATGTTGAACGAATCACGATACATGTTTTGAACAGAGGCGGCAGAGTAAAATGACAGCGGTGAAGTACGCCTGACAAAACACGAACTGTTTGCAAATACTGGAAAAAGACGCTTACTTACACTAACAGAACAACGAATATGATGCACATAAACCGTCAGCACAGTGAAAAACTACTGTCACAGACGTCTATACGCAAAAACACTATTAATAAGCCAAACCACGCGGACCGGATGATGTGCAGCTCCGCTTGCTCCGACGAGAGCTATGGAGATTACACGTGTTTTAACATCAGTGTTTTCATAGTGAAAGTGTGAAGATGTTTTTCAGACAGAAAGAGAAAGTTGTTCTGTTACAGAACCAGGTATTAGATTATTTTTACCCTCTCCTTTATTTTCTCCTCTGCTATTTTTTTTTTAATAGCAATTTAGTTATGGCAGAAAATATATTATTTTGCAAAAAATGTGCAGCATTTTAGAAAAAATGAAAGGGCTCTTTACCTTAAATTTGTTTCAAATAATTTTGTTGAAAAATAGCGACTAAATCGTGAATCGTATTGAATCGTGAGTCAGGTGAATCATTACATCCCTACTGGGCTGTGGTGCGCTTTTGGGGGATCAAGTTCAAATTTTGCTTGCAACATTTTCCAGTCTCACTCCCTATCATATCCGACGCTATAAAAGTGATAAAGGGCTAAAATAAATAAAAGAAAGATAAAAGACAGGAGAGTAAAGGCTGTGGTGTGTGACAATAAGCACTTGTGGAGATTACGCTTGGATGGATGTGCGGCAGGGCCAATTTTAGGATTTCAGCCTTATCTGAACACAAGCTGATGTAGGTCAGAGGAATTCTTGCTTTCAGAGCAAGATGTACTGAGATTTACTTTGGAGACAAATCTAGAAAGATTTATTTTTAAAATCTGTAGTTATTAAAAACAAACCAACAAAATCTTAAATAGGAAAAAATCTAGATAAATCTAGAATAACCTTTTAATGCAGATGTGTTTGGAGAAAAGGAAAACTCACTACAAAAGAACACATATCAACGTTCAACCACATGTTTGATGAAGGTCTTAAAGGAATAATTCACCCAAAAATGTAAAATATCCTCATCATTTACTCACTCTCAAGTGGTTCTGAACTTCTGTGAATTTCTTCCTTCTGTTGAACATAAAACAAGTTATTCTAAAGAACGGAAAAAGCAGCCATTGACATCCATAGTAAGAACAACAACAAAACTAAACAAAATAAAAACACTTTGGAAGACAATGGCTGTTTTTTTCCACAATTGTTCAGTATATCTTATTTTGTGTTCAGCAGAAGAAGAAAAAATTCAAACAGGTTTGAAACAAGCAGAGAATGAGTAAATGATGACAATTTTCCTTTAACTGTCCCTTTAAGACCAGTTTTAACTAACAACGTTTACATTTACTCTTCAACACTGAGTATTGCACATTTTCCCTAACCAAGATAAACTTTTTATTTTTGGCTGCATGTCCTTTTCTGTTGGTTGAGCACCTCTTTAACATGTTTTCGGGGGCTCAAACGTCTATGATAAGCACTGTTGGTGTTTGAGTAACTAACCACGTGCAATGCGTAAGACCCTCATGATACGTATTATGGTGGGGTTGATGGGCAGAGCTGCACTGATCTCAATCTCCTCCAGTATGATGCCCATGACAGACAGCAGTACGATCGCCAAATCCAGCTGGTTCCACCTGCGCAAACACACAAAGGACAGATTTGCTGAAAAAATTCAACTTTCACGCACTCTGAATCCAACCTTTCCCTCTAGTTTTGTTTCACTCTGGTCATTTATTGCCCCTAGAGAAGTGACTTAAAGGAAATTAACATTTGAAGCTCGGTCTGGTTAAACAAGCAGCTTGGGAGCGGAACTGTTGCTGGGGACCACTTAACAACACCTAATTAGGGAGAATTAAGGAGCCAATCCAGCATAGGTGACCTCATTCGCTACGGCTCGTTTTTACACCCCAACACAAATCACAGTTGCCCACATCTGCAGTGCTGGAACCAGCCGCCGCACACCTGTCTGCGCAAACACACACACACTCACACACACACCTCTGCCATCCAGCTCGTAATTGTGACCTAGTTAAGAGGCGCAGAGAGCGACGACAATAAATAATGGCTTGTTGAAAGCTTTCTGGTGTCAGACCCGAATATGCGTGAATAAAAAAGACAAAGTGCGCTGCAGCATGAGCTTGCGTGTGTGTGTTTTTTGTACTCTTTTAAATGGGTCAATACCATATATTCTAATAAAGCTACAAAATGCCAGGATGTTTACACCCTGTGCTGGCTCGATGCACCTTGATACATGTCAGTATTAGGCTACTTCTACATTCATCTGGATCCATTTGGCAATTTTTTTCTTTTTTCTATTCAAAACTCTTTGCAGCCACTGAAATGTTAGAAAAGGCCAAAATGATCATACTTATGCATAAAATGATCTTATGCATGCATAAAATGTAATAACATGATCTTTTGCATGAATAAAATGTAATACAAGATTTACTGAGATGATACAGAGAGAACAGGAATATTAAAGCGTGCTGTTCTTTTGAAACCATTATTATGGCATCCTTATTTTATTGGTAAAATATCTCACTTAAAGGTCTGCCCAAGTCACACTTAATAGACACTCCATGTATGTTTGGAGCAGGACAACAATATTCCTCTGTTATTTCTGTCACCTTTGATGGAATGTAATATGAAGATTGTACGAAATGACATTAGTATTAACACTACTAAGTAGATAGCAGGCACACAGCAGCATAAACACACATGTATCTGTAATATATGCATCACGTGCCACTGTTTTCAAATACTTTTTTATTGACAGCACAAACATTTCACTTGCATTTGTGACTAAATACATGTGTGAAATGTTTGTGAATAAAAAATGGGTCTTGAAAATTCATGAACAAGCTGAAAATTCATAAGCTGATAACTGATGATAAATTATTGAAATAGTGGTGTTTGATGACACATTTACAGTCACACTATATTTTAAGGTACAATTCTCACAATTAACCAACAATTTACTATGACATTTTGTCTCTAAACTCATCATTTGCTGCTTATTAATAGTTATTCAGGTTGTGGCTTGTGTTATGTGTTATGCTTTCCTTTTTTAAAAAGTAAAATAGGCTTAAAATTGTAATAAATTTTTTACCCAACACTGCTAATAAACATCTATCTTAATAATAGGCAGGTAATAAGCCACTAGTTAATAGTGAAAATTGGTACTTAAACAAAAGTGTTACCACATTTACTTCATGGTGTTCGCACTGTGCTCTCTCTACATTATGTTTCAGATGGCTTTAAGAGTGAATAACTGGAAAAGTAAAGACGTTTTAAAATAAAGTGTCTTGTATTTTGTGCTTGTGTATCAATTAAAGACATTATTTTTCAGCTTTTATAAATATATAAGATGTTTCTGACATTTTATTCAATATTTAGAATAAATATGATTTTACAATGACCAGCTTTTAGCTTGAAGCAGTGTAGTGTTTGCATTTTACATTACAGTTGTAAAGTTCAAAATCTTTTAGATAAGCCGCACATGTGTACAGCAAGCCATGCACGCAACAAAAAAAGTATGTAGTTTTCAAATGTATCCTCTTGGAAAAACATGGAGGAAAAAAAAGCTGTCACAATGAGGAAGATGGATGGTCAAATGCGAAAATGAAACATTTTCAAGTGTAGTTTATGACAAGCCAGAGGAACCGCTCTTGTAGTCAGCTTAATGATAAGTTGCAGTTCCATTAGGGAAACAAACAGAGGAGAAAGAATTCATTAAACCCTCGAAACAAATACACATGTTCACTGTAGCCATGTGCGCTGTGTTCTATTAACACCACGCAGTGCTAATTTCATTTCTATCTGCCGCTGTGAACTCAACAGCAGACGCGACAGCATTTTGCCAATCACACACCCTTCCGTGACTCCAGAGAACAAACTAAGAGGATTCGGTCAGGTGGAATCGACA
The DNA here is from genome assembly GCA_903798115.1 of Danio jaintianensis. NCBI lineage: Eukaryota > Metazoa > Chordata > Actinopteri > Cypriniformes > Danionidae > Danio > Danio jaintianensis. The sequence goes on along the minus strand of CAIGQV010016547.1, from coordinate 11,670,549 downwards.
TCTAATGAACTCGTCAATTCATTTATCAGTTGCTTCGCGGGGAAGCAAACGTGAGCAGATGAAAGGCGAGTAAGGGAATGAACTGAATACCTGTCTTTGAAGAAACGTCGGAAGCCAAATGCGATGAGCTTCAGGACAGCCTCCAGCACAAAGGTGCTGGTGAAGAAATAATTACAGTACTTCAGTGCGATCTCCAGAGACTGAGGGGAAGGAAACATACAGACGGAGAGGAAGCAAGACAGACAGAGGAAGAGAACAAGAGAGGTGTGAATGATTAAAAGACGTTCGCCTCGGGTTCATAGAGACAGCCGAAACTGTCATTTTTACATTAGCACTATAATAATATCATGTATTCAGAGAATGTTCAGATAAAGCCCAGTAGATTGAGACAAGTCACGTTAAGAGCTGAGTTGTTCTCAAATTCATGCACCCTTAGTGGCCAGTCTTAAAGGGATAGTTCATCCAAAAAAATTTATTCTGCTTGACTTATTCCAAACCAATTTGCATTTTTATTTTTGTTAAACACACAAAAAGGTTTTTTGAAGAATATTGGAAAACTGTAACCATTGACATCCATAGTAAGACAAACAAATATTATGGAAGTCAATGGTTACAGGTTTCCAAAACTCTTCTGTATACTAAATATCTATATTTTTGTGTTCAATAATAATAAAATTAAAAATGGAGGGTGAGTAAATAATGGCAGAATTTTCTGTTTTGGGTGAACCATCACTTTAAATTGGCAAGAGGAATGTGGGAAATTTTAAACATTTTAAACAAAAAAAAGTCTTACCGAAAACAACAAGGCATGTGATGTAAAGACGTAAATTAGGGATAGCTGAATATAATTATACATGGTTTACAATTATTTCTACAGTAAAGACACTGTAAAATAAAATATTATAACTAAATGCTGAGAAACTGACTCATTGTGGACAGCATAGGTCCCAAGGTTATTTTAGTAAGCAAAAACTAAAACCAAGACTAAAATTATTGGTCAAACTTTTTTGTTAGCTGAAATAAAATACAAAATTCACAATAAATGAAAAAAAAACTAAAGTTGAAAAAAACAAAAAAACAAAACAAAAAAAAAACGAACTGAAATAAAATATGGAGTAAAAATAAATTATTGCTTTTCAGAAAAAAAAAAAAAATATATATATATATATATATATATATATATATATATAAATTCATTCTGACCTGCGGCTATTTAGAGAAACAATTGTAGATGGCGCTTTTACAGCCAAATGCATCAGTCAGGCTTATAAAACACCTTTACTGTATAAACATAAAACCTGTTTTATTTTTTCTTCATTTCTAAAACATGTAAACTAGGCATGTTTTAAAACTACATATATCGTATGATGTTTAATATGAAGAATTTTGTCTGAATTCTTCATAATTTTTACATTTATTTGTTGAATTTGTAGGCTTTTGGATTCCGTGTTTGTTCAAACAATTATTTTATTTTTATTTCTAAGAGGTTTGCACAATAGTTAGCTATGCAACTACTTTGGACATGTTGTCTTATTTTGGCTTAACTAAAAGGACTAAAATTGAAACTAAATATATAAAAACTAACAAAACCATTAATGAAACCAACTAAAACTGAAATGCAGAGCAGATTTAAAAATAGTATTGAAAAACAAAATGCAAAACCTTTAATGATTCCAAAAATGTTGAAATAAGATGTAAAAAACGCTTACATGAGGCTGGCTGTAGTGCTCCAGTGACATAGTAACAACGTTCACACAGATGATAAAGGTGATGAAGATGTCCAGGTAGTGACTGGTGCACAGGGTGTGAATCATCAGCCGTACATGACTATAACTGGCATAGTAGGGCAACTTCTGGGCCTCTGAGAGAAATCAGTACATCGAATTAGAGCAAGTGCACATTTTGACTACAAATATACAAAGCTGAATTGTGTAAATTCAACAAATGTAAATCAAACATCCTTCATTTGCAATTGGCAGGTGAACACATAATCCCGCCCCCAAACTCATAAAGTACCCTTGGTTGAGCCGATGTTGTAGAGTTGTGACACTCTTTTGACTTTTCAGTGTTTGGATAGCCCTACAGGGCCGCAATGTTTATACTAGTCTGGAAATCATTTAAAGGGATAGTTCACCCCAAACTGAAAATTCAGTTATGACTTACCTTAATTTTTCAATTTTTGTTTAACTATTCCTTTAACCAAATGATTCCTTATATATATATTTCTCTATACATAAAACTAAAACAAGAGAATATTTTAACATCAAAATCATTTCAAGTTGGTTTGTGAGATGAAATGGCACTCTTTTGTCCGTAAATTAGACTTGTTTTTCTTCAGAGGAAAGACGGATAGCAGAACACCTGGACAGTCTCTCCATCTGGCTAACGCTATTATGAGACGTCTGGAGAATTAAACTGGTTGTTCAGCATATCATGCGAAAATCAAATCATCCCTTTTCATTTACTCTCACTTCCCCTCCCTTCTTCCCCTATGGAATTCATGCTCTTATATGTATCTAGTAAGGCCTGTAGTACTGTGACTTTACATCGCCATGCCAACTATCAGTAATTGTATTTTATGTATTTGTTGTAATTTTTGGGGGGTAACACTTTATAATAATGTTTCATTAGTTATTTTTGTTGATGTTTTGCATTTATAAATCATTTACTAATGCATTATTAAAATCCAAAGTTGTGCTTGCTAACATTAGTTAATCACTGTGAGTTAACAAGAAGTAACAACAAAGGACTTTATTTCATTAAATAACATTGACAAAGATGAACAAATACTGTAATAAATGTATTGTTCATTGTTTCTTCATGTTAATAAAAACATTAACTAATAGAACATTATTGTAAAGTGTTATCTTTTCGTTTTTTGTGGTTGACCATGTCATGCTGAATTAGTTGTATCCAATAATCCAGTCTGATGACAGTTTTCTAACTAAAGACAGACAATATTAAAGCAAACAGTGGGTGTTTTAATTCAGCTGCAATTGGTTTATTTTCAACCGAGTTAAAACAGATTCCACAACACATGCTTATGGCATTTTATTGTTTTTCTCCTACAGTACTTACTCCGTCTCTTTTTCTCCATGCGTCTCTGTCTCTTCTCCTCCCTCCTCTTGGCCTCCTCCACCTCCTGATGCTGTCGGCACTTGTGGAAGTTCTCCACTACCACTCCAACGAACATGTTCAGCACGAAGAAACTGACGATCAAGAGGAATGAGATGAAGTACAGCAGCATCCAGGGGTTGTTGTTGGTTATAGGCTGATAAATGAAGAGACAAGAAGGTCAAGAACAAAAAGGCATAAGCTACATTTTTCTGAAGAGAACATGAATGGTGCTTGCACATACAAAACTAGCTAGGGTGTCACTATGGCCAACTTTATGGGCAACTGTGATTGAGTTCATTCATTCATTCATTCATTTTCTTTTCGGCTTAGTCCCTTTGTGATTGAGTTCAGTGTGGTAGCAACTCACAAGAGTTTTATTAGAAATTTGCAGTGGAAATCAAGGTGGTAATGGATTTCTAGGGTGTTGTTAGATATTTGGTGTGATAACAAATTTCCAGGGTGTTGCTAGGCATTTTCTGAGGTGCACAGTGCAGTCACTAGAGTGCTGCTAGGCCAGAGGTGCCCAAACTTGGTCCTGGAGGGCAGGTGTCTTGCATATTTCAGTTCCAACCCCAATTAAACAGGCATACTAGAAACGTACAGGCAGATGTGTTAAAGGAAGTTGGAGCTAAACTATGCAGGACACCGGTCCTCCAGGATTGAGTTTGGACACCCCTGTGCTAGGCATTTGCTGTGGCATTCAAGTGGGTCATGATTTGATAGGGTGTACCTGGTCATCTGCAATGGTGTTTTGGTTTATTACTAGGGTGTTTATTCTGGGCATCTGCTACTGTATTCAGGATGGTAACAACTCACCAGGGTGTTGCTAGGCATTTGGTGTGGCGATCAGGCTGGTAACGAATTGCTAAGCATTTTCTATGGTGTTAGGTTGGTCACTAGGGTGTTGCTAGGCATTTTCTATGGTGTCATGTTGGTCACTAGGGTGCTGCTGTAGGCATTTGCCATTTAGGGTGGTTGCTAGGCATTTAGTATGCCACTCAAGTTGGTCATTGTAACATATTGTCACTAGGGTGTTGCTTGCATTTACTACAGTGTTCAGGGTGGTCACCACTTCCTCAGGTGTTATAGGCATTTGCTATGGTCTTTTAGGTGCACGTTATTATTTCAGTTATCATTTTTGCGAAATTAACAAGGCAGAACAAGTTATTCATTAAATTTTGACCAAAATGATGAAGAATGATAGTAAAAATGGTTTTACCCTGAAAAAAAGTAAAAACATAAGAAACTTGTCAGAACAGAGAGCCTCTAAAAATGTTATTCAACATGACAATCAACACAGCCTTGTGTACAAATCAGCATGCAGACACTCATAAGCTTGAGAGAAATTGGTCAAATTATGGTAAAGCGAACTTTGGTGCAGCTTTTACTTGGTTGCTTAGTAGCAGCGTGGAGCGAAACAAAGATGACAAAGTCTAAATGAGCTCATTCTAAAACATGGGATGAGAAAGCACACGGTACTCTGCGCATTTCCATCTGCTTCTCCTACATAGATTACATCCTGCAGTGGACTCTGGTGTGACAGAGATGATGCAGTGGGGAAATTACACATGGCATTTAATCCATGCGTTTTGCCTCCGCCCCGTGTTTGACTCTCTAGAGATGCTGGGCTCTTCCAGAGGGAGAGGGTCTGGCTGCAGTCCTACACTTAATCATTATGTGCTTGGTCCCTAACCAATACAGGCTCACTGCTTCCTGATTTGAGGACTCTTAAAAGTCATTGTTTTTCAGCTTCAGAGCCAAAAGCCTGTTAGTATTCATGAAGCTGATTGTGTGTATTCAGGATTAAATATTCACTGTTGAGCGCTTATTCCTTAAAGCTCTTTATTTTAGTCGATGGAAAGCGACTTTTGTTTGGTTCAGGAACCGTTTAAAACTTAATAAGTATGAAAAGAAGTCATTCAGAAAATAAATGACATTTTACAGAGTTGTTAAAGCGTGTTTGTTGTATCTTTGCTATAGCATATCGTTTTTAAAACAAGTTCACTAGACTAATGTGGAACAACTGAACTAGTTGAAACTTGAGCTGAATTTGGAGGTTATCTGGGTTATACAGATAAAACACTGGGTTATAGATAAACCCGGTGTAACTTGAGAATAATTGATATATTATTGTACATGCCATTCACTGATTATTGTTTTAAATATAGCTGTTACTTTTATATTTTCAATTTAATTACATTTTATTAAATTATTTATTCTTTGGCTTTTTAACTGTCATATATTTTTATACTATGTTTTACAAGTTTGTTGTACAGGTTAAGCACTTTGTGACTCCTGTTCTTGAAAGGTGCTATAGATATAAATATAACTTAGTCATTTATTTATTTCCATAATGTTTAATGCTTCTTCTCTTATTTCAGTTAGTTCCAGTGCAAATATTAACTTGTTTTATCTAATTCTATCTATTCATTTACTTCAAAAGTTAACAATAACAAGACACAATACAACACTCAACAATATATTTAAAACACAAAAGTCCTGTGATTTAAGAGAATAATCAGGTTTTGACTTGTCATAATACAAGTCATAATAAGCATATTAATCTACCAATAATAACAGATAAAGTGATTGTAAAATAAGTTAAATTAAGGTTAATTAACTACTTATACAAAAAACAAATTTGTTTAAGTTCAAACCATTATTTAATGATATAGATTTTATTACTGAATAAGAAACACAGTTTGATTGATATTTTACCTGTATGTTACTATGAACTTTTATCACAATTTTGGGTTACCATTTAAAAAACCTGCTAACCTAAAAAGCCTCGATTAATGTAAATGTTTTTGAATAATGCTCCCCTATACAAGAAGACTTGCACTGATGGCTCACTACAACATAAATATGCAATTATTTATGACAATATGACACTACATTTTCATTCACCAAATTAGTATTAACAGGATATCAGGATGGTGAAAAACAAGCAAACATGTTACATGAAGAAAATATTACCTGTTGGTCCACTGCCACAGCATCCAGACCATGATACATGATATTGACCCAGCCGTCCTTCGAAGCCAGTACAAACAAGGACATCAGAGCCTGGAAAGACATAAACACGTTCATATGAGCACCTACAAGGACACACAGATACAAAGACTAACGAGACAAACAAAGACAGATAGAGGCTAGACAGACAAATAGGTGTATGAACAGATAGACAACCACATGTTACACGAACCATTTCTGACATATAAAAGACACAGATAACATATGATCAAACAAAACAAAGCATTCGCTCAGAATTTGGATTTTTGTGAATCTGTCACACAGTTTGACGAACCCAGTCACAAAACAAACCAACCTGCCCCAAGTTGTCAAAGTTGTACTTGTGATGGACCCACTTATAATTGGCCAAGAGGCAGTCAGACTTGTTGGTGATGTTTTTGACATCCAGGCCCAAGCAGTAGTAGAACTTGCCTTTGAAAAGCTGTTGAGGCAAAAGACAAATGGCACACACTTCATGTCACTCAACGCCACATGTCTCCAGCATCGCTTTAATAAAACTGTCAGAGCACAGTGGGATATTTAAAAGAAAAAGGATGTTATGAAAGAAGACCAGGAGAGAATATGAAAACATTCTATATGAAGAGAAGAACAAGATATGGCACTAAAAACATATAAGAACTAATAATAGACAACAAATGAAAAAAAAGTGAAAAGCAAGGGTGATAGTGAGTGAAAGAGAGAGATTAAGGATCATTGATTATTATCATTATTTATTTTTTTTTGGGAAAAAAGTGATGGTCATGGCTCAATACGTGGTCTAGGCAAGAAAAGATACCAATATAGAGATCTGATATAATTCTGCAAATTACATATATGACATACAAGTTATACGCTATAAATTTATGTTGCAAAAATGACAGTTTACATATATATTCTTAACCATAAGAATGACAAATATGGAAAAAATATGGAAAAAAGTGTCCCTGTTTTAAAGCTTGAAAATCTTAACTGTTTTAAGACTTAACTGTTTTTAAAACAAAAAAAAACTTTTTGAAAAGAGTCTCTTTTGGTCATTAATACTGCATTTATCTCTTTTATTTATCTGCTGCATTAATTTACTTGCTGCATTCTAGTCTCTTTTGTTGCATTTATTTTACTAAACAATAAAGTAAAAACGCTACGCTATGACATTTCAATAAATAATAAAAAGTTAAAAAAATATTTTACAAATAAATTTATTTCTGTGATTGCAATCTAAGAAATATGTTTGGTACTTCAATGTTTAATATTAATATGATCAATGTTGAAAACAGTTGTGTTGCTTCATATTATGGTGGAAACCATAATTCTATGATGAATAAAAATAGAAAAATGCTTTAAATCTGTTTTTCACTCCATCAGTTTAACTGATCTGAATTGGTGTTATTTCTTACCCAATTTTTGGAAAGCTAAAGCCTCTTTGTGCATATAACATACTGTATAAAATACATCTAACTACCATAGTATTGTCAGTGTTTATCCATTTTGAAGATAAATAAACAAAAACACAAAGATTTCTGTTGCAAAGTTTCATAAAAATCTTTTGAAATGCAAATTTGTAGCAAACAACCCCTCAGTTTGAATAAGCATGTTTCATTGAGTCCTTGTTTTTTACCTGGACTCCCAGGATGCCAAAAATTATGAAAAAGGCACAGCAGATGAGAACTATGTTTCCAATAGGCTTGAGAGAGGTGATCAAAGTCTCCACAACTAGTTTGAGACCAGGAGCTCGACTGATAACCCTGTCAAAAAGAGACAGAAAAAAAGAAGATCTCAGATCTGTAGATTTATAAACCAAGCACACGTTTGAATGCTTGCAGTTGTTTGCGGTACCTGAGGGGGCGCAGTGTGCGAAGAAGCCTGAGGACCCTGAGCACCCCCAGGATTTTAGCCCCGCCTGCCATCGACACCACAATGTCAATCAAAGACACAAACACCAGGAAACCATCCAAAATATTCCAGCTGCTGCGGAGGTATGCCTGCTCTCCAAGATACAAACCCATAGACACCACCTACAATAAACAGGCAAAAGAACAATTAGGCATGGGAAAGTATTGTTTGGAGGCCTCATGTGTTTTCACTATGAACCTTTTCTTAAAGAAACACAAAATGCTCATTTTACAACTCTCCTAGAGTTAAACAGTTGACTTCAACCATTTCTGTACCCATTCAGTCGATTTATTGTTCTGGTGGGGTCCCTTTTAGCTTAGCTCAGCATAATTAATTTAATTGGATTAGAGCATTAGCATTTTGTTCAAATATGTAAATAAATAATTTTGATAATTTTTCTATTTAAAGCTCTACTATTATGTAGTTACACTGTATAATAAGACCGACAGAAAATGAAAAGTTACTGTTTTCTAGGCCAATATTGCTGGGAACTATACTCTCGATCTGGAGTCAAGAAAATCTACTGCCGTTCCATGGCTGCACCAAGGCGGATTGATAATAAAAATAAGTAATAAACTGGAGTAAACATCAAAAATTGATTTTTTTTTTACAAGTTTTTCTTTACATTTATGAGTTTCCCACTTCTGTTGTTCTTAGATGTTCTTTGTAAGAGTTTTTGTCTAATATTCTTTTTAGGGCTTGATCACACCAAAAACTATTATTGTAATGATATATGATAACGATAACTTTAATAGCGTCCTTATCATCGCACAAGAACATTCTGTGTATTATTAGTGTACACTCTGTCATCTCGCTTCAGAAGTCAAGTCTATGCATCACTGGATGAACCTCTGATGCTTACAGCACACAAAACTGAAAACACCTCAGGAGTTTTGAATTTTGATTGGTTACATTTTTTTTATTGCATGAATTCTAATAAATTGAATGAGACTTGTGTCACAATCTTTAACAGTCTGGCTCAAAACAGTCAGTCAATGACAAAAGTTGTCATGTAAAAACTCCCAACTAAACAGTTATTCAAAAGTATGTGTCTATCCAAAATCTATCAAAGAGTTTTACTGGTGCTATCCAAGGTCTGTTGTTGTAAGGACGTTGATGTTAAATTTTCACATTTAGCCATTAAAGGCTACAAAAGAGTCCAGATCACTCATCAGATCTGGCTATACAAGATTCCATAATAGGGCAGGGCGATAAATCAAAGTGTAATCAAGATCAAGATATAGCAAAAGCTACAATTGCTATGCACATCTTATCAGGGGAGCATGGATCTCTAATCTGTAGTCTCCTCCGAAAGCCAGAGGGCGATCTCGCACGGAACCTGCAAATATGCTGCAAAGAAGACACTCTGTAAATCAAACATTGACTATTTAGCTGCTTTTATTGATTTAACGCGATTAATAAATCACATGACTACAGAATCTTCTCACAGAAGGATTTATTTCAAACACTCGACTGATGTTTTTAAGTGGGTTTGGAGTAAACCCATGTTATTAAATGTGGTATTTTCACAAACTTTCAGATGTAGCAGCAATACAGAGCCATAGATCAAGAAGCGATGTAACCAGCTGTTAAAACGCAGAACGACAATCCTCAATTTTAGAATCGCATGCATTTTTTGCATAACTTGCAGTGAACTATGACTCTGTGTAGTAAACGCTGCTCCATCTGAAAGCATGTGCTGGAGATTTACAGCTGATGAAAGAACAGGCTTTACTATCAAAATGCACATGAAAATGGCCTTCGATTAACCCAGGACAAACCAAGCCAATGTGAACACACCAAACTGATGGACAATCTCTTATTCCACAAAGGAAAACTTGTGATGCAAACAAACAAACAAACAGACAAACCGTTAACAAAGCAGCGTTAGTACCATTTTCACAGTACTTGTAACTTAAATAATACTTATTATTTATTCATATCTGATAACCCATAATGTTGGTAAATATTTAAAAAATGCAATGAAATGACAGCTGGTGGGGTGACATGGTGGCACAGTGGGTAGCACGATCGCCTAACAGCAAGAAGGTCACTGGTTCGAGCCCCGGCTGGGTCAGTTGGCATTTCTGTGTGGAGTTTGCATGTTCTCCCCGTGTTCGCATAGGTTTTCTCTGGGTGCTCTGGTGCTCTTGCCACAGTCCAAAGACATGCGGTGTAGGTGAATTGAATAAGCTAAATTGGCTGTAGTGTATGTGTGTGAATGTTGTAGTGTATGGATGTTTCCCAGTGTGGGGTTGTGGCTGAAAGGGCATCCGGTGAGTAAAACAGATGCTGGATAAGTTGGCGGTTCATTCCGCTGTGACGACCCCTAATTAATAAAGGGACTAAGCCAAAAAGAAAATGAATGAATGAATGACAGCTGGCTTAATTGTGTTTGCTCTTGATTTCAATTGTTTGTTCTCGGTTTCATTGAGGATGGATTTTGATAGTTGTTCAAACTTTGAACTCTCATTGGCTGAAAACAATCCCTGTAAAAGTGATTCCAACAATATTGTTATTGTTAGAATCTCTTCCCCGATACTTAGAAGGACTTTTAAAAACTAGATCATTAAAGTCCCTGATGTGAATGGGTCTTTAATCTGATTTCAATCCCTACTAGCGTGATTTTGCAGACACGAATTTGCTGGAAGTGATCAAAACACGTATTGAAGTGCAAAAACAGACAGCAAAATCAGGCCAAGCCTGATTCTAAATGAAGCCCCAAAATAGTGCTTCCTGTAGAGCTCTGCACAATTTACAGTGCATCTAAAAATCCACCATTATGTCAGTGGCGAGATGCAAATGTGCTTAAGGAAATGCTGATGGCTGAGATATGAGTTGGAGGTTTAAAAACACGGGAGATTATGGGAAAAAATATGAAACTAAAATGGCAGAAAAAGTGAAGAAAACACAAAACCCATTGAAGCTCCAAGGTGACCTGAGCCTTAGGCCTTTCAGGTAGATTCTTGTGACACTAACAAGACGAGTGACAGGAAAGAAATAACACACACACACATGCACGCACACACACACACATACTGACGTCAGCATTGGCTGAGAACTAAAAGTGAGAAGAGAGCAAGAAAACAGAGCTAGACAGAGAGAATTATGTACTTTTAAGAAATGAGTTGCTCTACAGAGATGCACATCTGCTCTTTCTTGAGATCAATTTGGGCTGTATTAGTCTGACAGTTTCTTTACAATACTGCCAAAAAAAGCCAATAATAAATCAGTGATGTATAGCAGACCGGTACTGTAATGTGACACTTGCGCTAGCAATTTAAGGAGGTGCTTTTTGACTGAGAGCAGATCTGCTTGCAGAACACCTATTAGTTGAGTGTAGGTGGGTTGGGGACAGTAAAATCAGCCGTTGCCCCTCAGGCTATGCTATACTGGTAGGTGTATTTTTGCAGGAGCTTGCAGAATCTGTAATTGTTGACTCTATGGTGCCCGAGAGAAAGGTGGAATTATTGTTTGACTTGTGTCTTCCATTGCAGTGGTGCTTTTAAAAATGACACAGTAAAAAAATATGCAACATCTTAAATGTTGACTGCTTATGGACAGTTGACATTTCAGATTGTGACAACAATATCTATAGTATCTACAGAAATGTGATTATATACATGTTGTGCATGAAATCAAATATATAAGGGATTCTATAGGACAAGTAGCCTGAAAATTAAGGATTAGCTATTGAAAAGAAAAGAAAAAAATATATATAATAATAAATAAACAAAATAAATAAATAAATGAAATAAGACAAAATAATGTGGATGGAATAAAATAAAGACATATGACAATTAGTTTTCTAAAAATATTTTCTAAAATATTTTAAGTGTATAAAATAAAATAAAATACAATAAAATACAATAAAATAAAATAAAATTACTCCACAACCCTACAAAGGACAATCAGTTTAGGGGAAAATAGACAAATGCAATAAACTATAAAGATATAGGACAATTAGTTTAAATAAATTAGAAAAAGTTAAATAAATACATCATTCAGATCCACTTGCAGACATCTCCTGAGATTACAAGAATGTAGTGCGGCTCTTGACAGGTCTATCTCTTGTTTGTTCCATTTCTTAATAATTGATTAAGTTACATAATTGATAACCTACAAGTGTCAAGGGCTTGCGGCTGAATAGATGGGCTAGCCTTTGAGATTGACTGCATCTGAAAGAGGAAACTGCCTCTAATTAATATCATTGCTTAATTGCTTGTCATGAGAGATCCAGCAAACGCAATACACTACTCTCAAAGGGTCCAGAGGAGAAAGTGAGACCGAGAGAGAGTGAAAGGTAGATGATGAAATGTGAGATGGATTAGAGATACACACACTCGGTTTCATCTTCTAGAAGATATTTAGCACTTAATTAATTACACATCCAACGACCACAGTCAATGGCAGCATCTTTCAACTAAACTTTGTGTGTGTGTGCCATTTTGTCCAGTATCTATCAATGTGTAATATAACAATGCATCATGTTTGTTATATATATTCACACATTATAAATATACACTAAATAGTTGGGATGTAACTACACTATAAAAAAATGATAACAAAATGTCATGACAACAAATGTTATAATTAAATTATGCTGAACTTAATATTTTTAGTCAGTTGTATTGATGATGATTGAAGTTGAGATGACTAGAAAAGTTTATTTGATTCAACTAAAAAAATAAGGCAACAAGTTTTTTTAAAGGGTAAGTAACAGTATAGTTTGGATATAGACAAAATAAAAATTTTTATTAAATGATTGGTAATCGTGAAATTGTTTTAAATTAGAAAGATGCAAAATCGAACCATTTTCAGTGGTGCTCTTTTGGATCCCACTGTATGCTTTATGCATAACTAAATAGATTGTATTCCTGTAGAATTCAAAGTGTTAAAACATGCATGGGAAAAAATAAAAACAGCTCTAAATACGGAAATAGTAGTGGAAATAATATGTTAATTTTTTCCTGTTTTTCACCACATATTAGAGTTACGGCAGCAATTAAAGAGTGAAGAAAAAACATACAAGGCAGTCCTGAAATCAACACAATATACCACGCAGTGAATGTAAATATTTACCTTGAGCGTCATCTCCCCCACAAATATGGCTGTGAAAATGTAATTGGACACGGTGAGGAAAAGCCTTTCCTGCAGAACGGAAAGAAATAGGCAAAAAAGAGAAGAATTAGAAATAGAGAAACACCATAGAAGGAAATAGCTATATTCTTGTCAATGCTGTAAGGATACCTGCTCGAGGACAAACGGAAATAATTAATGAGTAAATCAACAGGTTAAACCACTAACTCAAATATCATTCGGCCTCAGTCTTACCAGGCTACCCTGAAGGATCTTGGGTCTCTCCAGAGCCACAGTGATGCAGTTTGAGAAGATGAAGGCCAGCACCACATAGTCAAAGAGCTTATGGGCTATGATGGACTGACACAACAACCTGAACCTGGAGAGAAAGGTGGAGGTCAGGAGGAGACAGATACAGACATGAACTAGATGATAAAAGACTAGAAGAGCAGGAGTAAATCATGGATTTGTTCCAAAACCTAGTGAGCTGCCTTGATGTCTACATAGAGAGCATGCAAACCATCACGGATCCATTTTGAATAATCTACATACAGTAAGCTACAAGCAAATGTTCTGAAAGTGAGACCAGAATAATATTTTTTTTTTAAAACTGAGGATACCAAGAAAGAATGACAACAAACTAAAACAATAAATGGTCATACTCATAAGTCTTTGTATGAAGGGATATCAGCATAGTTAAAATATCAGCAACTCTATTTTAATTAAGTACAAAGACATTCTACTCACTTTTGGAAAGGAATTTGGAGATAATTATCAATTATGATTATAATTATTGATGAGCAAATATGAATCACGATTAATTGCATCCAAAATAAAAGTTTGTTTTGACATAATTTAAGTGTGTGTACTGTGTATATTTATTATGTATATATAAATATACATATTCATGCATACATTTAAGAAAATGTTTATTTATATTTAGATATACAATATATGTGTATATGATACAAATTATATATAAATTTAAATATCAATGTAACATATACATAATAAATATATATAACACACACATTTATTAGGTCAAAACAAACTTTTATTTTGGATCACGATTAATCTTTGCCAAGCACTAATTATAAGTAAACATAATATAATATAATATAATATAATATAATATAATATAATATAATATAATATAATATAATAACAAGTCTCTTGTCTTCAGAAATGCTGCATGATCAAAATGCAGTACAAATATTATTATAATAACAAAATATCAATATTATGACAAATTTAAGTAATTTCTTTCTAATATTTCAGTGTTCAGTTTCGAATGATCGTTTAACTCATTCTCATATTCAATATAATTTAATATAATAAATAGTCAACACTGCAATAGTGTTTATTTTGCTTTCAGCAGAAGCTTATTTGAATCTTTTTTAACACATTGAATGACATGTTTTTATTAATTAAATTCACCTTTGCTAAATTAAAGCATAATTTAGAGTGAAAAAAGCCCCCAAACTTTTTAAAGAAAGTATAAACTGACTCTTGCTACATCACCAGCACTTTTTTTTTGGCCTACGGAACTTGTCACAATGCATTCTGGCAGCTCACTAGAATCAGAAACAGTCAAACATCTCAATTTTCCCACTGCAATACAAACTTTCACTGGACATCCACAGACAAGACAGTTTGTAAAAAGCAGACTGACAGTCAGAGGGTGGGAATAATCGGCTCCTATCTCACTGACAGCGATCAATATCCTAATCAAGCCACCCTCTAAAGAGCTGGCAGCCCATCAGTGCTATTGATCAGACAGGCAGAGCAGAAGAACCGCAGGAGAGAAGCCGAGCTGTGCGGGCATCTTCCCCTCTGTGTTATTCAGAGATCAAATCAGCCGCACTATAGGAAACTGCCTGTGACACAAGCTTGCCTTTATCTGCTTAATTCCAACCTGTTCTTGGGCATGGAGCAACTACTAATCTGTTTAGCGTTATAATGAGGTGAGGCTCAACAATAGACGACTTCCAGCTACACTCTCAATTTTTGCTCATACTGACAACTTTGACTCTTCCCTGACCGGGATTTTTTAAAGTGCAAAGGGACAGGAAGGCATGTGGTCTGTGAGGCTGTCTGTAACAACATTAAGATTGGCTTAATATTCCCCAAAATTTTGACACACAAAGACTTTAAGCTATTGTTTCAGTAATTGAAAAGAAAAGAACAAACAAAAAACAATTCACATGTTCTTTCTGATGCCGTTGAAACGAAATGAACCGGAACGATGGGAACAAAATGAAACGAAACACAACAGAAAAAACAAAACAAAACAAAAAAGATAACATAACAACATAACATAATAACATAACAACATAACATAATAATACTAGATTTCTTTTTTCACAAATAAGGATTTATTGATAATGTATACTACTTTGGGTTGTCAAAATAAAATAAAATAAAATAAATTTAAATTAAATTAAATAAAAAAACACACACACACAAAAGTTATGCAATGGCAAAAGTTTGCAATGACTATCACATTAATGTACTGTAAATTCACCAGGATCACTAGGAACAGCTATGAAATGATAAAACTGTGTGCATTCATCTGCTTCTTTCTCAATAAAAAATGAGCGGAGAACAGAACATCTAGAACTACCTATATAAATTGTGTGCGAACAAGACCTGTAGGTAAAACAGCTTCCCTTGTCTCTTATAAAGAGCTTTTTATGACTGTTATATATTCACAGAAAGCAGACAGTGAAAGTACTGACTTGTTTTGAGGAGAGAAGAGGAAGACGGACCAGTCTTCTCTGGTCTCACACCAGTCCGGTCTGTACACCTCCATCATCTTCTGGATCCGGAAACACAGACTCTGCCGACAGAAAAAGATGTATTTAGTTAAAGATCTGTTGCCAACAATGATGACTGAGATTAACTCTCCACAATTGAAGGTGGAAGAACATTCTTGGAAACACATTTGGTAGTTGAAGCAGTTATGAAACGCAGCTATCCAATGTTCCAGGTCCCTTGGAGCCGCAGTGTTACTCTTAATTGCTTACAAAACAAGAGAGTCTGGCTGTAAAAACAAGAGTCTGGCTTTAAATTAAAAACTGAAATCCTACTGCCATCTGTTAGTGTTCCTCCTCAACAGATAATAATTGAGTGATTTTAATTGTGTAGTTGATTGTATGAACAATTGGCGGTGTGTCAAGATTATTTACATTGTGAGTGCAAAAGCTTTTTTACAGGCAAAACTCCTACCCATAATCATCAGATATCTCATTATTGAAATTCAATCATTTAAAATACTACTCTAATCTTCATCAAAAAACTAATTTGTTAACTCTTACATCCATTTCTTACAGATGACAACAAAATTGAGCCAAAAATAAAATAAAATAAAATAAAGTTAAATTAAATTAAATTATACATAAATAAACAAGCAAGATTCCTAAAGTCATATATTACCTTATAAATGTCTAGGTTTGTAGAACTTTAAATGTTTCAGTAGGAAGTTTCTTTTTATCATCAAGAGTAAATGAGTAAATTTGATAAAAATGTAAAAAAATATGAAATTGTGTGTTTGTGTGTGTGTGTGTGTGTGTGTGTGTGTTTGGGGAGGGGTGGGGTGGCTGATCATTTAAAATAAAATTTCAATTTAAATATATATTTTTAAAAATGTATTCACTTCTGCTATGGCAAAGCTGAATTTTCAGCTGTGACTGCTCCAGTCCTCACTTTCACATGATCCTTCAGAAATCCTTTTAATATGCTTATTTGATGTTCAAGAAACAATTCTTATTATCATCAATGCTGAAAAAAGCTGTAGTGATTAATATTGTTAATATTGTAATAACTCCACATTTTTTGGTAAGGAAACTTTTAGTAGAATGTTCAAAATAACCACATTTATTTAAAATAGAAATTATTTGGAACTTCATAAATATATGATATATATATATATATATATATGATTAGCCCTCCAATAAATGTTTTATTATTTAAAAAAAAAATTTAAAATATTAAAAAAATAAGTGTTGTTTAACAGAGAATATTTTTTTTACATAATAGTTTTAATAATACAGTACATAATATTTTATTAGTTATTTTGCAACATACTAGTATTCAGCTTAAAATGAAATTGAAAGACTTAACGGGCGGCGCGGTGGCGCAGTGGGTAGCCTCACAGCAAGAAGGTTGCTGGTTCGAGCTCCAGCTGGGTCAGTTGCCATTTCTGTGTGGAGTTTGTCCAAAGTCCAAAGACATGCGCTACAGGTGAATTGGGTAAGCTAAATTGTCCGTAGAGTATGTGTGTGAATTGGAGTGTATGGGTGTTTCCCAGTGATGGGTTGTGGCTGGAAGGGCATCCGCTGCGTAAAACATATGCTGGATAAGTTGTGGGTTCATTCTGCTGTGGCAACTCCAGATTAATAAAGGGACTAAGCCGAAAAGAAAATGAATGAATGAATGAATGAAAGACTTACAAGGCAAGTTGGGGTAATTAGGCAAGTTAATGGATAACAGTGGTTTGCTCTGTAGACAATCAAAAATATCTTTCTTAAGGGGGCTAATAACATTGACCTTCAAATTGTTTTTCAAAAATTAAAAACTGCTTTTATTCCAGTCAAATAAAACTTTCTTCTGAAGAAACAACATTATAGGAAAGAATTTTTGCAAAAGAATACAAATTTCACAGGAGGGCTAGTCATTTTTTACTTCGACTGTATATGCAAAAGGTCTTCATTAAACTTCATTTGAAAGGCAGATCAACATTTAATTTGTTATTGGAAATAATTTCCCCTTCACAGTACTTACTGTAGGTCCCATTTCAAATGTCCCTTCAATTATGACTCAAACCTCATATTCAAATAAGGTGTGAAGGCACATCATTCCAGGGCTAACGCTGATGACCCCAAACATCAGTGGCTGTCATAAGCAACTGCAACTTGCCAGTTTAAAGGTGAATGAGATTTGAGAGCAAATTGACAATTAGTAAATATGGAACATTTTGATCTATTACTCCCCAAACACTATCATATGGATCATATTCAAGAGTCTGAATATGACATAGTACTTTTAAGAGGCTTTTTTGAAGCTTCACAGCACCCCTCTATCACTTTCATTGGAATGATAAGACCAATAACAACAATCAACAACAACATAAAAAATCTCCCTTTGTGTTCCAGGGAAGAAAGAAAGTCTAATGTGTTTGAAACATAATAACGATAAGTAAATAATGAAAGACTGGGTGAACAATTGTTACCCATCCACAGTTTTACGAATATGCCTACTGAATTTTAATTACGGGTAGCACGTCTAGTTCTGGGAAGCTTCCATTCAAAAGAACTGAACCAAATGATTTCAGTTTATATGGTTGCTCTACAAATAATCCATATACATAGTCTAAACTGAGTGAGAGGTGCAGTTTGTTTCACTTTATGCTTTATATTTATTCGCAATGAAAATTACATAACTTGGTGACACTAAACAATAAGGATCCATTAGTTCCTTCCTGTTGATCACGGCTCACACTGCTCACAACGATTGTAGAATGTCACACTGCACAAACATGGCTCCGATGTCACACTGTAAGATCTCAGTTGCCATAATGTCAGACTGAACAACAATGAAAACTCACATGGATTTTGACGTCATTCATCCGTGACACTTTCACTATCCTGCGTTCTGAAATGATATCTTACAGCAAACAGAAACAATCTATAGCGCCAATTTTGCACACAGTGTGCCTCAATAATAAAACCAGTAAGAAAAAACTGCTTTGATATTTCCCCATGGCGGTTTGAAGTTATCGCGCAGATTGTGTCATCAGATTCAGTGCTCCTATTGGTTCTGATTGAAATATCTGATCGTAACAGCTATTAAGCGGCTGTTGGTGAACATGTCAAACCAACGATCAAAGATCACAGATTTTAGCATAGGATTTCCCAGTCTCAGACAACAAAATCATTGCTGAAAACCCACAGTGTGAGCAGGGCTTTAGTTAATGTATTTAGTTACAAACATAAACAAACAACAGACAATAAATTTATTACAATATTTTTACAGTATAGTTAATGTTAGTTAGTTATTATAAACAAGCACAAATTTGCATTTTAATAATGCATTAGTAAATGTTAAACTGTGATTAATAAATGCTGTACAAGTATTGTTCATTCTTAGTTCATGCTAGTGAATACATAAACTAATGAAACCTTATTTTAAAGTGGGACCCATAATTTTAAATAAAATAACGCATGGTATTTTACATAGCATTATCATCATATCTGCGGCAAGAGATCTTATGAGTTTACTCTTATTTTTGTTTCTCCGATTATTTTTGTTTATATTCTATAAAGTACACGATGTCTGTAAAATGTATGGGATATGAGTCTAGCGTTTCTGGGGTTATTCCTGGCCTGCTGAAAGTCATTTGTTAATTCTAATAAGTTTCCTTTTAACATCAAAAGATTGAACCCCCCCCCCCCCCCCCCAGTTAAAAAAAAAATTCACTGAATAAATTTTTTTAACCATTTACCAAAAGTTTCTTTCACAATTTACATAAAGTAACATGAGACAGGGATTTTCACAGTGAACTTACATAGTCCAGCTCATCCTCCAGATCCTCCCTGTCCTTGCGTGTGTTGACCTGAGGGTAGACTTCATTGATGATTTGCGGTTGGACTGATGGTGTTTTCCCATTACAGTCCTGGTGCTCTCCAACGCTTCCCAGACCCCCAGAGAAGCTCTTCTTGCGCTGGCGGGGGTGCAGAGGAGGCAGGGCTGGTCCCGGCACCTGCAGAAGCTCCGGGAGCTCCAGAGACAGAGCCCTGCGTTCTCTGCGTTGTGGAAAGTGTCTGGGGAGCAGAGGCGGATGGAGAGGCAGAGGTGGTGGAGACAACAGGGATTCCTGCTCAGCGGGATGACAGTGAGGGCTACGGACTCGTAAACTGCCTCCGCCCCCCATCCCCAAACATCTGGAGGACCGTCCCAAGCTGTTCCAACTCGACCTGCGGCTCCATATTCCTGGTCGTGCGGGGAGTCCCCAGTTGTGGTACAGAGAAGCTCGTCCCAGACACTAATGCACAGAATGCAAATTGTGAGTCAATATTTAAAGTTGATTTTAAGCACACAACATGTTGAATCATGCCAAATTCAATGTACAAGACTGGAACAATTATTTTGCTTACAAAATAAAATAAAACTTAATTATCTATTGTATTAAAATGATCTGTTAATTTATTCATGTGATGGCAAATAATATATAGCTGGGCTGTTACTTAGGAAAACCTTATCTTAATTTATATTCTTAATACAATTTTCCCTCATTTCCCCCACTATTGCAGTTATCTTTTTCTTTCTCTCTTCATTTATTTTTTAAAGTGACCTTGAGTTATGTTAAACAGTATATTTTGTTGGAAGTAATCATTAAGGTGATCCTTTAATTGCTACTATGTTGCTCTATTTTTGGTATTCTGGTGCAAGTTCTTATGAATCTACCTAAAACAACAGACAGCGCATACAAATAAACCATGTTTTCAAGTCATTCTTAGCAAATTCCCCTACCATAAAACCCTTGTAAAAACCCAACCGCATCACAAAAAGCTGTTATTATTTAAACCATTGTGAAAACATAATTATGTAGTTTTTAAGTTGCTCTCAGCTCTTGGAGTGCCCCCTCAACGACCCTCTGCGCGAATGCTAATATAGCGCTAGCTAGATAAGTAGAGACGGCTCTAAGTGCTGAGTAAGTGTCTTATTAATGGTTTGCTAAATGCTAATACATGCAGAGCTGATGGATAATTATTGTGTTCTTTGTGCTTTTTAAAGGGGTTTTGGATTGCTGGAGTGGTATGATATAGCTTTGGTGAGTAAAACCCTGTAATGAATGGCAGGTTGATGGAAGCATGCACAATAGCTCACCAGCGTGGTTTGCTCCAGGCTAGCCCTGCCCAGAGAGCTAACGCTGCTCTTGCGTGAACCCAGGGCAAAGCTCAGCCTTTCAGATGGGTAAAAGCCCCTGGCATTGGGTGCAGGTGCCAAATCCAGATGTCCGTTGGGGGTCAACGTGGAAATCTTGGGATCTGCACAAACACACATGCCATGACTCATTAGATCACAAAAACATCCAAGGAATTCGAGGTCTGAGAAGTACTAGGTGGCTTATCGCAAAGTACGATAACTTGAAAAACTACTTGTTTTGTGTTTCTGGTGCGGAATTAAGAAGTATGTTTCACCAGGGCTATTAAAGTTTCAAGCTTCTGTGGTTTCTGGTATCTCTTAACCCCACTCTAATGCCAGGCAACACTGGTGGGAGCATGTAAGTTTGTCTTGTGCCTGTGGAGAGCTTTAGTCTGTATATGCATTATTTATAACATCATGTCTCGGACCACACAGTGCCATGATTCTGTCTCTATTACCAAATATTAATGACATTTCAATGCAGCATTCTCAGTTGCTTATTTTTGAAGTTTTAAACAAAATGTAAACATGCGGATGGTTTACCCAAAACTGAAAATTCTGTCATCGCTTATTTACAGCATTCTTCACTTGTTCCAAACCAGTTTGAGTTTCATTCTTGTGCTGAACATTAAAAAAATAAATTTTGAAGAAATCTGGAAACCTGTAACAATTCACTTCTGCAGTATTTGTTTTTCCTACTATGGAGGTTACAGGTTTTCAGCTTTCTTCAAAATATCTTCTTTATTGTTTAACAGAATAAAGATACTCATAAAGGTTTGGAACCACCTGAGCGAGAGTAAATAGTGAGTGATTTTCATTATTTAAGTCTGCAATTCAGTACCTGACAGCTGGAGAGAGTCCTTTTTCTCTGTTTCTTCTAAATTACAAGATGATCTGTCATCATCCGAGTAGGAACGGTTCGCATCACCCTGTCCCAGAGAGAAATAAATTAATACATAAAATTGGGAAATTCAAACACAGCACGAGAACAAGACAGTTTGAGTTATGAAGTAAATACATGTCAAATTAACAGGCACATATTTCAATTTGAAAGGACAAGTACAAACTTCAGCTGGATTTGGTTGTCATTTCACCTTTTAGTGCTCAATCCTGTTCTGTACACACAGAGTTCAGCCATTTATTGGTGTCACAATCAATCATATTCAGCACCTGAACTGAACACTGAAAATGCAGGTAGTGACAATTGCTTAAAAAAAAAAACTCTACACAATGTGTAAAGAACTGAAAAAGTTTCAATATTTAAATGTGCTCTTTTGCATGAATTGAGTGACAAATTACAAGTAGCAAATACATTTTGAGCCATTGGTGTTGCCAGATATTGCTAGAAAAATAAAAACAGCAAAAAAAGAACAAGACTACAATAAACTTGAACATAAACTCTTTATCTTAGAAATAAATAAGCCACGTTCCAAAATATCCCTTGCCTACTTTATAACTTTACTAACTTCATTAACGCATAGTTAACTTCATTAAAGATGCTTAAAGGGATAGTTCACCCAAAATGAAAATGATGTCATCATTTGTTTACCCTTGACTTGCTCCAAACCAATTTGAGTAAACAAAAGAAGATACAGTATAACACTGCAACCAAACTAGTAGCCATTGACATCCATAGAAATAAAAATAAATACTATGGAAGTCAGTGGTTACCAGTTTCCAACATTCTTTAATGTTATCTTTTGTGTTCAACAGAAAAAAAACAAAAAACAAGAAACAACTCAAAGTCAAGGTGAATTATGTAAATGAAGTAAATGACGACAAAGTTTTGTGTGAACTATATCTTTAATAAACATCCCTTACAATAAGTGGACTCGAAAGCAATCTTCGAAACATTAACATTTCGAGTTAAAAATCGCAGACCATAACAAGTCTTTGGTCACTGTAATATTAGAGTCAATAACTACAATTTCAGGAGTGAGTTTTGTTCTGCACACACCTAAGCTAAACAAATAAAACACAAAAGACTGGGACAGAATATGTCTTCTAACTAAATAACTAAACAGCCCTAAGCATTGTTTAATAGATGTGTCAATCTCGTTGACCTCCCTCTGAAAGTCAGACACATTTGCTCTAGTTCCCCACTCACCCAAACACAGTTTCTCAGATCTAGACCATAACCTGCAGGCCCACTTCTACAAGCTCCCTGGAGAGATAACCTACTCCTGCAGTCTGCATACCTGCCCGCGAAGCCCTATTTATACGAGTCTGCACATCGAAAATATATTCACCGGCAAGAGCAACAAAAGCCTCTGGAAAAATGCCCTGGGACAGTGTTAGCGATTTGAGCCACGGCATGTTCTTGCTGTCATTTTGTTGCCAAACACCAGCACAAATTATCCCCTATTATGAAAATAGTCACAGCCTTAAGGTTCATTTCATGATAACTTATTCAAATTCTCTAAGTAAGCGTGAAAGTTTCATATTGAGCAGGTACACCCACAAGTTATTCAGGGTTCCCATTTTATGCCAAATATCAAAATTCCTGACTTTGCCCTGACTTTCACTGACTTAAAAGCTGAATTTCCATGGCATCTAATGAACAGAAAAATAGGCCGCTGTTGTGCTTATTATTTTATGATAAATTATTAATAGATGTGTTTAACAATAATATTAAAATGGTCATAGTTTGAACTGCCACAATGAGAACAAGAATGGACAATTTATTACTTTGTTCTTACTACGAGGTGCTCCTTCTCCTATATTTGATAGCTCAATAGTAGTTTTACAAACCTTATATTTAGCTATTCTGTCATATACTTTTTAATACCCAGTCTTTGAAGTAGTCATTCTCAAGCCAAAGCTCTTAAAATGTATATTATCATTGCATCATAGTTAACAGGTCTGCTAAGTCTGGTAATTAAAATGAAATTAATAAAATGAAACCTGAAAAAAGCCTAACCATACAAAAATTCATCAAAACATCAAGTGAATG
>CAIGQV010016547.1:11604596-11620311 GCA_903798115.1 Danio jaintianensis | reverse complement strand
GTGTGTGTGTGTGTGTGCGTGCATGCGTATGTGTGTGTGTGCGCGTGTGTGTGTATGTCCATTTGAATGTGTCCCTCTGCACTTTTATTTACTTCTCTGACGCCCTGCTCGGTCTGTAACCTGGCAACCACACACACACACACACACACACACACACACACACACACACACACACACACACACACACACACACACACACACACACACACACACACACACACACACACACACACACACACACAGTGAAAATACATATTTTACTCCCCGCAGTGCAACAGTGAAGATCGTGTGAGGATATGATTATGATTTCAGTTGTGAAGGGGTGATAGAGAGCATAAGCACAGACTAACCACTACATAACTAAAGCTAAATTGGATTACTTGTTTATTTTAGGGGTGGACAACAGAACAGAGTATGATTTTCCAACCACATACTGCATTTGATTTTCTTTCAAAAGATTTCTGACACAAACTGCACACTTAAACAAGCACGGATTAAAATTCTGCACACATAAAACCATATTATATTTTGATGGAATTCTTTTCATCAGACACAATCAGTGTTTTTTTGTGTGTGTGTGTGTGTGTGTAGTGGTGTTTTTTATGTATAGCAAACTATCAAACATGTTCCCTCAGGAAAAGGAGGAGGAAGAGGAGGAGAAAGGGGAAAAAGAGGGAAGAGAGAAGAGAAAGAATAAGAAGAATGCGAATAAGAGTAATAATAATAAGAAGATAAAGAAAAAAATAATAAAAATAATAAAAAGAAAAATAATAAGAAAAGTAAAAATTAAAAGATGTTATGACTTCTAATTAATTTTTCAGTATGAGCAAATGACTAGGAATGACAAATGGCAATAAATGGTCACTAATAAACAGCACATGTGCTACAAACCAGTATGTCTATGACAATTCATGAACACTAAAATTATATGATAAGAAAGTAAAACTGTTTGCAACCTCAAGAAGTATAACAACCGATGTGTGACTAAAACAAAAACATTGGACGTAACCATAAGTCTTGATACATTTAAGTTATAATGATTGTGCTTGTTCTTATGTGAAAAATAAAGTGTACTGGTGAGCATACTGTATAAGTTTTCCAGGTGGGTGTACTGTAAATAAATTTTCAATTGCACTGCATTTAGAGTGCCATCTGTATGATCAAACTTCACTGTTCCACATAATTCATTCATATTCTCCCAACACAAATTGATTAAATTTACAGATTTAGAAAATTTAAGTGGATTGAACATTAAAAAATAAGTTGTCCCAATGAAATCTCAAGAATTGTGTTGTTTCAACTCATTTAAAAAAAGTAGTTTGAACAAGCAACAAAAAACTTGAGTGTTAACACAAAATCCCTACCACTAATTCACAATCTGTCAGAAAAACTGACAAGCAATGAAAATTCTCAGTTCTACAGGACTGTTCTTGGAATGCTGTTCAACCAAAGATTCCATGCACCAGAGCTTGCTGTTGTATATAAATATGGACAGGGTACATAATGAAAGTCACCCTCTCTCAATAGGCATGTCAAACTTTTTTTTCTTTTTGTATTACTCGGTATTAACTGGGATCTTCAGTGATCCGAACACAAGAGGTCAACTGAGACATTACCTTTTACACCTGGCATTAACATTTGTTTAAATGCGTCTCTAGTGACCACTTGTGTTTGGATTTAGCTGAGCCTCTTATTGCTTTCATGCTCTAGAGCACTTTCACAGAAGCACTCTGCAGACAGTGCATTGTGCGACTACTATTGAATAAATTAACCCAAGTTACGAAGACAAGCAAATCTAAATGATCTGCTCTTCAACTCTAATTTTGATTGCAATCTGTGCTTTTAAGAATAATGCAGGTAAGTACAGTGGATATCAAAATTATTAACCCTCCTTATAAAATTTGTATTCTTATTGAAATATTTCCTATGTGTTGCTTAATGGAGAGAAGACATTTTAAACATACTAGTTTTAATAACAATAATAATTTTAATTTTTAAGGACTAATTTCTTTTGCCAGTACCATCATGACAGTGCAAACTATTTTACTAGTTATTTTGCGAGATACTAGTATTGAGCTTAAAGTGCAAATAAGAGGCTTAACTAGGTTAATCAGGCAAGTCGCTGGACAACAGTGATTTGTTCTGTAGCCAATCAAAAAAAAAAATTTTAAGGGCACTAATAATAATAACCTTAAAAATTAATTAACAAAAATTAAATTCTGCTTTTACTCCAGCCCAGCAAAAAAATAAATAATAATTGTGAAAAAAAAGAAAAGAAAATACAGTGAAAATGTCCTTGCTTTGTCAAACATCACTTGGGAAATATTTGAAAAAGAATTAAATTCTCATGGGAGGGCTTATAATTTTGCCTTTAACCGTATGGCAACCTTGTTTTAATGTACTTTCTTACAACACATCCCATTCCATAATGATTTTTAGGCCAGTATGTGGAGATCAGGGGATCCTTTGTGGTTGTTCAAATGCAATCAACCACTTGTGATCGGACTGAAAACAACGCACCTTATTACCAGTAGTGCTAAAGTAACACAAAACTGCTTCATGACTAGTCTAAATGATGTCCGCTCAGTCTTGAGCATCTCTTTAATCTTCAGCCAGTGTCACATTCCAGCAGTAAGCATACCTCTGAAGCATGCTGGGAAGGATCATGTGACAGCTCTGGCAGGGTGCATGTGTCAGGGTGACAGGGTCTCTGTCAGGAAGTGTGTGAGACTGCCGAGATGGCGGCAGGGGTCCGTTATTCTGATGGGCTCTAATTAACTACTAATGCTTTCACTCCGCTGACCTACACAGGATTAGCCTCTGTCATTAGCTACAACACACACACGCAATTCCCTTTACTAGCCATTTGTCGAACTACAATGGATTTTGGCGTTTCCAGCAGAGCCTTCGGTTGTCTTGAATGCAGGAAACTGGAAAGCTAAAGAACGGCACAAATAGCTACAACAAATACCAGCAGGCCTCTCCGCTATCTGACCCGCACATCTCATTCCCAAATCCATTCCTTTATTCCTTTAGTCTCCTGCTGTCTCTCAGTCTCAGATCCTTTTCCCCCTTATCCTCGGGGCATTTCTTTCTCTCTCGTCTTTAATCTTGGGAGGAGACATTATCCGAAGCACATCTCACTGCAGGGTTGTCTCGTTCTCTGCCGTTCCTACTATCCAAGAAGGGCCCAAGAACCGCCTGCCATCTCTAAACATGGTGCCGAAGCGAAGATAAATTCAGTTCATAGTGTCCAGCTATTGATTCTTCACTATGTTGTTCATTGTCTAATTGATCTCAGTTGACTTCTAAATGTGCTGTTTAGCTAATATCTGCATCCTCGAAACCTTCAGGCCGTCAATCGGGAGGTCTGCAGTTTTAGTTTGTCAATAAAAGCCTGATCTGGGTGCATCTCTGGGGAATAACTGTAGGGATTTTTTTTTCTCCTACAAGATTTTAACTTCAGATGCGATGCGCCATATGGCTGAACTAATCGAACTGATATTGTGCTTAAACGTCTATTAGCTGGTCTTGCATTAAAATGACTGTATTAATTTTGCACTTACAGATGGCTTTCTAAACACTAAATATGATTGCCAATTTGTTTTAGATTTAGAACAGAAAAAAGTTATTAAGTAGTAGTAGAGATACACAATATATCAATATCTAAGTGGTTATTGGCTAAAATTAGACATTTCCTAAATTTGTCTTAATATTCATTGCAGTTATGATTTAAGGAAGTTGATTTACCCCCAAAAAAATTATGAAAGAAAACAAATAAATAATAATTGTAATAATAATAATAAAATAAATAAATTCATAATAATAATATTTATTTATATTCAGTCATTCATTTATTCTTTAGCTCATTCTGATATACATACATATTTTGATTTGCAACATTAAAAAACAAAACAAACAAACAAAAAAACCTAATGCTTTGTTATAGGAAACAATGTTATCTTCAAGTGTATCCCTAATTAGTAAGCATTGTGTTGAATGTTTGAGTGTTGTAGTATGTTAAGCTGTATTTGTGTGTCCAAGGGAGAGACATGACCTTTTTGTTCTTACCAATGAGACCAAACATCCAGTTCACCCTCTGGCCCTGGTAAAGGTCACCAAACTTTAGGTCCTCCCAGACGACATATGCCATCTAAACCCACAGACTACAAGTTCTCGATAATTAGGACACATGCTTTATCTCTGAACAGATGCACACCAACTTACAATGATGAGGAATATAAAATAGATGAAGTTGTAGAAGGAATGTGCATCCATGACGTAGTACATGATTTCCACCCAGCCCTCCAACGTGATCACCTGCACAAACCAGATCAGAACACATTTAGCCTCTATATACAACTAGTAAAGGATGATTAGATGATTCATCACAAGTCGACAGTTGAGAAATCTATATGTATCCTCTATTGAAGAATAGTTTCTCTATTGGATAAATCGCAGATTAAGCGACTATATTTTTTATTCAAATAAAAGTTGTATCAGGATGTATTGGGTTAATCTTCATTTTAAGTCATTTTGATTTAACAACTTGATTTAATAACTTTAAAAAGTAAAAAATAAAACCCATATAACTGCATACCCTGACTTATCCTAAATGTGTGTATATTTAATTTACATTTAGCAGATGCTTTTGTCTAAAGTGACTTACAAATTAGCGATTCAACAAGAAGAGGCAATACAAACAAGAAGTGCTTATACAATGGAACTGTTAGTGCTTAGAGATTTAAGAGCTGGAGTAAGGAAGGGAAGGGGGTTTTATTAAATTTTTTTAATTGCTCAAGTGTTTGCGGAAGAGGTGGGTTTTTAGTTGTCGTTTGAATGATAACAGTAAATCTGCAATTCACGTAGGGAATGGTAAGATCAATCCACCAGCAAGGAACAGCGAATGAAAAGGTTCTGGAAAGTGACTTAGAGCCTCTTTGTGATAATTCACTCTAACATTGTTGTTTTATTTAAATTACAAAACACAAAAGAATTGTGAGTATTTCTATCTTGAATGGCCATATCAGTCAAATTGACAGCATGCATTCCAGCATCCGCTACTTTTTCCTATGCCTGTTGTTGCCTAGCAACAAATTGCTAACAAAAACATACATTTCTCATACCAAAAACAACTTTACTTCAGAAATTGTACAAATTTTACTGCAGTGAAAAACTTTGCTCCCCTCATTTCCAGACAAAGTAAGGTCTGCATCTTTGAGGGCAATCCAGTAACTTTTACACAATTATAGACAATATACATAAAAAAAAAAAAGTTTATAATTTTAGGGTAATTTAGGGTAGTAATTATTTCATAAAATATGACTATTCAAAACTTAAATCTAAAATCTCAACAGAAGCTTAGAATGTAAATATGATGTGACATGTTTTTTTATAGGAGTGGTGAAAATGACCCTGTGGTAGTTACAGAACTCTAGTAGTTCCAATATTCATTTCTCTTCTCACTAAATATCTTGTCATCTTTGTCATTTAAATTTTTTTCTTCTAACCACATTTGCATTCATAATACAATGCAATATACCATGTGTGTGTACACAGTTCATAATGGATGTATGTGTATATATACAGTCAAGGCCAAAATGATTTATACCCCAGGGTATTTTTTTCTTACTAGCTAGGCTGTTCTTACTTTCCTACTTCATATATTATAAATATATATTCTCAAAACTACTTTATATCAGGGTAATTAACAATCTTATTAATTCAAAATGAAAACAGGCAGTTTTTTCTTACTTTATTTGGAATTTTATTTGTCTAAAGCTTTGTTTTAGCATAGTGTTTGATTGACAGGTGTGTAGGCGGCCTTTCACTGTTGCCCAAGACACATCAAGATGGATTAGCACTTGCAGCACACCACACAAGCAATGTGGACACATGTATTTCTAAATGCGCTTTAAGTGAGTGCATCACAAATTGCTTCTGATTTATTTAATGCTGTTGATTTATTACAAGATCACCCGAAAAAGACGATCTGAGAGAACAGATTCCTCGTTTTAGCAAATGCCACCTGACTTTGATCTCATACCTGAAATATCACGATCCATGCGTATCCTATGTTGTCGAAATTAATAGCTCCTTTATGAGGATTGGTGTGCCCAGTGTGACAGCGGGTGTAGTACTGATTCCAGTTCACACAGAGGCCCATGGCAGATGCGCTGCCATTGACCAGCGGCTCGGCGCTCAGACCCAGAGCCTGACGGTGAAGCGCGTCCTCTTTATCCAGACAGCACTCCCGTCCACCCTCTCTCCGAGCAGGCACATCGCTGCAGGACATGATGCCGTTATCCTGAGCCAACGAGCAGATGAAAGGCCGCTCGTCATCCTCCTCAGGCTGATAATATGGTGTGGGAAGGGTGAGGCCAGATGTGCTGAGGACAAGATGAGGGAAGAAGTCAAGACTTTTAAAAACATGCAGTTAAACATTAAACAAATATTCCTTGAAAGTGAATAACACCAAGTCTGTAATTCAGTATATTTATCTTCTTGTCTATTTGAAAATATCTAATCATCTCTATAAAAAAATATGTAAATATCCTTATAACAAGATGCATTTAAAAATATATAGATAAAAAAAAGAGATGACAATATATCATCTGATGTAACTATATATTTATTTATTTCTCTTTTATATTTACTAACATAAATACATACTAAGACCTGTTTGCTATAAAAAAGGAGAAAAAATTAAATTAAAATTAAATTAAATTAAAATAAATAAATATATATATATTTATTTCCAACGTTATCAAATAAAATAGAAACTGACTAACTGATTTACTAATTAACTAACTACTGTAAATATGAGGCAAATAAGCTGAAACTGAAAGGTTGCCATCAGTCAAGGCAGCTGAAACCTCTCTCAACAGACCTGAAATTTCAGAGCAGCATCCAGTATGGATTCATTCCACAACAGAGTGACTGAGTGTGCGCACATGTGTATGAAACTCATTTTTCTGCGAGTGACCCATTGAGGGCAGCCTGCCCCTTAATCACAGTGTTCTACTGCCCAGAAATAGCTGTTTCCATCAGCCACTCACCCTCTCATACACATAACAGGGTCACAATGACTACTTATCCTCCCAATCCCCCTCTCTTTTACTCCTTTTTTCCCTCTCTTTCCTCTTACACTTATCCATACATACAAAAAGATGCATCAACATGCAATACAATTTCTGTTCACGCACACACATAGCATAGCACATGCAAGCCACCGTCACACTGACCAATCAATGTCTCTATTGCTTTGCGGTCTAGACAGTTAATCTAAATGCACACACACACACACACACACACACACACACACACGCACACACGCACACACGCACACACGCACACACGCACACACACACACGCACAGCTCCCACGACAGCCATGTTGGAGGTAATGGATGCCAAGAAAGGATTGGTTCATCATCCCCGGGGTGTAATTCTCCCCATTTGGACGGAGGACTCCTCCACTGACTCGCAGCTCGATAAAGGCCAAGAATGTTTCTGCTGTCGTGGATGATGTTTTTCCTTTGCCCTTCAACAACACGCCAGCCAAAAGATCTGAAGCATTCGATACCAGTAATGAGCAATGGTATATCAGGCTACACCAGAGAAAGCAATTTGTCTAGGTGGACCACCGTGGCGACACTCATGCAAGGATATGCATGTGGGTTAGTGACATGATGTTGCATTTTCACTGTCACACAGAACAAAAATAAATATAATTTGTATTGCCATAGTTTAAAATGTAGTAAATGGTTAAACATTACATGGACCTCTTGTTTTGAAAACTGCAGTGTTATTACTTTTTTAAATTCAAATCTCAAAACTGTTCTATGGTATTGTAGTTAGAGTAATAAATTACTCTAACTCTTATAAGTAAAATATAAAATTGTAAAAAAAAATTATAAAAACTTTAAACCTGGTTTTACAAGAGGCTGTTTTTAGTAAATCGCAATCATTTTCTTTATCCATATATTTCTAAAAACATAGGAATTTCATACATTTTGTCACTGAAAACCATGTTCTCTGGTGCGACACTATATGTGGCAATTCCACGGAAAACGTACATTTTTTGCCTCATATTTAGTTAGTTAATTAATTATTTAGTAAGTCGGTCTGTCCGTTTTTTTATTTTTTATTTATGATAATGTTGGAAACAAATCTGTCTGACTTCTGACATTCATCATCTGTCTGCAGTATATTTTTATGTTATGCATACTATATTTTAGTTATTTTTATATTACAATGACAAACTACTGTTGTTTTTATTGTGCTTGATTTCAAAAAAGTTTTAAAATAAAATGCTTTTTTAATAAAAATATGTATTTAATATATTTGATAATATACTTTCAAAACAAGTTTTAGTATTTATTTGTTAGAACCTATATTATATTGTATAATGTAAATAATATTATACATTATAGAGTATAATATAGGTTCTAACAAATAAATACTAAAACTTGTTACATTAATATTGAAATATCAAAAAATATATTTGACAATCATAGAGAAAAAATAAATTATATAAATTAATAACAAATATTAAAAAGACTATATGAAGATATGTGATAAACAATGAAAATAAATCTCTCTCACGCTATTTGAATATAAACCGCCAACTATTCCACCATATGTTTTACACAGCGGATGCCCTTCCAGCTGCAACCCCGTACTCAGAAACACCCACGTTCACACATACACTATGGCCAATTTAGTTCATCCACTTCACTTATAGCGCATGTCTTTGGACTGGGGGAAACCGGAGCACCAGGAGGAAACCCACACGAATACGGAGAACATGCAAACTCCACACAGAAATGCCAACTTGCCCAGCCATGACTCAAACCAGCGACCGTCTTGCTGCGAGTCAACAGTGCTAACTACTGAGCCATCGTGCCACCTGTTATAATACAGTAAAAGTAAAAAAAAAAAACAGCGAAAGAATTGATAAAGTTAGTGACCCTTATAATATCACAAACATCAGACTTCGAACTACATAAATATAACTATTATATATATTTTTTCTGTTATAACATTTCTATTGTAACATATTTCACGGCCTATTTGTCAACTACCCATGTGCACATTTCCAACGCACAAATCTAATCAATGCCTGTGATTATGGTAAATTGAGCCAATGCATCAAACCATCATGGAGACGTATGAATTCTCCTGTAGGCTTTTGCGCTACACACACTGAGATTTCTCCTATAAACGTCAGTCCTCATTTTCAGCACAACAGTCAAGCCGGACCACACAGCACCGCTTTCCTTAAAGAGCTCAGCAGTATGGCGACAGCCAGAGGGGTTTGAAAAGAAAGACGGAGTGACAGAGAATCAGTGGGTCTGTCAGGGCTCTGCGAGGAGTGCTGGAGTGGGAATGATGTTTGTGCCAGTGCCAGGGCTCGGGCACAGCGTGGCAGCACACTAAGACGCACAACGCAGCGTGGCACAAAGCTAACACCCCACTGTGGCACAAAATACCATTCCACTGCCAACGAGACGGCTCTCACACGTGGAGATAATTGACCAATGACTGACAAGCTGTTTGCGGGTCGTCACAGGTGGGTGGGTGTTAAGGATCGCAACATAAAATCAACCCAGGAGAGCAATGTGGCTTTCTGGGTTGACATTGCGACTTTCAGGGTCGACTTATATTCTAGGCATGTGCTAAGGAGCAAGTTAAATAGATTTTTTCGATGGCTATTAGCTTAGCTAACATCAGTGATCTTAAAGGGATAGTTCACCCAAAACTGAAAATTCTGTTACCTTTTATTAACCCTTTATTTCTACAGTTTGACATTCTTCTGTTGAACACAAATGTAGAAATTTTGACAAAAAAAACATCGACTTAGCCATAGCGTTTGTTTTTTTCTACTATGGAAGTCAATGGTTACAGGTTTTCAGCATTCTTAAAAATATCTTCTTTTGTGTTCAACAGATGAAAGAAGCTCATCTGTTTGGTAGAGGTAAAGGTTTGGAACCACTTGAGGGAGTGAGTAAATAGTGAGTAAATTGTCATCTTTGGGTGAATTATCCCTTTAAGATTAAAATAAATTAAATTCGGATAACTTTTCTAAATGCATGTTATTGATCTCAATATGAATGGTCCCTGCATATGACTTTGTAATTTGTAATCTAAATATAACAAAAACATATTACAAAAAGATCTTCCTTCTAGAGATCACAGAAAATGCAGAAATAGATGTCATGAGAAATCATGTCATTAGCTTTTTGCCACATTTCAATATTATCAATATTATTTTTGCCACGTTTTACTATACAAGTTAAAGCCAGAGTTTGACAAATAACATTGGATAAAGTAGCTGATCAAACCCAACCTCAATCGCAATCACTATCTAAGGATGATGCTTTTAAGTTGTGAATTTTATTCACAAACAACAACATCACACACTACATGAAAAATAATATCTAAAAAGGCAAAATAAGAGTACTTTAAATCAGCGTTTCTCAACCAGATGTCTTCTTTGTCTGTCACACCCATTACAGGTCTTTCAGTCTGTGCTAACAAGCTCATAATCTGAATCAGGTGTGTTTGGTTAAAGACAAGTGGAAAATGTGCAGAGCTAGTGGTCATCCAGGAACGTGGTTGAGAAACACTGCTTTAAATGTTTGCGAATGCTAAATAAACTCCTTATATAAAGATTCCTTCTATAATACAAACTAAACAAACTATGCATTTATTCTATTGAACCCCATGAAAATGCCATAAAGGAATCAGAGTGCAAACTTTAAAAAGACTTAAAGCAAATGGAAAATCATGCATTCTCTCAAGAGACTCCATGATAGACTCTTCTTTTAAAAACTCTGACAGTAGTCCCATCCTGTAAATATACTTGCTGCAAGACAATAAATGACAGCCAGGCCTCAAATGACGTTTAAACTCATGTGCCTTTTATCCCACACACATGCGTACAAACACATAGGGCGTCTTGCACTGCCATGCACCGTAAGTCCTTTCAAATCTAATCACACAGCAGAGAGAGGCAGGCAGACCACGGTTGGCACGGTAACCTCAGGCAGACACCCACTCATGAATATGGACGCCAATCTGAGTTTTAATCAACTGAAGCCATCGACTGGGTGGAACCACATTTGCATTTTTAGTGGCAGGTAGACAGTAAAAACAAGAAGATGAGAGGCGAGATTAAAAAGGAGAATGCGTATGAGAAGATGAGAGAAAGTAACACTAGTTTACATCTTAAAAAATGTAAATGAGAGAGAATAGATAGCAAGAATAAGATGGTATTGAATTAAAAATATGCTCATTGGCCCACACTGTCCACCAGATCCCAAAATATCCATGGCTCACATCTCTTCTGAGAGAGACAAGGACATTTGAAATACAAGTCCAATCCAATGATGGAGTCCGATCTGAAATGCATCTTCTAGAAGATCCGGCCAGCTAAATTTAATCCCTTTCTCCTTGTAAACCTAAGCTGTCATCCAAATTAACTTGTAGTTTGAATTCAGTGCCTCAATTAAATCATTATTAGGACATTCAGTACATTCAGTCCTAGCTCTCTCACTCCCTTAAGCCCACCAGCCCACCTCGTTTGGTACTCACAGGGTGAAGTTCTCCTCTGGGTAACAACGATTTCTTAGGAGTCCAGCCCACAGCTGTACACCAATGATGCCAAAAATGAAGAACACAAAGAAACAGAGCAGGAGCACATTTCCCAGCATGGGCAGAGTGTCCAGCAGCAGGTTCACCAAGATGCGCATACCTGCACAAACACACACACACAAACAAATCATTGTTATACAAAATAGCAATGCACACTGAGAAACTCATTATTCAAGAAAAAGGTGGTTTTGTATTCTAGAACAATTGTATTCTAATAATAATTAAAAGTTACCAAACACTAATTAGTTCCAAACAACCATGAACACTTTGTATTTGAAGAATGTGGGTAAGCAAACATTTTTTTGGTTGACCTCTGTCCTTTTGTTTTATACTGTGGAAGTCAATGGGGACCAGCAGCTGTTATCCACATTCTTTCAAATATCTTCCTTTATTTGTGTTCAGTAGAAAAAAGACATTCATACAGGCTAAAAGCACATCATGACAATTCAGTTTTGGGTGAACTATGGCTTTAACACTAGAACTACAGAGGCCATCATTTCTTTGTTAAAAAGGTTAAAAAAAAATTGTAATTTAATAACTTTGTTAAAATAAAACCCATAACACCTTGACATTTCCCAAATTATATAAATAAACATAGTTCTATTATTAAAATGACAAAACACAAAAGAGTTCTGATTATTTCTACCTTGAATTACATAGCGGTCAAAATGACTGCATGCATTTCAGTGTCCATTACTTACTCCCTTGCCTTTGAATATGTGTGCCTGTGTTACTTTCTGCTAATAAAAACATAACTTTATGGCAGCAAAAACATAACTTTACTTCAGACATGTCATATTCAATGCGGTAAAAAAACCCAAAAAACTTTGCACTCCTGCTTGCCGGAAACAATGAGGTCTAGTAACCTGCACAGATTTATAGGCTGCATTACCAAAAAAGACAGTATTTTTAGAGCAATACTTCATGAAATAGAACAACAGACAATCAAGGCTTAATTCTAATATCTTAATAGAAGCTTTACATGAAGTGACAATATGACATCAGTATCTGAGATGGTCAGGATAGTAGTTATGTAATTCTGGTAGATCCAGTGTTAAAGATATTGTCATTGCATGTTATTTGTCATTCAGGTTACTTTTTAACTATTTCTTTTTACCTCGGTTTATTTGAATATAACAGATTGTGTCACTATGACCTGAAACAAACAAACAAACAAAAATCTAAAGTTGGCTCACCATGGTTTCAAAAATAGAAATGTGTTAGCAGACTCTCACACAGGTAATATTTCGAGCACACAGACTTTTCATCAGTCGCTGTGAGCATCCACCCAATAGCTTGTAAGTGGGATTGCAGATTTGTTTATGCGAGTGAGACTGTGTTCATGTGTGTTAGTGAAGCACTGCTGCGATTGAATGAAGGGTGTGTGTCCGTTCTGATTGGAGAACAGCAGCATGTGATTACCGCAGTGTGCGTGATTGGGGGAAACACAACAGGGAACTAACACAACGTTGATGAAACACATTAACACGCCGAGTTGTGTGCTGCAACACACAACTCGCTTTAAACGTCAATGTGGACAGGTGAAGCGAATAGTGCTGTGAATATCTGGACCTCTGGAAAAAGTGTGTAATTGTTTCTTAGACCACTCACAGAGAAATGAAGGCAATCACAAAGAAAACAACAGGAGAGAAAAGGATGAATTAAAGCCTGGTCATTCAAGGTCTTTGCAAAAGAGCTTAGTTTTCAAGTGGGAGGCCATTCTCGATTACCTGATGAGAATTTTGAGGGTGCTTGAGATGTTTCTTGGCAATGGGTTTTTATGGTTTGCTAAGATTCCAAGTTTTTTTTAGGAATTACATGAAACATTCAGAATGTCAGCACTGCTGTTTTCCAACAAATGTATATGGTGACTTCTAGGGGTGTAACGATACATTATATCATGATATCATGAAATGTTTTTTAAGGATGCATATGACATGATTTGTGAAATTTATCTTGTTTTATCCAAGAGTCAACTTAATATATTTATAAGGCATAATTCACCCAAAAATGTCAATTCCATCTTCATACTATGTTGCATAAAGACATATTCATGGCTGCAAAAACTCACATGAGTTGACACACTTGGCTTTGTTTACCACAGAGGGAGAGTATGTGCCACTGAATACCGCATTATACGATGATACGCTAGTGACTTGCTCAGACCGCTTGCCTAGGCTGTAAATTGCACATATTAAAGTTGTAAATAACATTCAGTTTTTTGCACAAAGCAATCGATTTACTTCATAAGACCTCCGTGCATCATCAGCATTTTCATCCAATTCACTTATTGCATATGTCTTTGGACTGTGGGGGAAACCAGATCACCTGGAGGAAACCCACGCGAACACGGAGATACCATGCAAACTCCACACAGAAATGCCAACTGGCCCAGCCGGGACTCGAACCAGCGACCTTCTTGCTGAGAGGAGAGTTAGCCACTAAGACACTGTGCCACTGCAAGTAAATATGTCTAGCATAATTAATAATACAGCTTCAGAATTATGAATATTTATTCTGATGTCATCACTGTCCTGTGCAATGAGGACATTATAATGTCTATTCTAGTCAAGCAACCCAAGTTTATACAAAAAAAAAAAAAAAAACTTTTAATTGAGCACAGCAATAGTTTAGTCAGGCCATGTAAGCATAGTGCTGCAATCAGCTGACTATCTGCTCCAACCAGCGTCATTCTTCTATTAGACAAGGTACATATATGTTGCATACAGCTTAGGTAAGTACACTCAAACTGTTCGCAACCCTCCCTCTCTTCCTTTTATAAGTTCAAACATAACTTCTGGCTGTCGTCTCCTCTCATTTCAGACTACCATCTCATTACAGACCTCATGGCAGAAGGACAAACACTCGACACAGCAAGCTACAGCAAAGCCATTCTCTAATATATTTCCAAGACTTTGTAATGCACCCCAATTTAATCCTCATCTACTTTATTTGCCTAGTTTATGGTTCCGAGGGGTTAAAGCTTTTGTTTGTGCTAATAACCATGAAGAAAGAACCCCCAATAGGAACCATACCTCTAAATATAAGTTTGTCAATACATGCGTCCTAACTTGCCAAAGTGGTCCTGTCTGTTTTTCTTTACATATGTTTAAGACATAACAATAAAAATGCTAATATTAAACTATCATTTTTGCATTCAATTTTGTGATATATAATATTTTGAGTATCCAGAAACTTATCGAACCGTGAATGTATCGTTACAGCCCTAATGATTTCTCCAGTTTTTTTGGTACATATTGATCTGCGCATTCCAACTCCAAATGTGTTAACGGTGATCAAATGTTCATTGTTAATGAATCATCCCTTTACAAAGCTTTGCATAAAACCTTGCCACAAATCGCCATGCTACAAGCACAGCTAAGTTGATGTTAATTTGATTCCGTATGCCTACATGCATGAGCCAGAAAGGGGAACAGTATGCATCTTTGAAATCTATTTTTTCCCTGACAAACAAACGCGCTAACACACAAAGACCTACATTCCACAAACACTTCCTGAAACCCTCCCCTCTAACACTCGCCATCTCTTCATCAAGACTTACGAGCTGCGAAATCAAATACGAGCTAATTCAGTTAGCATTCATATTTCATGCGTTACACCATGGCCACGGGCACTGAAATATTGATAAAGCCTGCCCTTCTTATAGAAACTCAAAGAAAGGCCACATGTGAGACAGAGGAATATGAATGATGGCGTTTGTTCAAGGACAACTGTTTTTCTAACCAATTACATGAGGGATTAATCTGGCTCTGCTAATGGTGGTGGCAGGGAAGTAAGAGCTCTAAAATCCTCTTTGATTTATTCCAGCTTTGCTGCTTTGGAAGACCTGTATGCTAAACCCAATGGCGAAGCAGGGGTTGGAGACACATGCGGGTGATTTTGAAGCTTGGCATTAAAACAAACAGAAGAATCCAGTGAATCAAAATGAAACAAAGCATGTGCCACACCTGTGGTTTGCAGATGACAGCTTTCAGGGGAAAGTGTACAGTATGTGTGTGTGTGTGTGTGTGTGTGTGTGTGTGTGTGTGTGTGTGTGT
>CAIGQV010016547.1:11580883-11603738 GCA_903798115.1 Danio jaintianensis | reverse complement strand
CAATCAATCAATCAATCAATCAATCAATCAATCAATCAATCAATCAATCAATCCGTCCAGCGTCACATTTTTAAACATAATAGTTTTGAGTCATTAGACAACAGTGGTTTGTTCTGTAGCCTAACAAAGAAAGAAAATCTTAAGGGAGGTAATAATATTGACCCTAAAATGTCTTTTTAAAAATATCAAAAACTGTTTTCATTACAGCCAAGCTAAAAGAAACAAGCCTTTCTCCAGAAAAAAAAATACTTTGAATTCCTTGCTCTGTTAAACATAATTTGGGAAATACTTTAAAAAGAAGACAAATTTCACAGTAGTGCTCAAATTTTTTGCCTTCAACTGTAAATATGTACATACACAAATGATGTTCCTTTGAAAAAAAATCCTATAAATATATGAAGCAGGACAGTTGTTTTCAACTGATCTATAGTCTCAAATCAGCTTATTAAAATTATTTTGAAGGGTTGTGTCACACAAAAGCCCATTCTAAAAAATGTTAAATAATAAAAAAAAACTGTTGTTTTAATATTACCCAATATTACTGTTCTAATGTATTTTTCATCAAATAAATTCAGCCTTGGACTGAAAGTCATAAGAGTCTTCTTTCAAATAATAAATAAACCCAAACTTTTGCATGGTAGTATATTTACGCCAGCAAGTAAACTCATGCCATGTGTTGTGTTTTGTTATTAGTAATACAAAAGATCCTGCTCTCACTTCTGTCCTCAGCACCAAGTATCATCCAATGTAGGTGAGCAGCCCTAAACACCAAAAAACAGACACCATCATTCATCCCTCTGACACACACACACACAGGTAGGCAAGTGCACACACACACACACACACACACACACACACACGCACACACACACACACACACACACGCACACGCACACACACACACAGAGGCCATACTAATGCAACCCAACCCAAAGCACGGCTCTGTTCATCTTGATCTGACCGAGTGTATGTTGTGAGGAAGTGAAGCGGTGGGGGTCCATTTCTCTTGTCTCTGTAAGAGCGGCTCTGTTTGGGAAAGTTACTGACTGCTCTCTGCATCAAACGGCCCTGTGGGACTGTGTGTTTGAAAATAGAGGCCAGAGGGTTTCTCTTTTCACAGACAGAACCAGACATTATCTGCTGCTGATCTCCCCTTTAATCTCCACAGTTCATCACAGTGAACAAATCTAGACGGCGGAGTACAGCAGACACACGCACACACACTACTTCCACCCAAATGAGGGTGATCTTAAAGCAGAAACGCCTCCCTTGATGTCAGTGATTTCGTCAGCCTCCCCTTGACCTCCGTCGCCATGAGATGTTTTTCAATGGGAAGCATCTGCGCTGAGAGCTGAGTCACAGAACGGGACGAATGAGTCACGCCGGCCACTGAGAATGTAACGACAGCGTCTCATAGCAGCGACACACATGGGGAGTCACACATTCAACATGTCTACATAACCGCACAGCGAGAACTACTCCACAGCTCTCCAGAGCCACTCCACTGCCAAAACCCTGCCCACATACACGCAATTAAACCGTTTAAGAGCGTTTACTTTAACGAGAATGGTTGGTGGGCCCATATGGAATCTGCGAATGCCGTTTCAATGCTGATTATTGTGTTCTGCAGAAAATTTGAATAAAAAAAGGTTATGTAACATTGGTGTAAAAGTAACTTTACATTTTTTTTCATTCAGAAATGTAAAGAAGGATACTTTTAGCACTAAATAAAATGAAACAATTACAAACATTAGAAATATTCTATTTAGTTACACAATCAAAATATGTGTGCGCATAAAATAAAATAAAATAAAATATAAACATTTTGGAAATATAGCATAATGTGGAGCCCTAGGTAAAACTTTTTTTATTTCATCAACAAAAGACACAATAATATAAAAAAGACTGCTATTTTTAACCCCTTTTTGTTTTTAGGATGACTGAAATTAGAGTATGGATCATAGTTTAATAAACATTAAGTCCAGATCAGTTGTATTAACGTTGCATTAAAAACAGATATTGGTTCTGTATTGGTTCCAAATAATCAGTATTTGGGTACATAAACATGCAGTATTGACTATAAGATTCAACTTCAGTCTACCTCTAGCACATTCAGAAGAAAAGAATGATTTTAAAACTTGCTGAGCATGTCATAATGCACTAATGTGAAAAATTAATAGCATAAAGACTCACTTTACATTAGCATTACATTAGTGTGGTCAGTATAATCAGTTTGGAAACTCTCTTTTGAATGTTTTGAATGTTTTAGAAACATTTAGTTATATCACACAATGATTTTGAAATGTTTTTGTTAAATGTTGGTACAATTTAATTTAGAATCTTGTTAACCATTTAAATGTCACATTTTCCAAATTCAATTAGATTACATTTTAGTCAGAATTACTTATGCATAAACTAATTAATATGAATGGCAAAATAAAAAGTAATAAATAAATACATTTGCAGTAAAGAAAAATTCTGACTTTTGTATCCAAACCCACCGGCGAGCAGAGACAAAAAGCTAATTAAAATATTCAGCAGAGACAAAACATCTGGTTGCAAGCACTGCATTTCGACAGGCAGGTGCAGACATGCTGTGCCTTGATTAGAAAAGTAACCAATCATTATGGCCACACCAATGAGACTAGATGTTAATAAAAGTTGCAAAGTGCTTATGGGATACTCGTCATCCCTAGTGGCATGGATTTATCCAAATAAACTTGGCTTAAGGGAAAAGAGTTAGCAATTCTGCACTGGAAACAGGCCAGAGAGAGAGAGAGTGAAGAGAATGAGGAAATGGACTGTGTTCCTTCGTAGTACTACCACAGAAGAACGATCGACTGCATTCCTGTTGTAGAGCTTGACAATCCCATTATGTCAATTATTGTCTGACTGACAGCAGTGTCAGCACTCGAAAACTAGTAGGATGCTGCCACACACACACACACACAAACGCACACACACACATCACTGCAGCCGCTTGTGTGTCCGTGTGTGTGGCTCAACCAGTGACAGACACTCCTGAACAATAATAAATTCCTGGCCATAATGTTTCATAATACCCATGTAAATCCTCTTAAAACAGACAGAAGTTTTTTCTAGGCAAATGTGACATGTCATGTCATAGGCATGTACTGTACAATGAGATTCCTATGACAAGATATTTTTTTTCTTCTCCACGGGAAGAAAAGGGAAAGGGAAAATGCTGCATGATGCAAGAAAATCTCAGCCGATCAGCATCAGTTGAATTTGCACACAGTTGAAGAGCGTCTAAGAAAAGAAGAAATCATACTGACAACACTGATGCGTCACCAGATGGGTTGCTTTTTATGGATGTTTTGCTAATGGAATTATAAGTTTATTTTTATCATTTTAACTCATGGTGTAACTGTATGATCCTTCACAACTTCCACAACAACAAAAAGTCCAAGACAAGTAAAATATACTTTAACATCTTTAAAAGATTTTTTTTAAAGCTATTATTATACCAATTAAAAAAAAATGGGTAGAAATAATCAGCAAAAAAAAAAAAAAAAAAAAAAGATGTTTCAGCAATTCATGTCTCTCTCTCTCTCTCTCTCTCTCTATGGGCTTGAACTTGAAAAAAAGTGAAAGGATTCTTGCATGGGACTTGCAACACAGACTTCAGGTACAGTACCCAGACAGACAGGATGAGGACTATAGAAAATTCATGTCTACAGTAGTCTTGTCATAAAAATCTATTTCAAAAAGAACTTCACAGACATCGAGAAGGCAGAAATACTTTTTTTTTTTTTTTTTTTTTTTTTTCATTTTATAAAAGAACAACAGTTTGTTATCGTAAACACAAATTTAAAAAGGGCCTTTACCGTTTTTAATGAGGTTTTACTCTTGATTGTCCTGCCAAAAAATGTATTCACACTCTTTTTCACTTACATATATCAGAAAATGCAAGTGACCACACTAAATATAATCTCTAATTTTTAAAACTAAATATAAGTTCACTTGTACCCGGAACCACTTTATTAGATGGCCAATAGCTGTAACCAACTTCTTCCCTCTTTTTATATACTATAAGATTATCATTAACATACATTATCATTCATTTTTCTTCGGCTTAGTCCTTTGTTGATCAGGGATCACCACAGCGGAATGAACCACCAGATGGTACATCTCAAAACATATCATGTTTTCAGTGCTCTGGTATGGGCTCAGTGAAATGTTCTTTGATTGGTTATTAATAGCATGCTGTTCAGTAATTGGTTAAAATCAATGTGGCTGCCGCTTATAAAAAGATAAGATATTTGATCTTGAGTCACGTCTTTAATGAAGCACTGTGCATCTGAAAATGACAGGACTTTGTGTGCATGTGTACCACCAGTAAAACCATTTTTGTTCCACAGTTTTTTGCATTTCTCCCATTGAAAATCCAAACTGCAATGGCCATTAGGAGATACTGTTTTTCTTACTCACATGAAGCGCGTCTGACAGAAGCGTCAGCAGCTTTCACACACATCTTTCAAAATTAAAGTTGTCCATCACAAAATCACTCCACGACCCACTTAAAACGCTTCCGCAACCCACC
This sequence comes from Danio jaintianensis, assembly GCA_903798115.1. Lineage (NCBI taxonomy): Eukaryota > Metazoa > Chordata > Actinopteri > Cypriniformes > Danionidae > Danio > Danio jaintianensis. Next base: position 11,599,174 of record CAIGQV010016547.1, on the reverse strand, counting down.
AGTTGACAAACATTGCTCTAAGCTGTAGCCTATAACCTTCTTTTTAATTTTTCTTTACTTTAGAGTTACTTTCACATACTTTCACATCCTGTACACCTTAGCTAAGCTTGCTAAGCTGTAGCCTATAACCTCCTTCTATACTTTCTTTGCTTTAGAGTTACTTTCACATCCAGCAAACATGAATTGAAACATATTGAAGAATATTTTCTACATATGTCTGAAATTAGTAATTTTTCTAGAAATCATTCATCATTTCCCTGGGAAGCACAAACATTGACAGTAGGAGAGTCATGGATAATAGCAAAGACTTAACTGACAAAGCTACGGGGCACAGGTCATGTAATAAGTCAACTGAACACTTTGAAAACTGAATGTTAGGGATATTATGAACTTTAATTGAATAAATGCTGTGTAATTTTTGTATAAACACTTTGCAATGAATATGCGAAACAACACAGGTCTTGCTTTGAAACATCACACTGTTTATCTCCTTTCAATGCACAATGGACTACACTCCAGTTATCGCATAGTTTTGCATGCAGTGAACTAAAGAAAAAGTGAGTTTAAGGGCCTTGCTCTGGCCTACCCTATACAGAATGCCTACTGAACTTGAGATTTTTGGGTCAGCAGCTCAGATTCTAAATCCACAATAACCTTGACAAAACTTGCTAACAAGCCGAAACCCTCACAATGATTCTCTCAACAAGTGTGGCCTTTGCCTCATTGCCCATCAGTCCATGACTAAACAGACAGAACTAGCATGAAGGCCTTCTAAAACAACCATAACGTCACATCTAATGATACTGAAAAACAATTTGTGTGAGCTTTATAGATAACCATGTGAATATTTTGATCCATAGAAACTGAATCCTAATTGTTAATTTACACAGTTTATAAAGTCATTTACTGTTTTAACCACATTGTCAGATACTGTTTTCCACTTTCTACGAGCCACAGGACAAGACGCACAGGATTGTGGGATGTTATAGGCAGCAAAAAATAGATTCTGCCTTCTTCTTGGTAGATTTGAATGTTATGCAAACACTGGATCCAGAGAGGCCTACCTTCATGTATCGGCTGAAATTCATTTTCGGACACAGCCAAGCCTATGCTCAGAAACACGCAGCTCACACACTGATGTAAAAACTCCTTCTCCGTGCATCCCACTCTTTCTCTCTCTCACTAGATTTCTCTGCTTTCCTGCATGTCCATCATGAATTATTGAAAAGCTTCAGAGAAGCATGGCTTCAGAAAAACGCCTAAGTTTGATGTGCACTCTTCACAGACTCGTTTTCCCTTTCCTTGCACTCAGTCTCCTTTATTCTCTTTTTCCCTCTAGTAGCTCCCTTTCTCCCAAAACACATCTATTCTCATCATTACTGTCCTCAGATACCTTCACAATATGAAGCTTGATACCAGTCAATCAGTGCTTCATAACTGGTGGGACAATAGCAGTGTTATGTTAGTATTTATGTATATATTAATAAAATATACTGTTAAGTGACTTCATCTCTTACCCCCTTGAATGTTGTATAGGTGAAAGACTGTGGTACAAATTTTACTTAAGATGAATGGCTTGTTTTGGTTTGCTCTGGCATATTTTTCAAAGGTGAAATCCAATGTTGGTACTGTGCTGCATGTATTCTGGGACTGTGACATGATACCAGTTTGCCCTATCTACAACTATTTATCATTTGAATTGTAAGGCTGGTCTACACCTCGGTCATGGACTAGAATCTGTGTTACACCTATTTACTTATCTTGCAAGAAAATGTATTCTTTTGCAGTGGTCCTCTCCTAACATTCCTTAGTATAGTGTAGAGAAAGTATATTGAAAGACTTTTAATTAATTAATTAAATAATTAATTATTTAATGAATGAATGAATTAACTTTATTATTGTTAAATTCACCCTTCACAAAAGACTTGAATTACTAGCTGGCTGATGAATGTATAATAGATGGCTGTATTATTGAATATGATGACATGAGACATAATAATAGAAAATAAAGTTATGTTAATATTTAATATAAAGTCACCATGAAATAAAACTTACCATTCTTACCATTCAAAAATATATAAAAATCAAATGCCATTTTTGGTCTGTTTCCCATACAAAAATAATATATAGAAGACATTGAATTCTTTATTCCATAGTACGCTTTTATGCCATTTTAGCTTCACTGACTTGACTTCACATTATGTCTAGAACTGTCAGTAAACAGCATACTTGTGTAGTTTGGCTGAACTCCTCCCAGGGAACACGTTGATAAAAAATTCATACATTGAATGCACTGTAAGTAACTTTGGGTAAAAGCATCTGCCGAATGCATAAATGTAAACATACAAGTACTTCTTGGAAAAACAAGCCGTGAGTGTACTGTATACGCTCTGTTCTACTCCATTGCATTCTGTCTATCATCCTATCTGAGCGATGTCCTGCACTAAAATCAAATAAGACGTGCCAACGTTACGTACTTGTTGCAAGCACCACTTCACAAACAAGTTCAGATTAAGTGCTACAAGCTTGATACTATATGAACATCTACAATTGCACATGCCAAGCTAAACATAGAAGCACCATTAATAAGAAAACAGCAGTATCCCTGACCACATCCAGTCACTCTCAACATCTCATTCAATTTTCAATCTAACCGAAAAGAAATATTTCTTCTGTTTCATTTCGAATTTCCACAACATCTTTACTTCTTCAGGCCCGGGCCTGCTGAGAGAAACTGAGCCTGCAGAGCTCTGTCCATCACTCAATAAACACCTGCTAATCACATACAGCAGCTGGCCTTCTCATTAGGATACATACATTATTCATCCATGCAAATCAAACTGATTAGAATAGAGGATCAGAGAGGGGATTGGACAGCTAAGTGAAGAACACTACATGATGAGTTATTTTGTTTCAGAGTGAAGCCAATGAGGCGGGTGTATAATCGGACAACACTGTAGCACTTCAAGTAGAGTTCTTCACTGTGTTCCTGATTACGTATGAAATAAACGGCTACATTTAGATTCCTAAATGCAGGTTTCGGATGAATACACACACACACACACACAGGCTGAGAGACACACTTACACTCAAGGCAAATATCCTGGCAGAAGTCAGAGTGACCAGTTTGGAAGATCCAAAAATATCAGTAGAGCTTTTTTTCCCCTCCCTTTTGTAGTAGTGTAGAATCAGTTGAAATGTCAGCCTGGCGATTGAAATGTCATATAGAGTGAGAATACCTGAGAGAGCAGGATCTCTCCCCTCTACAAACACACTGACATTAACACAATTTACACAAACACGCTTTAATGGCAAAAGGGCCTGACCCACAAAGGCATAGTGACGCCTGCAGTATGTCTTCAAAAGAGGGATACGAGCGGACACATTTGGACAAATTAACCACCTCAGGCAAACATGCAAATTGACACACAAACATATTCCACAGAGAGAAATGAGCTTATCAATTTCCATTCCACCTGAAGGGATTAAAGCAGCAGGAGGTCTTTCTGCATCAAACACTATGTCCTGTTAAAAAAAAAAAAGGGCAAATTTTCTGTATAGTTTGTGTTAAATGAAACCCATAGCAGTCCAGTCTCATTGGAAATAAGTGCCTCAGCCTACATTTTTGTATACATTACTCCATGTACGTTTCGTTGCATGTTTCAGATGACAAATCCACTAGAGGACGTTGTCTATATTTTTGTGAATCTACAATACGTTACTTAGGGTATATTATATTGTACATTTCAGTTAAGGGGTCCTTCTTGTAAATGTCCATGAGAAGGCAGTGCTTGTCATACAGATCAGCTAGATTAGCTAATTACCTTTATATAGCTTTTGTCCCTTTTGTGTCTCTGCATCACAAGCACAATACCGGGTGATTTACCGAGCAAACTGACCATGACAGAAAAGTTGTCCAAATGAAAATAGACAGGTTAAGCAAACTTCAGTCAACTTTACACAGCCAATTTAAAGTGGCCCTAAAGCTGGTCTGTGTCTGCTCAGAATTTAGTTTAAAGATGCTATGCTGCATTAAATGGTTTATGTAAAAACACATTTTTGAAAATTTATGTTACTTCAGTTAAACATATGTTTAAGTATATTTTTCCAATTAAAAATTAAATATGCATTTCCAATGAGCGTGTGTTGAACAAATTTAGTAAAATGTGACAGTTGGATAGAAAGATAGAATTTTTTTTTTATACATTTATTGACTGATTTATTTATTGAGTGATCAGACAGACAGACAGACAGACAGACAGATAGATAGATAGATAGATAGATAGAATCTGTTGTTCTACATTTCTGTATAACTACTGTCACATTTACTAGTTGTATAGGCTTCTATGGGTTTTAATTATTGCCAAATTAATACACAGAAAATCTGCATATTATTTATACAGGACAGAGTGCTTGATGAAGAAAGACCTCCTGCTGGTTTAATCCCAGAAAGGCAGACAAACAGATAAAAATAACAACAGACAGTACAATCAATACACAAAACAGACAGAGAGACAGTTAGACATATGAACAGACTGCTGGACTGTAGAATGTGTCGAAAGGTAGACAAACAAGGGAATAGACAAAAAAAGACAGACAGATAGTTTTTACTAATGTAATGAATATAGTCATTACTACCTCAGACCCCCCAGGTGAGTCTAGTATAACTTCAACAGAATAATTGAATTACAAATCAACCAAGCTGTGCCAAGCAGCGAGGGAACATGGCAATGCAATGGAGGGAGGCAAAATGAAAAGAAAGCCAAAAATAAAAGAGAACAATTTAAGGAAAAAAAATGTCACAGCATATGTGATGTATTGTTTTGTGGGGGGAGAGAGAGAGAGATAAACAGAAGCAAATCCTTAACAGAGGCTCTGAAGGAAGACAGAGAAAGAGAGAGAGAGAGAGATCTGAGTTTTTTCAGCGCACATCAATCAGTGTGTGTGTGTGTGTGTGTGTGTGTGTGTCTGTGAGAGTAATTAGCTACCTGCCGACGGGCAGCCTCTCTCTAATTGTTCACTCTCTTTTTCCTGCTCTCCCTTCATCTCCCTTACTTTCATGTAGCGTCAGTCTTCTACAGTGTTAATGTGTGGGGTGTGTATGAGTGTGTATGGGAGCTGTTGTGTGCATCTTGTGAAATGAGACTGCAAAAACGATGACTCTTCTGTGGGTGTGGAGACGAAAGAGAGAAGACACAGAGAGGGAGAGAGAGCAACTAAAAAAAGGCACTAAGGCAATCTGAGCTTTTGAGAATAGAAACAGTGATGCTGTGTGTGAGAGAGAAAGAGAGAAATGGGGAGATAGAGGCGTGTAATCTGGGTGTGTAGTTAGAGATAGCCTTACTGACTTCACCCACTATGCAACAGGATTAGCCAAGAGTCAATTGGAAAATATCCAACAAACAAACAAACAAACAAACACACACACACACACACACACACACACACACACACACACACACACCCCATCGCACAGAAAACACTTCTAATCCAGCATTTACCAGTCAGGTGTGCATGCACCCCAGGGGGGCACTTAGAAACATTTGGTTTTTACTTTGTTAAACTTGTCTTTGTCGCCTGAAAGTCACATGTTCTCATTAAAGTGTGCAGTAATGGCGTTGTACTCGCTTGTGGGTGATATTTCACACTCGTTTAAGCTCCTGTGGTTTTTAAATTCCACCACTCAAAGAGTGCAAATGACTTTACGTTTGTTAAACATCCCATCTGGATTGCAATTTCAAATGAACTCACCGCTAGGCCTTACTATAGGAACGTTTCTGTATGATTGCACCCAGAAGTGTCACAACTGTGAAACACAAACAAGAGCAGTTGTCTTTTTAACAACACAGGCTCACTGGAAATACGCGCTTCAGTCTACATAAATGTGAAACGTACTTCAACATACATTTCACTGCAGTTTGTAAGTAAAATGAACACTAGGGGCAATATTAACTCTTTCTGATTTGGATTGTAATGTAAATACATGCACCTTTTGTAAAGATGCTTTAAAATGATAATTGTTGAGAAAAGCGCTACACAAATAAACTTGATTTAAATTGAATATAACGTCAACAACTTTTGTTCCTTTTCACATAAATGATATTTAAAAGGACATATTATCAGGGATATTTATGTACTCTGAACGCAGGGTGCTTGGGTTTGAGTCCAGTGAAGCATAGTTTTCAACAAAACAGAAAAATCACAAAATCTATATAAAATCATCAAAAACTATTTAAGGCGTTGATGCAAGTTTGCTTTTGACAAAAAAAAAAATATCGGTCTGGTTTAGACAAGGGTTTAAGTCAGTTGTTCGCAAAGTGATCTGTATTATCTGTATGAAGCCCCGCCTTCTCATAGATGTCTACAAACGTGTAAATGATGAGTATAACGAAACACACTTGAAGTATGTATTTCACATTCGCATAAATGTAGACAGCACCCTCTAATGGATTTGTCATCTGAAACTTGCAATAAAATGTACACGGAGCAATATTCTGTATATTATGTTTAGCAAAAATGTAGGGTGAGCCAAATATTTCCAATGAGAATGGATTGCATTTTAAATAAAGACGCAGAGGCATAGTCACTTTTCATGCAGTCTTGATTGTTACTGATTTAAAAATGTATAGTTGACCAGTTTTATACTACGAGTGATAAGGCTATATGTCATCCAGTATTAATAATTTAAAAGCAATACATTTCTGGCTACAAAATACAAAAAAAATTTATTTGTTTATTCCTGGATGTTCTAGCACTCAGCATATTTCTAATAAACTAATCTTTTTTTTTTTCTGCTATTCTATCTCAAATTACTGACAGTTTTTTGTGATTTCATTGAATTTCTATAGTAACAGTCATTTCATCCAGTGAACTCGCACTTATGCCCTTGATAACTTCATAACATTAAATTGATCGGAACTTGCTTATTTACAAAAGCCTCATATTTTAAACAAATATAGTAATAATAACTGAGTGCGTGCGACTAACAACCGTATAAGTCCAATAAAATTAAAAATGAGATAACCATGTGACATTAATTGTATGTGTGAACTTTGTATACAGAAACACTTTGGGGATATTTTCGCACGACCAACAGTCTGCATTTTAAACATTAAAAAAGCTTTACGCGTAAAAAACGTTTATGTCCACTAAGAAGAATGGAGATGCCGCTTGCGGTCAATCCTCGCCAAAAAAAGGAGGGCCGACATGAACAAATGAAAGGACAGAGTAAGGAAGGCATATTTGAATTGAAAAGGTGAACAAAAATCAGGGGGAAAAAATCCACCGAAAGAGGTGAGTGGAAGAACCATATATGTGACGTGATCTCTCTCTCTCTCTCTCTCTCTCTGAACGCACTGAGGAGTGCTAAACAGCACAAAAACAGTTAACCTATCAAAATAAACCACATACCATATATAATAAAGCTGTATCAATGCATATTTCCCGTCAGTCCTGTGTAAACTACAGCAAGCAGAGTTTATTTGTTTATATATTTATTCATATCGTGAGATGGGGGATCGCGAGAGCAGTTTGAAGTAGCATATACAGTTTGAAGTGCACCTGTGTTATATTTCTGAATAAACGACAATATTTAGCTATGATGCATGTCTGCATTTTATGTATTTATTTATTTATTGTTTATTGTTAATAATTGATTGTTATTGCCTGTACTGTAAGAAGGTATTGTACATTGCTCATACTTTGTTTTTAAATAATAATAATAATAATAATAATATTAAACTTGAAAGAAATTTTTAATATTAAGCTGAAGTTTCTGTTACTGTATTAAAACTAAGATAAAGGAACCAGATCTTTAGTGGTTTAAAGTAATATGATGAATTAGAGTTATAATGTTATTTCACACTAACTGGACATATACCATTCTTTCACATTTGAGAAATATAAATCACAATCACTTTTTATTTTTAATACTGACACTAAAAAAATGTATCTCCTTAGAATTGTCTATCTATTGTCTATCTTCAAGTAAAATTAAAATATAAAATATAATGTTCACAATCTAAACGAAAAACAAATCTTATTACTCAAAATGCGAAAATATGGACTTATATGGTTCTTCGTCTCAAGGCCTCAATTATAAACCAATACAATAGGAGGGGATGTTTCTTGAGTTCTCAATCAGAATGCTTTTTATTAGATATTAGAATGAATTTTGGAGGAACATGTGACGCTGAAGACTGATGGTATGGCTGGTGAAAAGCCGCCTTTGCCTTCACATGAATAAATTAGATTGGTAACACTTTACTTTAAGGTACGTTTCTCACTATTAATAAACCATTAATTATGACTTTTGCCTCAAACTCTTAATTTGCTGTTTAAAAATAGTTATTAGGTTTGTAGTTAGGTTTAGGTATTGAATAGGATTAAAGATGCAGAATAATGTCGTGCAGAATATGTACTTTATAAGTACTAAAAAACAGCCAATATATTAAAAGGCACACAATAAGCCACTAGCTAATAGTGATAATTGTTATTTAAACTAAAATGATACTATTAGATTTTAAAACTGTATGCTTTATGCTTTTTTTATTGAAATAACTTTTTACTGACTTTTTTTAATTTTTGACCTGCGCTGGTATTGATAGTGATATACCAACATATTGACTCAGGGTTAATCATAAGATTTTACTAGGATAATGTTATTACATGATGAATACTGTATGTACTTGAAATTTGACCAAACTTGAGATACAGTATGTATCTGAATTTCCATGTGCATGCAAAAAAATAACCATGTATTTCTTTAATGTATCCCAAATGTCCTTATTTAAAGCATTTATTTTAGCATGACTGTTTTCAATCTGCCTGTGCTACAAACAGTGTGCTCCCTTAACACATTGGCTCTCACCTGACCTTCTTTCCTCAGAGTGGAGGTATGAATGCAATAGAAAACTGAATGAAGCGTAATACAGCAACACTAAAATGCCTCAAGATGTGTCTGAGCAGGTCAAGCCATGCATATGTCATATGCATTTATATTATCCACACAGTCTAATGCACAGATCTGAATTTACTTTGCCACATCTGTTAAATCCACTTTTTTATATAAAAACCATGCAGGTGCTCAATACTGATCTGCATTGTACATCTTGGATACTCACCCCTCATTTAAAGTGTTTGGCTTCTCACTCAACTCAATAACTAACTGCAAATGACAACATACAAGTTTGACAACATTATAGGAAATAAGTTGATGTGAACTGTCCCTTTAAACACTTCTCATAGTCAACCAGACTGCCTTACTGCATTAGTTATAAGCTGCATGGGAAGCCGAGCACTCTGAAAGTGTGATGAAATGGCACTACCCAACTGAATCACACAGTGTGACGCAATTCACTGGAGAGTCTACAGAAAATCTGTTTACTCAAGTTTTTTTCCAACCATGTAGCCCAGACCGATTCACTGGATTGTTGAAGTGACATATCCACTATATAATCCCAAGGTATCCACAATCCTGGACCAGGTCGTATCCCGAGCTGATGCTGTGGTCGTCATGAAGTGCATGAGACTGATTCCTGAATGACCACCGTGACAAACGAGTCCCCACATTGATCCTGCGGGCCAACCTGACTGCCCGCCGGTGCCCCACTCACACCTGCAGCTTCTCCACGATGGACGTCCAGCTTCTTCAGGCTCCAGCGCCTAGACTGCAGCTCTGAACAGGAAGTTTGGCCAGATGAAAAATGGTCGTGCCCAACAGAGCCTAGTTTCCCTCGAGGTTTTTTTTCCCTTCACTTCGTGAATTCGTGAAGTTTTTTTTTTCTCGCCACTGTCGCCGCTGGCTTGCTCGGATCGGGACTTGTGGAGCTGTGCTTCAGTGAATTTGCTCTACAGTGGTTGAACTTATAGCAGTGAAATTTAAACCACACTGAACTAAACTACACTGAACTTCAACTCTGAAATCTGGACTTTACTAGAACTATGTTAAGCTGCTTTGACACAATCTATATTGTGAAAAGCGCTATATAAATAAACATGAATTGAATTGAATAATTTCCAGAGAGTTGTATTTGACGTTTTTTTTTGCTCAACAAAACAACAGTTGGCTGATGCCGTAAATAAGTTCACATTGTCCAGTCTTGCTCAGCAATACAACATTTCGTCTGTGAAGTGTAATAAATTCAGTGTTTCTCTCAGTACTTTCCACCATCAACACTTTCCCTCAAGCACTGGATGTACTTATTTAGCCAAGTAAATGTCAGCTAAAGTAATCTACTTTGATGCAATTTGGAAATTAACTGTTTGTCTTGAGTTCAGAAGATAAACAGCAGGAAGAAGGGGAAAACTACATGCCCTGAAATATCAAAAGCTGGTATTTTTAGCTCATCTTCAAAGCCTTGCCAATCTGATGTTTAGCTAGTTTTGCTAGTCAGTTAGCAGCTCTTATAACTAGGGTTGTCAAATACATTCACAATGCCTATTGCTATTTTAATGCAGCCAATTCACCTATATTTACTTGTGAAATTATATTGTGAGATTCAAAAATGGAAATCCTGCTCGAAAAGTCACTAAATGTCTCAAGATGATGTCATGCACTAATTAGCATATTCACTGCATCTTCACTTCATATCAGCCCATTACATTCGTTTATTGTGCATGCAGCCTATTCCAATTTTATTGCAGCCAATTTCACAGACTGTTCTCATTTACATATCCTTATCCTTCTGTTGTCAAACAACGCAACCCGATAAAACTATATGCAGCCACTTCCAGTCTGCTTCTCTAAACTGCTAAAATCCAGGTTTATAAATTACCTGACAAAATCACCAAGCACTAAAGACAAAGAGAATGGCTGTGCTGTGATTTATGTTATATTTACTAGTGAAATGATATTGTGACAATTGAAATTATTTCAAATTACAACAAAATTACTTTTGTGTGTTTGCTTGTTTGTTTGTTTCGTTAATCACTAAATATATTTAAATACCATACATCAATAGCTACTTGTCAAAAAAAAAAAAAAAAAAGTCACAGCAACATTAAGAAAGTAATTAAATTTTGTGGCAAAATCTCAAAATTGCCAACACTGCTTCTAACCAGACTAATAAACAAGCCCTCAATATTCCTTTACAACCATCAGAACCATGCAGTAGTCTGACCAGGCTGGAAAACTACTTTATAACCTGGTTTAACTGACAGTATCACCAAATGAAGTAAGAGAAAAAGAAGAAACTCTATCACAAGTCACAAAACAACAACAAGGAGCTGTTGCAAACCAGAATGACAGGCATGAAACAAACTAATGTCTGTTGTTGCACAAGGACAAATAATGTCTTTCATGTTCTAATGAGTCTAATTTGTTACTCGACAAATTAGGGGGCAACTCACTCATACTCACTAGTACTTGAAAACAACCAAATTGGCATGTAAGAGTAGAGAAGATACCTTATTGCGCTCTATGAGGAAAATGAAAGACTGTTTTGGGAAGTGCGCTCATGGCCAATTAAGGTAGTATATAATAAATAATTAACAACTTGTATCGCATTACGGCTGTGTTCCAATTTGCTCAGCCTATTAACTCATGAGTGTTTGTTTCCCGTGAGTTGGTGCCTGTCAGAGAGAGAGACGATATGTGTATAACAAATTACAGCAAGTTTATCTTCCTCCCGCAGGTCTGTCCCCATTGATCCCATGCTTCTCCTTTATGTCTTCCTTAGAGAAAAGTCCAGAAAAGTTTGCTGAATAACAATTTTCGTAGCAGTTTGCACATCTCTTTTTAGCACAGAGGACCTTTAAGATTTTGAAAACGGAATCAAAACAATGTGTGGGATGCCTGCACTCGACATAAGTGAGATCTGAAAAACTGTAGCCAAAGGATTTGCACTGAACATACAACTGAGCATGTGAAAATCCCATCACATCAAGGCCATTCGTAAACATTTTGTCATATTCTACACAAGCCATTTTCACAGAACAACGGAAATGAAATGTCCATTAATGCAGGTCACAAAGTGCAGACAACTCTAATGTGAAAAAAAACAAACCCACTCAGGGTCACAGTAGCCCTGATTCACCTAGAGCTAGATTGAATTGTGTGTCAGTAAAGGCAAAAAAAAACACAAGTGCACTTACCCTGCCATCACGATGAAAAAGTCCAGCCTGTTCCAAGTATCGCCAAGATAGCAGCGACGACCAAAGATCCCCAGAGCCACCATCTTCACCACCATCTCAAGTGCAAAGAAAATGTAGATGAATGCATCAAATGCCTGAAAATGAAACAGAGATCAAGAAAAGCACTTGTATTAGGCAATGAAGGTTTTTACAGACCTCATGAAAAGAGCTTTGTGGCTTTTGATCCTTATTTACATGTAGCTATCATTATAAATGTTGACAAATGCTGCGCAGATTTGTCCAATCAGATGCTCTCTACAATCAGAATCTTTCTTAAAGACATTTTTAAAAATCCTTTACTTGGCCAGGTAGTAAAGTGACAACAGGCAACTAAGAAAAAAATGCTTTTATTCTAAACTATGAAATTACTATTTTTTTCAGCTGTGCTTCAGAACAAGACACATTTGACTTATTTATTGTTTTTCTCAATTGTGATTTGGACGTAAATTAGAGGCATCTAATGATTTTCAAGAGAGATAAGCTCAGGAAGTCACAGTTTGATAAAGAGAAAAAGACAACGAGACCAAATTACAGATAGACAGAATGATAGATGATCAATGGATAGAAAAATCAACAGACAGATAGACTGACAGACAGAATAAATGATGGATGAAGAAAGACTGATAGTACTACATAAATAAATGATAGATACATGAAGGTAGACAGAATGATAAATAAATGTATATCAACAGACAGACAACCAGATAGACAGATAGACAGATAGATAGATAGATAGATAGATAGATAGATAGATAGATAGATAGATAGATAGATAGATAGATAGATAGATAGATAGATAGATAGATAGATAGATAGACAGAATGGTATACATAATGGCACACAGAGAGAAGGCAGATTGAGTTTCTGAGCCACCTTTTTCTTGTAATTATATTAATTTGAGAGTGATGATTAGCAGTCCGGATGGAATCCATCCTCCAGATCTGGTTCACCATCCATTAATTGCTCTGCTCATCTGTACACTCTGCAAAGGAAACCTCTGAGCATTCAAATTTGCTCTGGGAAAGGCATAGTAACTGAAATACTTAGCAATGTATTGCACAGAATCATTTTTCTAATATTTGACTGCCAATGAGAGCTAATGAGATCCTTCGAGAAGAATGAGCCTGAATGAAAGGGCCCTTAAGAACACTTGTGCAAATCAATGATTGATTATGAAGTCGAGTCAACACCCAGCTGGTTTACCCTCAACTCGATGACCATCCCTGGATCTCTCACACACCAACCAATTCTAAGATGACAGTCAGTGGCCTAATGGTTAGAGAGTTACACTTGTAATCCAAAGGTTGCAGGTTCAAGTCCCAACACCAGCAGGGATTGTAGTTTAAGGGAGTAAATAATTTACCCTCAACACCTGTCAGGAAGTGGGGGTGACAGCAGGGTTGAGGTTTCAAGTGCAGCTTTATTTGTAGAATGGTCTAGTAGGCAGGGGTCAAAACAGTAGCAAACAGTAGCATACGAAGTAATCCACAGGACAGGGAAAGGTTGGGCAGGCAGCAAACGATAACAAAACATGGAAAAGTTCAAGATCAAAAACAAGGCAGAGGAACACTAGTAGAGTCCACAACAATAAGAACAAGACTGAGCATTGATTGTATTTGTGTGGAGTGCTCATTTGTGTGTTTGCATTGTCCTGCAGCTGTGAAGTGTAAAGTGTAAAGGATCATGAGTCTCAGGCGTGTGTGTGTAGTGAAAGCAAGAGATTGTGGGAGGTGTAGTCTGGGTGGAAGGTGAGTTGAACAGATTAAGTGCCCTCTAGTGGGTCTTGTGGGCAATCCATCAGATTATCAATACCATAGCTGAAGTGATTCCTTCAGAGCAATGCACTGAACTGCTCCCTGGGCAGCCCACTGCTCCGAATTGTATTTTCTAGGGTCTGAGCCACTTTGGCTAAAGTATCTGCTAAATGTAAATGTAAAGATGACTGACAATCAGAGCAGAAGATTTGCTTGACAGAAAAAAGTGTCTTTGATAAACAATTGAGTTGCACAATTACACAGATTTAAGAGGGCTGTTAATTAGCTCATTACAAACACTCCGACGGGTGATTGTCACAGTCAAAGCCCCGCTGCGTTCTCATTACACAGATAGCTAGGATTTTGAGCCACTGATTACACAGACCAGCCAATGCCCTCACCAATGGCTTTGTCTTGGATCTTACATTGGTCAGTTTTTAAGTTAAACCCTGTAGGGATAATCATAAAGACGCAGAAAATAGAACGTCTGTTACACTGTGCCCCTTAGTCTTAGTCACTTTGCATGTCCTCAGTTGCCAAGTAGAGCCGATACAGGTTTTGCTTCGCATTGCACAGTGTGTATGTGTGATAAAGGGAGGAGGCCATTGTGCAGCAATGCCAATTTGGATGGCTGCCTGCACGAGAAATGGAGAGTTTGAAACCGGCCAGTATGGGCGAGTAAACCAGCAGTGATTTAAGATCCCCTGTGGGACCAGAGGACGCAAACATCCTGGCGCCAAGAGGACGCTTCCTCTAAAGCTACCTTCTTCCACCCGCCATACCCGACATATGGCTCTCTATACGCGTCCATACACACACAGCAAGCAGGAGAGAGACAGACTCTCGTTTCTGCCCACACAGTTTTCATTTCAACCCCGTCTTTTTGTTTTGCAGTCAATTCAAAAAACAAACTTAATGTGAGAAATATCGCATTACAGACCTTCTTAATTTGCATTCCTCTCCTAAAAAAAAACCTTTTTACACAATGAAAGTACAGTCTGAAGAGCGAGCGCTCACTGAGGGAATACTGTCAGCCATCTTGACTGATAAAACATTGAGTCATGGCTCTCGCTCCATTTCAGCTGCAGTTATGAGAAGGTAAATCTGCAGACTGGTGCCTCTGGCCTGCCTTAACGCATGTCGCTTTCACAGGTAAGCGCATACAGTCAGCATTATCTCTTAATTGGGCTATGCAGTGTATTGTACGAAGTGATTCAGAATTGCTATAAAACTCATTCAATTTGGCAGAAAGCCTAGTTATTAGGAGAGGATTTTGATAACTTATCATCCTCACTAAAAGCCTATAAGATGACTCGCAGCACTTTGCCTATATTGTTTCATCCTTGTAAAACTTAAAGTGATATTTCGCCCCAAAATTAAAACTTCTTACCCTCATGCATTCCAAACATGTATGACTTCTTATGTCAAAGTGAAAAGTGTTAAACTTTATTGCATATAATTATGCATACTTAATTGGAATTACTATAGTAAGTACTGTGTATGGAACGTGTAACAATGATAACATAATTTTGTTTTTAATTGTTTTTATTATTTATTTTATTTTATTTATTTATTTTAGACAACGTTCACACAGATGTTCATAAATGCAGACAGACCTCAAAATCACCTAGCTATAACCATCCCAGATGATACCGTTCAACAATAGGAGCGTAAAAATCATCTCACATTAATGTGTTGTGGGTAAAAGTGGCCCGCAAGAGCACTGTTTTATTTATAAGCAACAGAGAATTTATATTGCATAGATTGGTGAAGATCATGAAAAGATCTAGGGAAAAAAACATACTGACATCGAAATATCACCATCATCATTTAGTCACTGTGGTGTGGTTCTAAACACATTCTTCCAGTGGGACACAAAAAAAGATTGTTCAAGGAATTTTACTGGTAGATCTTTTCCTTTCCAATTATAGCTTAAAGCAGCAAAACACAAAATTATCATGAAAGTGACTGTATGCTAGTCTTCTGAAGTCATGATAGATATGAACTTTGATTGTTTGTGCATCTTTTTCAAAGATTAAAAGTATCAGTTTACTTTTTACTGTACTGAAATGGAAAAGTGCTACCAAACTGAACTCCCAATTCAAAATTTCTTCATTCTGTGCTCTAGAGAAAAATAGAAGCCATACAGGTGGAACCGCCGTTTTTGAGTGAGCAAATCAATAAATGGAGTGTGCGGTCATTTTTAAACTGTGCCATGAAAGCTTAAATGGAACAGTGCCAAAGGCGATGATTTTTCTAACACACAACTATCATATACGTTTTTATGTGCGGTCCCTGAACGGACTCCTTGGACCCAGCCGTCACATCCAAGCAAGCTAATGAACACAGTGGGACTCCTGGGACAGTGGGTACATGGAGAGTTTAGAGGACACATGAAAACGTCCCTAAAGCTTCCAAAAGATGACATAAGCAATTAAAGGCCGTCCTCTGTCAACACAATCCCCCGAGTTCTGTTCGCTTCGTCAACCTCTCAGAGTGAGAGAGAGCCTCATTAACCACACAGAGTCGAGAGGGATGATGATAAGAAATGGAAGGAAAAAAAGGAGCAAGACTCTCTTGACAAAGGATGGGCATGGAATCTGTGTCCAAACTTTAAATTCTCTTCAAAAGATAGAAATTTCGACAAGGAGCATTATCATGTTCAGGGCATGGAGTTGATTGAGAGAAAAATATAAGCCGCCTATGAAGGCAGCATTTTACCTTTTTCATTGATGAATTATCTTGTCAATCGATAAACAATACTTCCCAAGTATGAGTATTTACGGCAATCCATGTTCCAGGTGTATGAAAGTAAGGGCCCTAGTGTATGTCCAGAATGAGTTACAAGACTTCTGGGCCTTCCTGGGCGTGAAATACACAGATGATCAGAAAAAGTGTAGATCAGATCGCATGTAAAAATGAAGTAGGTATACAGATGAACAGGCAAGTGTTGTTTTTGGCGTTTCCCCTTTTTTAGCAGGGGTTGCCCCAGTCAATCTGGACAAAGTTACATAAAGTGCGTGCGTTCGTTCATTTGAGCGAGAGAGAGAGAGAGAGAGAGAGAGAGAGAGAGAGAGAGAGAGAGAGAGAGAGAAAGATAATCTTGAAAATTGCATTTTTCTGCTTTTTTTTTTTGTCAATTTACTTTTCTGATGAAATATATTTCTGATGAAACCAATGTGCACTGACGTGTACACATGAACACAAGAAGAAAGATTGTTTTTCCTCTTTATTCTAATATATAATATATTCATAGCAGAAAATATTCTGAGTTCTGTAAAATTAAGGTGAAAATCATCAAAAATGCTGGCAGCGCCTGGCAACTTTACTAAAAATAAATAAATAAAAACACTGGCGCAGAAAGACATCATAAGCATGCTACAGATGTAAAGGCTATTCAAAAGGTACAGTAGTTTAACCTTACAGTATCTATAGTTGAGTTTATAGTATTTCAGTTTAGTCAAAACCGAAAGCTAGTATCTCATGTACACTTTCCAAAAAAGGCCATTTTACTCTGAAAAGGGACAAAATGTTTCTAAAAGGTGCATATTGGTATTAATAATGCTGTATGTACCTTTGGGGTACTACTATCTAACTTTTATAGGCATATAAAGGAAGCTTCCATAGGCCATACACCTCTGAATGTACTGCATTTTTTCTTCTTTTGTAAAAAGTGTGTAAAAACATGTTTAAAAAAATATATATATCACCAAGCAAGATAAATACATTTAAAAAAATAAAATAAAATATTTTATTATGTAGGTCTCTGGCTATTTTTGTATGTTAACAATAATTTATGTAGACATTCGGATACTGTAGATGTCAATTTAACAGATGAACAAATGAAGCTGTGAGACTTACAAGCTTTATGCAGTGAATAAAAGTTCTACATAACTACATTTTTCAGCTCACTATTTTCTAAACTCTTTTTATGGAGTTTTTCCTGCACTATTTTCCCAAAAGAGCAATTTGTCATAACAAGTATCAGCCTTTCATGGGCCGCTGGCTAGAAGTCTCATGCATAAGGCACACAAAATGGGAAACTCTAAACGAAAACAAACACACAAGTCAGTTGTAGGGACATCAACTGGTTGTTTTATATGTCAGTCAGACTTCCTCTCTGGCAATTCTTGGCCAAGGAAAGCTGTGAAGGAGACCTTCTGAGTTCAATCCTAATGTGTGGCTAACAGCACAATTCACTGAACACACTATACTGCAATCCCTCACAGTTCCATCATTATTATTCATTCATTCATTTTCTTTTCGGCTTAGTCCCTTTATTAATCTGGGGTCGCCACAGCGGGATGAACCACCAACTTATCCAGCATATGTTTTACGCAGCGGATGCCCTTCCAGCCACAACCCATCTCTGGGAAACATCCATACACACCCATTCACACTCATA
>CAIGQV010016547.1:11528991-11570883 GCA_903798115.1 Danio jaintianensis | reverse complement strand
AAAGAAAACCACATGCACAGACACTTGCAATTATACACACACACATAGCTGTCACCATCTTACACACACACAGACACAAAGATACACACACACACACACACACACACACACACACACACACACACACACACACACACACACACACACACACAAAAACTAAAACAATTCAATAATGTATGATGGGAATATTTAGAAATATTGAATATAATTATTGGTTTTGTATTGTATTTAGTATAGTGAAAATACTTTTAAATAAAATAAGGATTTTACAGATTTGTTTGCTAATAGCATTCATCTACATGCATATAAGTGTACTTGACATTCACTTAGCAAGATGTTAATGGCGAATTCTCTTGAATTCAACTGTCTGACATAACATTCTCCATTATTTATGGGGGTCAATAATAGTTAAGATGTTGTCTTGAAGAAAACAAGCTGGAAAAAAAAAACAGCTTAAGCTGGCGTTAAGTTAGAACTTCCTTTGATTTTGTTCTTCGTTTGAGGGCAAAAAGAAGTTTACAAAAGTCTGAGGTACGGTATACTGTTTTTGAACACTCCAACACCCCTGTGCTGCAGCAGATGGGGTTGTAAATGTCATGCTGCTTGCATGCACCCCTAAACACAACGAAGGCAGTTGAGAGAGAAGAACAGTTTTATAAACATCTAGCTAATGGCCTTCTCTACAAGGAGTGATGTGTCACATCTTTACATTATTTCTATTTGCCATGGAACTCCAGAGCGGTACGGTTATAGTGAGAAAGCAATATGCTCCAACGGACTAACAAATCAGGCTAAATCACAGTGTATTATGGATATGTAATAGGCATATATATGGCTAGAAGAGAGAATGATGAGAAGAAATATCATCCCTACCGGCAAAACCGGTGTGTTTTATGTCAAATACAAAAGTGAAAGCATGCTGTCTAACTAAACTATAAAAAAATAAATAATATCATTAACATTTTGGTTAACTCGACTTCTGATATAGAATTGATATATATTTTACAACCCTTGACAATTGAAATGAGGCTATGCATGAGAAATTCTTACACTAAGAACAAAAAAGCAACATTGTAACAATTGATCTATAGGTGTGAAAGCACCCTTAGTTTCAGAACACACCCACTGATTGCGTTGTTGGCACAGACTAATGGTAGCTCAAAGGTGTTTAAAAGCCAAAACGAACTACAAACTCAAAGCACACTTTGAAACTGCTGAAACGAACTAAAAACGAACTTAATTTCAGTCAGATTTTAAATGATGCCATTTCAGTTAGTTCTTCGATTTTGTTTGAAATACACCATGGCCTTATAGCAGAACTAGCAGTACATTTTACCAAAGCAGCTTTATGGTCCAAATCCAAATGATGCTTTAAAGAAAACAGTGTCATCATACAGTTCAGTTCAAAGCTGATTCAGTTCATTGATTATAAAACAAGGTCAACTTTCAACAAGTTTAGACCTGCCAAATTGATGTGCTCACTGAATATTAAGTGTCTTTGAGACCCCAGCTAAGCAAGCTAAAGGCAACAGCCTCAAGGAACATAAACTAGGTGACAAAAATAGAGAGAAAACCTTGTAAGAAACCAAGTTCAGCTGTGGTAAATTAACAAACACATTCTTGACTATTGATTGGGAAAAATCAAACCAGCATTAGGGTCAAAGGGAGGACTATACTAGGACTATACTTTGCCCAACAAGTTCACAGAATTTAGTCAAAAATCCCTTGAAAGAAAAAGGGACGGTGTATTACAGATTCCCTCTTAAACGGCCATCACATATGTCATCCTGTTGATCTCTCTTTGACGGAGTCTTCTGAAGTAGATTCGGCTGTCAACCAACACTTACGCTATGCAAAACCTTCATCGCCTCAGACGACCTCCAGCCTCGTGGAGCTCTACAAATAAGTGCAGCCATTCCTCAGCCGATTGCCTCAGCTCTCGTTTAGCCGTTACGCTTTAACCACACAAATCTCAGCGGAAAAAGGGAACAGATTCCAAAAGCACTCCCACCACCCTCCACGCATTAGCAGTAAGAGTGCATATGTAAAGAGCTCACAGGCAGTGTGTGTTTTGAAGGGAGTGTGCGACACTATTTCTGGTTATTGGTGTTAAGAGATGTTAAGAGGAGGATTAATAACGGCAGTTAACAAAAACCTTTCACCGCTATCCCACCATGCAAGTCCCTTGAGTACTCTAGAGTTCTGTGAAGTGAAACTGTGTGGATCTCCCTTGTGTACAATCGACAGAGAACCTCTGAGCTCTGCCTGCATCATTGTCCTTAATTGTGTGGGTTTGTATGTGCGGTTTGAACTCTGCTTGCTCTTCTGGTACATTCGGTGTGTGTGTGAGCGATGGCGTGTTGCACTCTTGTTAGATGAGCGTGTTGTGTAAAGTGTGCATGTCCGTGTGGAACTCTGTCGATGAAGGCTGTGGTGACTCATGGTTGCCTGTGGGAGCAGACTCATCTTTCAGTAAAATTAACAACACACTCTGACCCTCAGATCCAAGATCGGCTCTTCAAACCTTTTAAATTAATATCAACCATGATCCGCAAAACAACAGAGACTGATATTTGACTAGCAGAGCCTTCACAGAGCAGAATATGTGACTTTTTAATGCTAAGAACATACAGCAATTGAGAGTGTATTTTTTTTCCTATATAGGTCAGGGCTTGATTGTGTCTGTTGGAAATGGATTGGATCGCTGTGGTTTTTTATTGCTGTGATCTCTGGTGAATGACAGGTTGTCCCATCTTTATACCAGTGAATATTAGAGAATAGAAAAAAAAGCCATTGATTCAAGTTTAAAAAGATGGATAAATCATTTCAAATAATGCTGCATAAAAATATTTTATGTTGACACTAAGGTCCTGTTTTGACAAATTTTTCCAGCAACCTCATCACATGTATTCAGTCCACATGCATTACTGTTTCTACCTGCTATCAACAAGCATTCAAAAACATCTCTTTAAAGGTGCAACAGGAGATCTTGAAAAACGATAACGTTAGCCTGATAGCATTGAAGGCCTACGTCCCACCCTGCAAATCGCCATCCAAAACCACACCTCCTGAATGCATGAACGTGCACTAGACCAGCGTTTCCTAACCCTGTTCCTGGAAGCACATCAACCGTACATATATTGTCTGACCCAATAACCAGATTTTGGAGTCTCTTCTAATGTTCTGATGAATTGATTCAGGTGTGTTTGATTAGTGAGAGTTTGAAAGTGTGTACTGTTGGTGTGCCTTTGGCAGGGTCGGGAAACACTGCACTAGACAACATCACTACAATTCATAACGTAATGCACCAGAGAGAAAACTTTATAGTAGTTAGTAATTACAATACCAAACTGTTAAAAAGAATGTAGGTTGTTGATATTTGCCTGCCATAAAATGTGGATGTGCCAATGACGTAATCCTTTCTGTGTGAACCGGGTGTGCAGAAGTATGCAATTACATATTTTGATGCCAGGTACACTGTAAAAAATGTAATCGCCTAAAGTCAAGACAACAAATATTGTTGTAGCCATAATGTTGCTTTAACTTATTTTAATAAGTTAATCAGATTTCAACAATTTTTTTTGTTATACAGTTAAGTGTGTCTTAATATGTTTAGTCAGTTAGTCAATTGATGTAAGTTGAGCTGACTAGAAAAAGTTGATTTGATTCAACTGAAAAAAATAAATAAGTCAGCAATCTTTTTTTTTTTTTTTTTTGTACAGTGTACAACAGCTTATCGTAATGTTCGGATCAAACGTTTTGATTAGACAAACTTTTGCTGGTCTTAAACATTCCACAGAATATTAAAATACATATAAATACTGTACATTTGAACCACTTAATGTAATGACTCCTATCAGGATAACCAGCATAAAAAAAGTTATTTCTGAAGACAGACACCTCTTGCACCTTTAAGATGCTGTTTGCGTTCACACTAGTGCGTTTTCATTTTAGAACTGTTTTAATTTGAAATTGTGCTCCTTGTGTCTATACTGAAAAGAAACACCAGTGTTTACAAACTAAAACAAGGTCTTTAGCATTTTCAAAACATTCCATTTTTAAGTATTGAGGATGACAGAGTAGTGTGGAAACCATGTGAAACCATAACAAAACGAAATGCGCTTTAAAATAAAATTGCACTAGGGAAAATAGCAACTAAATGTGACCACACGTGTCTAATTTCATCAAGAACATTTAAGCTTATTTCCTTATATTCTAAACACTCTTGCAGGATGTACTAATACCATTGAATGAACAAACCCATGTATACGGCTCATCATTAAATGTTGTTGACCAAAACATTCTGCTTGTTACCAACACCAAGTCTCTGAAACATGTAACCACAAGCACAAAGCTCGTTTTTCTTGTAGTCAAGCTACAGTTATCATCTGTCTGCCGAAGTAAACAAGACAAAATGTACTATTCTAACTGCATATTCAGAGGTCTAAACCTGACCCCTTGTATGAAAAGGATAAGGTTTAAATGGACTAAATGAATGGAGTCCAGTGTGTAGTACCTGCCCTTTCACTGGAAGACCTAGTTATGACATTTTGATTAAAAATTAAAAAGAATCAATTATACGCATGGACGAATCATTACACAAAAGCAATTACATGCATTTAGCAAAAGGATAGGGTGATTTCATTTCAAGCTGAGTTAACACAATTTAGTCTATCACAGGGGTGTGTCCAATCCAGCTCCTGGAGGGCCAGTGTCAAATCAGTTCTACAGCACTTTTATGCAGTACACATTGTGTCATAAGACCCGAGCTTGAAGACCTTAAGTGTGTTCAGTTAGAAGCAGTGGTGTATGACATTAAAGTAGTGCCAGAGTGATTTAAGAGTACAGTATGCTCTCAAATATGCTCCTCAATTCCTTTTGTAGAAATGTGATGTAGAAGTCTTCACGGGTCCACTTAGATCCAGGAAACCAAGATCTAAAACTCTGATTTGTGCCTTGGACATGATTTGGTTTGGTATTAATTCCCTTGGGTCTCTAGATAATTTAAAATAAATGTGCTTTTTTCAAATGGGCCCGATCAGACTTGATTCCTTTAATGGAGTGTCTTTTTACAATAAACACAATAATAAACAGCAGGTTTCAGGAGTGAGGATTGATGAGTGTCTGACATTGAAGAAATTCAGTGCGTACTTGCATGTTCACTGCAAACAAATGCGTTTCTTACTTTAAGTTTTTGTCTTGTTTCTAGTATAAATATCTAAAAACTCCTAAAACTCCAAGAAATATTGCCTTGTTTTCAGAAATAATGTCAAAATTAAGAGAGTTTTTCCATAAAACAAGCAAAATAATCTGCCAGTGCGGTAAGCAAAATAATCGTCTTTTTTGTTTTGACATAAGATAATTTTAGCTTAACCTCATTTAATTTTGACATTATTTCTTAAAACAAGACAATATTTTGTGCATGTCTAGAAAATGTTTCTTGATTTAAGAACTTTTAGATATTTAGTCTATAAACAAGACAAAAAAATTTAAGTAAGAAAAGCAATTTATTCAGTGTTGGTGTTAGATGCATTTTTGAGATGAGCACAAATAAAAATGAACATATGCTACATTTGTAAAATCACACATAGAAACTCATCTTATAGATATGAGATCCATCAGGAAATCCAACTGCTTCATGATGCATATTAATTCATGAAGAGGGCTTTTCTCTTTTTGTGTGCAGAATCTCTTCACCAGATATAAAGAACAGTAAACAGTATTGAAAACAACACTAGTGAATTCATAATTGATTAAATTTTTATCAAATACAACTAAAACCAGAGCTCTGAAATAACTTGTATCCACCAGGCAGACAATAGTGTACAATAATAATAAATTAAATAAATGTTAAATGAGTAAAAGACATAGAGAAGTGGCCAAATCTATAAGGATCAGAATATTTCCTGGCTGACTGTGAGATTGCAGGTTGTGCACACAGATTAGCAATGTTGACTTCCAGGTCCAGTTAGCTTCGCAAATAAATGAAGTCAGGTCGGTTCGGATTTAGGTCTAATTTCATCAAGTCTATCTTGGGCCAGGTTTTTTTTTTTTAAAGAAATAATTCATGCATGTCAAGTTCAGGTTAAAAGTGATTCAGGTATGGATTTTAGGACCCAAGTACTTTGATATTATAAATCAATCTCCACCTATTGATTACAGTAGCTGGCTCATGTTATTTAATAAGGATTGGAGCTAAACTGCAAGTCAGTGACCCTCCAGGAACGGGTCTGGACACCTCTTAACTACAATAAAGCAAAATAATGCACAAGCTATTATTTCTCCATATGTAGAGACTGAAAAGATCAAATTCTAGCAGACAAAGTAGAGCTATACGGAAAATGCATTGCACTTTACTTTATTGAGCAAAGAATGTGACTTTTGTAATATTCTACTGTATGTATGGCCAAAATTATCTTCTTAAATATAAACATTAACTTCAGTGGGAAGCAGTTCTGTACCATAGGTACACAAAATCTCCAAAATCCAGTCAGTATTTTCACATTCTGTATAATCGTTTCCTATCTTTCCATCACTTCTGTCTGTATTTGTTCTCTTATCTCTTTATCTGCTGGATTTGTTGGTTAACTGCATCACAAAAGCGCACAGTGTGTTGAGATAAAGTAGACAGACACAGGCTGGATGTCAGTACTCAAACTGAAACATGCACCTAGTGTAGGTTACACACTTTACTAAACACCCTTGACCTCCTTAATAGCCTTACCATGTTAAGAAAGACCGAAACTCTTGTCATCAAGCAGGCTGAACACACACTTCAATATTCATGCACACATCAGCAGCTGAGGTTATCCGCATATGAACATTTGACAGAATAAATAAAAACCTCACACACGTCATATTATAAATGCAACAACTGAATCATGCAATAAATACCATAAAAATCAAGAGCAGATAAGTTCTTATTCCTGTTTTTAAAAATAAAAATAAAGCACATATTAAGTTATTCAATTTACAACTAATATTTAAAATTGATCCTAAAAATGCTGGGTACTACACAATTCCTTCATGTTGTCCCAACACAAATCGATTAAGTTATCTTGATTGTTTTTAAGTTGTCAAAACAACTCAAGAATTGTGTTCATTTAACTCATTTTAAATAAGTAGTTTGAACAAGCACCAAAATCCTTTTTTGAGGGCTGCACAAAATATTGTTTCAGCATTGATGATATTGCAATCACTTTATTGCAATAACTTCATCCTACCTTACACACAAACACACACACACGCACACGCACACACGTATAGGCCTTCCAGCATTTTTCTGCAAGTCCATCACATTTAAGCCCTAATGTGTTTGGCTGGTTCTGCAGCAGTTGTTTTGTTCCATCTTCATTTTAAATAGTAGAAACTTCATTGTGATTTAATGAGGAGCCTAGAGCAATAATAAACAGCTTCTTCTCAGGCAAACAAAGAGCAAAGTGTGTTTAAGTTGTTTTCATTTAACACTTTAGGGCTGGAAAATCAATGCTTTTTATAAAAGCTGAAAAGAGGACATAGCACAGCACAGTGCGCTTATGAAAAGAACAGACTGCAGTGGAACTGAACACCATGTTTTCAGTTTCACACTGAGACGTGAACACTGAAGATGACGCTTCCTACATTATACACAAAAAACTATGATCCTTATGCATACCGACAAGACAGGGCAAGTAATAACACATGAAAAAAACTTTGTTCGCTAACTAGATATTACTGCATTTTGGGTCGGTTTTAAATAGGAGCATCAGTTTTCGAGTGCTCAGAAGTCACAGCACAGGATTGATTATAAAAAATAAATGAATATCCCTTGATGCTGTATCTTTCAAAACATTATTAGCAAAGCATTTAGCCCTAGGCAGTCCACTACTAAAAGTCGATTTCAAAAATGTTTTTGTTTTGATTTTATATTACTCCTAAAAGCTAAAAAATTTAAAACAAGACACATTTGCTTTACTATATTCACCCTCATGTCATTTTAAGCCCATGAGATTTTCCTACATCTTTGAAAAACAAACTCTTCCACTGAAAGTCTATTCACCCCAAAAAATATGAAGCTTCATAAAGAGATCAAAAATAATGAATCCATATGAATCAAGCGGTTTAACACGTGTCTTCTGAAGAGACATCACTTCATAGTATGAACAGATTTAGACTTTACGCATATAAAAACACTAATATTTTACAAAAATCTAACAAACATTAACACTGATAATTATGATTTCTATACAAATCTTTTGACATGGCAATGTTTTATCTGAACAGACTTTCAACCAATGGGCAGAGTGCTCTCTTTAATAAATAAAAACATATTGAAAAGTATTTTCATTTTCTGAGTGAAGTTACCCTGTAATACTAATTTTCACATATTATATTTAGATTTTTTCTATAACCCATTTTTCGAACAAAACGTTTAGCTAAAGGGCAAAAATACATGCTTAATTAAACAAAAACTCTTCATTAAATATTAAAAACTATTTATCTTGTTAAAAGACGTAGAAGGAATACAGCAGCATAGGAAACACACAAGATGCATTCTTACATTCAAAACCATTCAGACAGAGCACAATGATCATTTTATGATCGCATTAGTGACATAGTTGCACATGAACTCAAACACACACACGCACACACACACCCACACGCACACGCACATGCACACACACACACACACACACACAC
The DNA here is from genome assembly GCA_903798115.1 of Danio jaintianensis. Lineage (NCBI taxonomy): Eukaryota > Metazoa > Chordata > Actinopteri > Cypriniformes > Danionidae > Danio > Danio jaintianensis. The sequence goes on along the minus strand of CAIGQV010016547.1, from coordinate 11,562,204 downwards.
AAGAAAAAAAAAATAAGGAGAGGCAGACAGTGTGTGTTTCTCCCAGATGTTAGACTGCACTGGACCCTGACAGTAGCCCAAGACAAGCCAGGCCCTGTTGCCACAGCAACAAGATCAGATGAGGTTCCTCCTCAGATACTGAGCTAAACACAGCATCCTGCGAGGGGAATCAAAATGGGAGATGCAAAGAGCACATGAGCGCTTTGATTATACTGCTCATGTGTCAGAAGAACTGAAGATCTGACGCAGATTGATGGAGAGATGGACTGAACTCCTATCAAGCCCATTCACATAGCAATGACAAAACAATGAGGATGTTAATAAGGTTATGATGTCATAAAAACCAGGATGTGATGCATTCTAAAAAAAAAAAGGCATTGGGGATGCTCCCTTTTTGCTTTCATCACACTTTAACACACACACGCACACACACACACACACACACACACGCACACACACGCACGCACGCGCACACACACGCGCACACACACACACACACGCGCACACGCACGCACGCGCACACACACACACACACTCACTCTCTCTCTCTCTCTCTCACCAGCTGGATGCTAATTGATCTTCCAATGTCCCCGAAGGCTTTGATCTATTGATCACAGCAGTGTTTTATCTGTGTGTATCAGAACGCTTAGCAAGGTTTGATCTCGGCCTGTTTTATGTTGGGGGAGTGTGCATTTAAATGCGCGACCTTGAAGTCGCTCAAGCTCTCCTGTGACCTCAAACGCCTGCTCATCTGTACTTAAATAGCTGGTACAGACCACTAAATGTTTACTAGCAATTCAAAAGATGGGATTTCAAGTGGATGCCACTTCATCAAATGGATGAGGAAGGGTATATGGACAGACCTTCAAAATTTTAACAGAGGAAACAAATCTACTCTTATTTACACCTCCGGCATCTATGTGTACCATGACGCAACATGATTATAGATTGTGCTCATTTTACCCCCACCTCATACATGGTTAAAAGTAATGGTTATTGGGATTGATGTTTTATGCAGATCCTTTAGCAACCGTTGAACCATTTGAATGTCCAAAAAGTGCAAAAAGATTCTTTCAATTAAAAAATGTTGTTTACAATATACAAAATGTTACAAAATATTACTTTTAAGAACAACTCACTGAAAATGTCTTTGGGGAATCAAAGAGTTGCAATCAAACAATTGCAAAATATCATTAAACCTTAATTTTTTTTTAAGAGTGTAGTGTACAAATTATAAACATACAAATTATGGTCCTACTTTATATTATTAAGTGGCCTTAATTACTAAGTACTTACATAAAAAAGTACATAATGTTCTTATGTTCATATTGTATTGCACACTTACATTGCAATTGAGGTGGGATAAGGAGTAAGGTTAGGGACAGGCTTGGTGGTATGGGTAGATTTAAGGATGGGTAAAGGTTTAAGAAATACATCAACACTGTAATTATCAATGTAATTACAGACATTAATTTCAGATGTAATTAATGTCTGTAATTAATTTGATAATTTGTTACTATTTATTATTTTTAAAATATAAGTACAATGTTAAAAAAACATGTATGATATATTTAAATAAGTACATAGTAATTAAGGCCAAGTGGAACCTAAAGTGGAACCCAAATTATTTATTTTATTTATTTATTTTAATTATTTATTTGATTGTTTGTTATAGTCATAGTTTACTGAATTAATATTTCATAACTTTGTAAAAAAATAAAATAAAAAAATAATAGTAATAATAATAGTAATAATAATAATAATAATAATATGTATATGTATATAAAAAAAAGCTTAACTTATCTGACGTTTCAATTCAGACCACTGCAAGTCAAGCTTACATCTGCTTAAATGGGGAATGATCAGAATCTCCTAAATTGTATTTTAGGCTCACAAATCATGCCAAATCAGCAAAAAAAATCTACTTGTAATGTATGTAATATGATTTTAAAATAAACAGTGGATTTATTTTCTTTCTATAGGATGATTTTTCAACATTTAAATGCATCAGAGCTGTGTTTACTATTTCTGGGTCAACTGTACGGTCTCTTCGACATCTACATGTATTTATCTGACAGCGCTTCAAATGCTACATGACACTCAGTGTAATAATAAGCTGTTTGGCAGGGGATAGTCTGAAAGTGTCAGGGATGATGAAGTGTATATGAGAGTGACTGATGAGGAAGAAAAAGTGATTGATGTGAATAGAGTGTAAAACAAGCAGTGAGAGAGAGAGAGAGAGTGACAAAGGAAACAAACTTCTGCATGACGACATGCTGAACTCCACAACGACACCAGACTCCCTCCAGCCATCTGTCCATCTCTCCCTCTTTCTCCATTTCTCCCTGTCTTCAAATATTTCCCTGTGTTTCCCTCATCATTTCACTTTTGACCTTTCCTTTCACAACGTTTGATTCTGGCACTGAAAGCTGAAGCCATGAAGGGAAGCCATGCAAATGAAAATAAAGACCAAGTTTCCTGCTCACTATATACTTGAACTAAGTCAGGAAACTGACAGTGATTTTTTTTTTTCAGGAAGTTTTGCATACTTTCAATGCATGAAGAAGAGCTGCAGAGGTGATTATTTTCAAATAGGATTCTCAAAATGTTTGTTACAAAGGTTTGATAGGACTAACCTAACCCACATCACTGGTTCTACACCTTATACCATGTAAATGGGTTCTGTTATGCTTTTAATGCTGTACTGCACTTATTCTCTATTGCAAGCATTAGGTCCACTCCAAAGGGAGTTATTCTCTACATCGTTACCATTCTGGACTGAAAAGCACTGAGTGTTCTTCCAAGGATGTCCACGTCACAATATGCTGACTTTAACTAATTCTTGCTCAAGGCATGCACACAGTGGCAAGGCCTGGTTGAGTTTTATTAAGCTCCTTTTCCACTGTGCGGTACGTTATGGCTTGGTTCGGTTTTGCTTGGTTCAGTTTGCATTTCCACTGCAGGTTAGTACTGCTTAAAGTGGGAGGGATTATCACTATAGAATGACATCTGACATCATGAGCTGTGCATCAGGGGAGTTGCTCTTTAGTGTTTTGGCTTTCTGCAGTGACATTTGCATTACACTGAACTGAATTAAACTAAACTACAGCAGTTTTAATTTACTAGAACGTTGTCTACATTAAGCTGCTTTGGCACAATCTACATTGTAAAAAGCACTACAGAAATAAAGATGAATTTAAAAATAGTGGGTTTGGTGTCTTGTGTAGCAAATCCACTGGCACTGATAGTAATGATTCTCATGGACCAATCAGTGATCAGCAGTGTGTATACTCACATTTTTGTAATGACTTATTTGGAACCTTACCCCCAGGTTGTACTAAAAAAAGTACAAATACTAGGTACAGAATGCATTGGAAAAGCCCCCAAATGTGAGACATATTAAACCGACCTGCTGCAACCCAGTACTGGGAAACACCCATACACGTACTCATCCACTACAGCCAATTTAGTTCATCCAATTCACCTATAGCGCATGTCTTTGGACTGTGGGGGGAAACCAGAGCACCCGGAGGAAACCCACTCAGACATGGGGAGAACACGCAAACTTCACACAGAAATGCCAGCCGGGACTCAAACCAGCAACCTTCTTGCTGTGAGGCGACAGTGCTAACCACTGAGCCACCGTGCCGCCCCAAATCTTATGCACATATTCTACTTATGCTTACTCATACACTATTCTATGCCATTTTGTAGTATAAATAGTGTAAGTAGTGCATTCACAGTGAAATATTCTTTTTATTCTAAACTCATGGAAGGTACTATTTGGTAGTTTGGCCATATATTTCATTAATTTGAGAACCATCAAACAAATTTAAAGTAATAAAAAAACAGTGTTCCAATTGGGATGACAATAAATTCAAATACTATGCTGCTTAGTGTGTAAGTCCATAAGTACATAGTGTATAGTGTGCCATTTGGGAAGCAGTGGCTGTTTCAACTATCTTTCCCCCCCAGAATGTTTACATTCAGAGACATAACCAGCATTATGTAGACTTCTCTTTTTTATGTGTGTTTTTGACAACTTTGTGTGCATTTGACAACTGATATGAAAACGAACTGCCACAAAGCTGTATGTTTTGTGCCTGTGTGCACAGAAATCTGTATTATCAGGAGTTTTAACTGATTTAAACATATGCAGATACATAATTTGTTGCTACCAGAGTAACATAGACACAAGCTGTAAGGGCACCGCCCTCATCTGGGCAGGGGTGGGGAGTACATTTAAAGAGATGCCCAAAAACAGCATGCTCTTGCTTCCAGCCAAAAAATGCATATATAGCATGGTATAATAAACAATTTGTGAAGTATTTAAAGAAAAAAAAATAGGACCATAAGCTAATCGAACCGTTTGCAGATTGCTAATACACTCTCCATTTACAACCCAAAAAGAAACGTGGTTAGACATTTTACTATTAAATCAAACGCACTGTACCATAATTTTTTTCCCTTCGATTTCTATATTAACATACATTTGAGTTGATTTTCTCTCACTTTTCTTTCTCTCACTGACAAGTCCAATGAAATAACATTGCTTGACAATAGCAAATCTTGAATTTACAGTAAAAAAAAAAAAAGTAATTACATTCAAGACCATTCAAGTTCTGCTTTTTTTGTTACGCCTGGCAGTGAGAGAAAAGAAAGTGTGGATGAGAGTTTTCATGAGAGGTGGTGGAAGACATGCAAGTTAAGTGATTCTGAGAGCCCTGGAGCTCAAGACCTTCATTCATATTTCACACGGATCTAATGCAGAGACATGATCCATTTTACATAGTGTGTCCAAAGGAGCCAGATCAGATGACTCGAGTGCAGCAAAGCATAACAAGACTAGGACTGAAGATTGTCTCTCGCTTTCTCCTGCTCTCGCCCGAAGTGTCAGATCATTATCTGTCACTTTGACAGACTGGGATAAGTTTTCCATCATGCTCTATTTTTTATCCATCCTTGTTTTCATTTTCAAAAACATTTTTATGGAAGCATAAACCTTTCCATTATGATTTGTAGATTTAGATAAATTCTGAACTATACCAATAAACCAATGACAATTTTCATGTTATGAGTGTTCACTGATATATGTCTTACACTCTACAAAAAGGCTGAGTTGTGTAAAATATGGATTTAAGTCAACCATTTGGTTATCCGTTTTTAAACCATTTTTATCCCATGGGCTGGATTTGTCCATGTTTAATACAAATTTGGGTTTAAACAACACTGTATTTTTAGTGGGAATTTAAATAATTCATTTGTTCATTTTCCTCCGGCTTAGTCCATTGGAATTTTAATAATAATAATTATTATTATTATAATAATAATAATTATTATTATTATTAATGTTATTATTATTTAAAATACAACACAAAAAACTAAAATAAAATGTTTAAAATGATACAAGTGAATTTAAGAATCACAAAATGATGTACAGGGTAAAAATATGATTTGAAATTGCCCAAAGATTACATTTAAGAGTGTTACTAAATTATTAGTGTACTAAAAACAACAATGTACGTTTAATTTTATTCAAATTAAGTGAAAAAATTACAAGAAAAACTCTATTGTAGTGGAAAAAGATACGATTTTGTTTATCATTTACTTGACTGTTATATATTTTTTAAACATGAAGAAAAACATTGTCTGCTCGGTATTGTTTTTCAGTCAATTTAGTAAATTGCGATTTTTTGAAGATATGAAAAAGAAGATGGTGTGATCAGGCATTGAAGATGAAAGTGGTGGAAGATAGAGACTGGACAACAAAGAGAAAGAATTATAGAGTGCAAATAAGATAACATGGGGAAAAGGCACGGTTAGAGGAGACAGAGCTCATCTTCACATGGCTTGGCTCATTTGCTCATCATTATGTTTAATGAATGCCACTACAAGTAGAGTATAAATAACACCTCTAACATGCCTCTCCGTCACTGATAATCATACCCCCCACCACTGCATTCATGCGATGAAACTCTTTCAAAACTCAATTCAGGCTTCAGATTTATTGACTATACATTTATTTTGAACATGACCCAAAAAACACATGCTATTTTCAACATCCGCGCTGGCATGTTCAGAGTGTCGCGAGTCAGTCATGACGAAGCGCGAGCGATGAGCACAGGTGTCATTAGAGAAGAAACAAACGTGCCGAAGGCCTCAAAGGCCACACAATAGAAGCTGGCGGGCAGGAGAAAGGGAGCTAATTGCATTATTAATAGGTAGAGTCTGGGGCATTTTGTGATGGTAATTTGCAGAGCGGAAGGCGGGGGTCTGTCACTCTTTGGGAGAATACCGGCGGTGGATGTGAAGAGCTGAATAGCTGCCGCTAATGAGCTGGCCATGCAGAAGATGCAGCTCTGGTGTGACGGCCCATCAGCCGCTCCGTGATCTGTTGCTCTATATTTCATATGCCAGGATAAAAGAGTCTGATTAACATGCTACCCTCACCAGTAATAGACAAGTGATTTTATAATAAGAACAATCTTAATTGCAATTTACATGCCATGTAATAGGGAGTAAACTTGGCTTGCATCTGTGACTAATAACAAATATACATCAAACTAATTAGGGATGGGTATCGTTTACATTTTATCGATACCAATACTGATAGCACTTCTCGATACCGGTTCTTATCGATACTACTCTCTATAATTGGATGCAAAAATGTGTGAAAATATGTTGAAAATTTCTAGTTTTTTGACAAGGGACAAATTCAGGGCTCCAGTGTAAGAGTATCTCTAAAATAACCACACTTGTGGATTGCTTTGGTCAGTAGTAGTGTGGTTTTACCAACAGTGGTTTGAGGAGGGACAAACCACAAACCGACAAGAGGGTGTTGGAAGCTTCATTGATGCATAAGTGCAATAAAGACAAACCAGCAGAAGGTCTAATGTGGCCCAAGTTACACAAAATGTCATTAATGGTTATGGGATTAACCTGTGACAACACATAGCCCTGCATTTGGGGCTGCATAGCCACAGAGTAATCAGAGTGCTTATGAGGACCGCAGTGACCACAGTGAGCATGCAAGATTCAAAAGTGGACTTAGGAGCAGTGAAAAAATGTTGAATGGTACTGTCCTATGAGTTTTCCTTTACAACACATATCATGTACATGTGCATAAATGATCTGGGGAAGTGATGGCACAAGAATACACTAAAGGAACAACAACAAACAGGTGAAGAAAGAGTGATGCTCTGGGCAATGTTGGGGTCTATCTATTAAGGTACACGTACATTTGACACATGCTAGCTACAGTATCTAATCATCGTTTCAAACTGGCTACACCTCCAATAGTTCTTGATGACAGGATAATGCTCCCTGCCACAGTGAAAGCACTGTTCGGAAATGGTTCAAAAACATGAAGAGTTCAAGGTATTGCCCTGGCCTCCAAATTCCCCAGATCTCAATCCAACTGAATATATTTGGGATGTGCTGGACTAAACTTCAATCAAGGACTTACATCTTGGTGTCAGATAACACAAGACATTCTCAAGGGCCTTGTAGAGTCTATGTCTCAGGCTGCATTCCAGAAAAAACGGTCTCGCTGCACAGCCTAAAATGCATGATGTGTGACCATTCACTCTCCATTTGTCAGTATCTATACTTGCATTTTACCACTTATGTAATAGTCATAAGAGAGGGGTTTGACAAATCAGGAAGCAATACAAAATATAGTCCAGAAGACCAGTTAGAGAGCAATTTTAAATAGCTTCTCTTCCATTTTCAAAAGTTTGCATTTCAGTCCATCTACTGTATACTAAAACAGAACATTTCCAAATTAAAACTGGGTCTTAGCATTTTCAAAACACTGCGTAGACACCAGGTGTAGATATCAAAATCAAAACTTACGATTTGATTTGTAAACAGCATCACCTTAGGTTGGTGTTATTCATACCATAGGGTCATTTGTGTATATCCATTTCAAAATGCGCGTGAAGCTTTATATTTTAATTAATTGCCATAACTTTCTCAAGTATAGAAATCATTCTCGGGGGGAAAAAAAGGTTTGACTAAAGCTGTGAAAACAGTCATATTGAGGAGTATGCTGAGGCCCCTTAGTTGGGAATCACTAGTTTACAGTAGGTAAAACTTTTAAAACTTGTTAATGAAATAAAAAAAAGAGGCAAGTCAGCTGTAGGCGACACACACCTGGAGCTGAAAGAGAATGACTCAACTGCGAATCTACAAACCCGCTCTACACCTGCAGAGCATAAACATGGTGTTAGTCCAGTTAAACATAGACTGTTGTCAGGCACTATTTACTGCTCATCTAGAATTTTTTCTACAACAGTGGACATTATCAAAGGTAAATGATTTTAACCACACTTGTACACTGTAACTAATAAACTCTGTGTTTTTGTACTATGTAGGGTTAATTTGTTATTCAATACAAGAGTCTAAAAGCCCCGCTCTCCACTCCACTAGGAATAGTTTATCCAAAATGAAAATTAACCCATAATTTACTAACCCTAAATCCATCCTCTATGAGAAAAAGATTTGTTCTGTCAGACAAACACAGTCAAAGTAGTTCATCATAGCTCTTCCATGCTGTATAATTACTCATTTAAAAACTTAAAAGTATGTTTGTTACAAAAACACATCAATCACCCCTCATAAGACATGCGTTAACCCCCAGGCGGAGTATGGGTTAGTTTGTTGATGGTTATATCCACTTTTGGAAGCTTCAAAATAAAAGCCACTATAGAACTTCATTATACAGCATGGAAGAGCCAGGATACAATTTTAAAACTACTCTGACTGTATTCATCTGACAGAAAAAATACACAGAAGATGGCTTGAGGGTACATTATGGGGTAATCTTCTTTTTTTTTGTGAACTATTCCTATACTTAAAGCACTTCATCATTCAACTGCACCTTTTCTTTTTGAAATTAGTGTGAGCACACTACTTGCGTTATCGATAATTACAAATGGAATACAAAAAAGCATGTAAATTGGTACATTAAGAGTTAGTACTGGAAAAAAGTGATAAAGATTATTTCACTGATTGGACAGAGAGGAATAAATGTGAGCAATTCCATGCAAATGTAAACCTTGCCATGAAAATGCAAGGAAAATAGCAAATCCATTTCTGTGTTTGTTTGTTTTTTTTGTGTGTAAGCAATTATTTGTCAGTACACACAAGTGGCAAGTCACACAAGTGGCAATTTTACATCTGTCACATCCATAACCAATATTTTTCCTCAAATGCAAAAAATTTAAATACTATAAAGAGAACTCATCCTTTTGATTAGCATTTTTTGGGGGTTGTGCAGTTTAATTCACAGAATTTCACAGAAGTATGTTGCATACTGGAAACTCACTAACTTTTTTGTCACATCCATAACGCATGTTTATTTTTCTCATTTAAAATGTTCACAGACTGATATTTTTCTGATCCCAAAACTCTGTGGTTAGTAGTTTTGGAAAATATAAACAGATCTAGGGGCGACGCGGTGGTGCAGTGGGTAGTGCTGTTGCCTCACAGCAAGAAGGTCGCTGGTTTGAGCCTTGGCTGGGTCAGTTGGCATTTCTGTGTGGAGTTTGCATGTTCTCCCCGTGTTCGCATGGGTTTCCTCCGGGTGCTCCGGTTTCCCCCATAAGTCCGAAGACATGCGCTATAGGTGAATTGGGTAAGCTAAATTGGCAGTAGTGTGTATGTGTGTGAATGGGAGTGTATGGGTGTTTCCCAGTGATGGGTTGCAGCTGGAAGGGCATCCACTGCGTAAAACATATGCTGGATAAGTTGGTGGTTCATTCCGCTGTGGCGACCCCAGATTAATAAAGGGACTAAGCCGAAAAGAAAATGAATGAATGAATAAACAGATGTTTCAATATAATGTTAACATATACTTTCTCTGTGAATTTATGTTTTGAATTTTTACTGCAAATGTCACATCCATAACGCTGGAATTGCTTGTGTGTAAAATTTTTATCCTAAAATTCAAAAATTTTCAATTGCAAAAATGATGCTTCCCTGTGGAACACTCCACAACAATGTTAACAGTGCATTGATATGTAGTTGCTACGGGAATTTTTGTAGTTTTTAGCCTGACGTCATGCAATTGCTGTGGTATTCTGCATGGTTGTTAGGTAGTTTGTTACTGTAGGTGGTTTCAAGTCAAATTAACTGAAGGCTCTATACAGTATACGACTCTAGTCCTTCTTACAGTGTAAGTCTTTATGATTTTCCAGTTTTTGGAAATTCTCAATTTTTCAGAAGCATAATAAAACATTCCTCCACAAGACAAAGATATTACCTGTCCATAACACCAACAAAGCAGGGCACACATTATGCACCAAAGATCAGTTTTGTCTCAGCACATTAAACTGGAAGCCTTTTAACACAGAAAAGAACACACTTTTAAATTTCCCTTGAGATTAATTAGATTCTCATTTGACACGTACTACTACGGATGTCAAACCCATGAGAGACAACACTACTGTATCCTGTTCTCCGTGAGATTGATGCGAGCACGGCTCATTTGAAAGCAGCCTCTTTAAATGAGATTAAAGCAATGCAATGGAGACGGCTTGTTGAAACGTAACATTTGACCCAACAATAGGTGTTTAGCGAGGCAGCTGATTTAATACTGCTTTATACAGAAAGAGAGGGTCAGAACGGCGAAACATCAAAGCTCAGGAAGGTACATAAAAATTACCGTGCAACAGCTGGGATGATGCTAAACACTAATGCTAGAGTTTTGCTACCTCTGCTACTATACCTCTGTATAGGGACAAAAGCCACTGGTGACCACACTTAAATATTAATACATCCAATACATAAAAAAAGAAAGGAGCTAGAAAAGTCTTACTTGGGTGGAATTAGCTTGATGAGTTACGTAATCAATACCAGATATTCACTGTAATTAAACCCAGTCTGAATGTGCCACGTCAGTAATTTCCCAGACAGCAGGTTGTGAAGCATTTTTGCCATAAAAAAGGTCTAAAAAATAATAACACGTTAATAGTAATCCCTTGCCAAATAACATGTAGGTAAAAAGCCTGTTAATAACCTCCTGGTGTACTACATTTATCTTCACTATCCTGTAACTACCACTGTTTCTAACGTGGATCAGGAAATCACAAGACATGCTGTACCTTTTTATTTCTTCAGTAAGATATCACTTGCTGATGATAAACTTGCATTACAAGAAAAACAAATGCATTTTGTCAAGTATTCTAGTCATTTTTTGCTAATGAATTATATATGCCTATGTTCAGATAAAGGAGTACACTTAAACATTTTGTGATTGGTAATATAGAAGGAAATAGATAAATGTAGTGGAAAGCATTTTCATTATAATCCAGTGTTAAGTTAAGTTTTAGTTAATTTGTTGTGGTTCTTGTATTTCAATTGTCATTATTGCCAAACTTTTTTTTAAGAATGAAAAAGTTGACTTTACTTTTATGAAAGAGAGTAAACCTATTGGTGTTAAAGATAATAGTTGACTTAACTTAAAATACATGAGTAAATCCTTTGCCTTAAAGTTATTGAGTAAATGTGCATAATTACAAAATTAATTAATTAATTTCACTAAAAAAAACCTAACAGTTCCAAGTCACAAGGGGTTTACTCATTTTTCTTAGGTAAAGTCACTTTTTACTGTTCATTTACACAGCATTTAACAAAATCTTGAACTGCTTGAAATGCTACAACTTAAAAAAACAAAAAAAGTGACTTTCACTTGCTTTAGGTAAACTTTAAACCCTTTTTCTGTGCTTTTACGACTTTTTGTATATCAGTTTACACGTAGCATTTTATGACAACCATTTACAGTCATTGCAGTAAGCATTACTTGTAGACGATGAATGAAACCTCAATGAACCGTTGGTTTTATGTGTATCCTATCAGGTCTATTTTGGAGTTCTGCTTCGCCAGCTCAAGCACACGCTCAGGGTCAATCCATAAACACGCAATCTCTCTTTCCCTTGACCTTTCTCATCTTTCACTCATCAATCCATTGTTTCCCTCTCTCTGGGAACGAATCCGTCTCTTCTACCCACCAACGTCTCACATATCCACCGCATTACCCTTCTTACGATAAATATTTGTCACGTTCATGTTCCTCCTGAAATGAGTTACTTTATTCCCCGGTCTCTATTTGGTCTCTGTTGCTAAATTAGTGTCTGTAAGAAGAGAGACGGGAGGCAGAGAAACACTTCACTAATGGCAGCATTCTACCAGTCACGTCAAGCCCAGCTGGAGATCCAATGTTCCTGTCTTTTTTAATTACCATCTAACTGACTTTCAACAGTGTGATCCCTCAGTCCTTCTCTCTCTCTCTTCCTGTTCTTCGTCTTTTTTTTGTCTCACACACATGCAATGAACTCCATTCTTCCGCTATGCACACAACCTCCTGTGAACTTTGCTGAGGACAATCTACATATGCTGTACATTGTCAACTGGGTCTGACAAATGGCAAGGAATACAATTATAAAACTCGCTAGCTTGCTTATGAATAATAATGGTGTTCTATAATTTCATTAATATTCAATAAACCCTAAGGTCGCTTTTTGCAGATGGGTGCTAAGTGCTTAAGACGACAGGACTAGGGAGACCATGCTTTACAGCGATTTTAACATACTTAAGCCTTGTAAGCCTTACCTGATTTGCTTGTTGTGGGTGGGCACTAAGTGTCTTAAGTGATAAGTCCATGTTTTACAGTGATTTTACCATGCTTCAGAGAAATTCTTAAGAAAGACTTGAAGCAGTGATGAAATGGGATGAAAAGCATATTATTTCTCCAGTATTTTTCTCTTATTTGGTGTTACAGGAGTATATGATGGGATGCCGATCTGTCTTAAAAGGGTAAACTAAATTTTACAGTGGGAGTAAATCATGTTGTGTACTGTACAGTAAAACACAAAGTGTGTTGATGGAGATTCTCTGACTCTTAACCAGATCTGTATTCTCAAAACGTTGACAATCTACATATGCTGCACATCAGTGGTCACCAAGCTTTTTTAGCTAAAGATCCCTAACCTCGGCCATGCTGAAAGACAAGATCTACCCATTTAAAAATGTTATGTTATTTGCATTTCTAGCTTATGACCTTTAATTTAATATTTAACTTAAAATATATAATATATAATATATTTTTAAACTTATATATAAAACTTGTTTAACCTACTTAAAAAATTTAATTGATGTAACCAAAAAAATTAATGCACCTCAATGACATTCAGAGGAGTGAAAATTTGGCTGGTATGCAGTGACATTAGCAGTAATTAGATCATATGAAATGCATGTGAAGAAAAAAGAAAAGAAAAAAAAATAAGTAAAATGATTTTCAATGATACTTGAGTGCCCTTGTTGCCTCATATTTTTGCAGTTTAAAAAAAAAATGTAGATGTTTTCAACTGTGCTGCATGCCTAGCGAACGTGAGCGTGTGGCACCGCATGCTTATCACTTCCTATTTGCAAGGGTAAGCTGCACATCTCCATTTGAAATAACAAAAATGGGCGTTTTTAAAGACACGTACTTAAACAGCCCCTTATTACTTGAGGCTCACGTCTCATGATGTCACATGGAGAGCTGTATATCAACATATTGGACACACAGTTGGATCAAGAAAAACAAAGAGAGATGCATTTTTTTTTAACTTATTCTTCTGTCATTTTCAGGATCTACCGGGAGAGTAATAAAGATCCACGAGTCGATGGGAAGTTGTGATCAACAGGAAGGCGAGATTGACCACCACTACTGTACATCAACTGAGTTGGGAAAAGTCAGGAATGCAATTATAAAGCTTGCTACCTTGCTTGTGAATATTAACAGTGTTCTGTCATGTCATTGATATTCAGTAAGCCTTTAAGTCTCACCTGATTTGCTTGTTCTAAATGGGTGTGAATTGCTTAAAGCGATAACACTAGAGAGAACATAGTTTACAGCGATTTTACCATACTTAAGCCTTGTAGTCTTACCTAATTTGTTTGTCTGTTTATTTAACAGGGACAATACACTTGACATTGTTATACAGGGACAAGCGATGCCATGTACACAGGGCATATAGCACAAAGCTAGTTTGCTGCACTGATTCAATTTGCTTGTTGTAAATGGGCACTAAGTGCTTAAAGTGATAAGCACAGAGAGGCCATGTTTTACAGTGCTTTTACCATGCTTAAACCCTGTAGTCTTATATGATGGTGCTTGTAAATTGGTGATAAGTGTTTAAAGCGATAAGGCGAGAGAGGCCAAGCTGAAATGATGAAATGTGATGAAAAACATATTTATCCATTCTTTTTCTCTTATTTTGTGTTACAAAAGCATACGGCAAGAGACCTTTCTGTCTTAAGAGGGTAAAATAATAGCACAGTATTCCAGTATAGTAAAACCACAGAGCGGTGATGGTGCTGTGAACTCTTGACTCCTTACTAGATTTGTATTCTCAGAATGTTGACAATCTGCTGTACATTATCAACTGAGTCTGAAAAAATAGCCAGTTTTACAATTGCATTGCTGGACATCTTACTCATGAATATTAATGGTGTTCTGTCATGTCACTTATATTCATTACGCCCTGAAGTCTCATCTGATTTGTTGTTCTAAATGAGTACTAAGTGTTTAAAACGATACGCTTAGAGAAGTAATGATTTACTGTGATTTTACCATGCTTCAGGGGAATTCTTAGACATGACTTGAAGTGGAGTGATGAAAAGCATCTTATTTTGTGTTACATATGGCAAGAGACCTTTCAGTCTTAAGAGGGTAAAACAATATTACAGTGGGAGCAGTAAATTATCACGTACAGTAAAACACTGCGAGGTGATGGAGAACTCCGACTCTTGATTTGTATTCTCAGAATGTTGGTCTCATTCCTTTTAACATTACATGGCCATTCAGCCCTCAGCAATCACCCCTTTCATTATGACCATTACAGCAGCCTAGCAGTTATAGTCCTAATTTAATGTGCTCGTTAATGCCTCTAATGCATTTAATTCCTACACCAGCGTCACAGTCAGAAAGAAGAAAAGGGAAAAAAATATGGCAGCTCTATTCAAAGGCTCTTCTTGAAACTACTAATTATTATAATTTTGCACATTTTTAGAAAAATGTATTAACACTTTTTTGACGTTCCCCTTTTGACATTTTGTTGAGTAAATCTGAGTAGAAGTATACAATGAGGCTATGTATCTTTGGAACTACATTGACTGGCAGTACCTAGTGTATTAGTAGAATGTCTGCTTATCTGCTAATGGTTTATTTGATGACCCTCCAATAGACATTCAGTTGACAATACTAGCATATTGCTCTAATGAGAGTTAGTTCACATGTTGTTGTAAAGTAACTTATACAGTATAGTCAAAAGAACATCTGACTCAATTTATTTCATTTTGATGTTTTGCTATTAGGGTGAATCGCTCTGCAGGGAGTACATTTATCACAGGTGGAGTTAAAATAATGTTTATTACTGTTCCTGTTAAATGAACTTCAACATGGCCCTATAATTCTCTGCTGTTTTTTTTTGTTTGTTTGTTTTTTTAGGGGGTGAATAAATGGAATCATGAATTGCACTAGGGTATACTAATTTTAAATGGCAAAAAAAGGTCTACTGAAGGGTCTACTGAATTTGATTGGGGAAAAAGCAAAACTTATCATGAGCAGTGTTTCCTACCATTATATTAGTATGCGTATGCGATTCAGAGAACAGAAATTTGTAAACGCGCGACCATGTAGAGACGGAAATGTCAGGGCCCTGCCCTCCCAACGGCTTTCCCGGCCCCCTTGAAGTCAAGTTAATTTTAGTTTCTATATAGCGCCAGATCACAACTTCTTTTAATAAACAAGCTAAATTGGCGTATGCAATATCTTATTTACACAACGACTGACATTTCCGTCTCTACATGGTTGCGCGTTTACAAATTTCTGTTCTCTGAATCGCATACGGTTCCACACAGCCACTCTCTGCTGTATGGGAATAAGAGTGCGCGCCACATCTGACAGGCGAATTATTTTGAACAAATCTTTTGTATGACTCGAGAACGATGAGTTCTCTCAGGGAGTGATTCGTTTATGTGCGCATAAGCACATTTGTGCAGGTGGAGTAGAAGATTAGTTCCTTTTTCGAGTCTTCTATCGGGTTTGAGTTGTTCGTTCATCACGTGAAAGACAGAAGCCAGTCATATGCATTTAGAGCCGGAAAAAGATTTGATCCGCTCATCTCTCGAGTCCTCGGTTTGCATCGTTCGTTTATCACGTGAAAGACAGAAGCCAGTCATATGCATTTAGAGCCGGTGTCATGAGAAATCGAGTCCCCCCTGACAATCGAGTCCGCTTAGGACCCCAATGGATCGTCTGCGTTGAATGCCTGATCAAAAGTGCTTTTTATAGTCTATTCTCAGTCTTGAGATTTTAACAAGACCTATCATATTAGTAACATTATTATCGATAACCACAAGTTAAAGACACGCATAGTTAAAATAATTGAAAACGTTTGTAAACATTTAAGGATGTCTGCTTGATGTTTTTATGTATTTATATGTAACACTATATATTAACATAAGAAGTGGTAGCACATTGTAGGCTATCTAAAATAAAAGCACAAGAGAAATTCTCCATGTTTTATGTCATTATAACAGTCTTTTAAATTACATACATTTAAATGAGATTTCACTGCATTTATATATATATTTTTTTTAATCAGGCGCTACAAAGTATACCTATTACAACTCCAGTGAACCAATAGGATCACCCAGGACCCAATTGTCAGGGGGGACTCGATTTCTCAACACACCGGAAAAAGATTTGATCTGTTCAGTCTGTTGAGTCGTTTGTTCACTACATAAAGGACAGAAGCCAATCATATGCATTTAGAGCCGACTCGAAATGACTCAAAAAAAGATTTGTTTATCTCAATGAACGAGACTCAAAGGTCAGAGTCTGTAAAATGATTTGAACTTCCCATCACTACACCGGATGACAGGCTTTGACCCAACTTGACTGTCAGAGCGGCAATACTCCCCCTGGCTGTACAAGACTGATCTTGGTAAGTCAGTCAGTAAATACACCCTTAGGAAAAGAAGTATACTTAAATTTTTATATGTATACTTAAGTAAAGGTTAAGTATAAAAGTATACTTTATTTAGTAAGTACAGTCGTGGCCAAAAGTTTGAATGACACACTTATTAGTTTTCACAAAGTTTGCTGCTAAACTGCTTTTAGATCTTTGTTTCAGTTGTTTCTGTGATGTACTGAAATATAATTACAAGCACTTCATACGTTTCAAAGGCTTTTATTGACAATTGCATGACATTTATGCAAAGAGTCAGTATTTGCAGTGTTGGCCCTTCTTTTTCAGGACCTCTGCAATTCGACTGGGCATGCTCTCAATCAACTTCTGTGCCAAATCCTGACTGATAGCAACCCATTCTTTCATAATCACTTCTTGGAGTTTGTCAGAATTAGTGGGTTTTTGTTTGTCCACCCGCCTCTTAAGGATTGAAGTTCTCAATGGGATTAAGATCTGAAAATGTTTTATGTTTTGGTCCTCGAGCCACTTAGATATCACTTTTGCCTTATGGCACGGTGCTCCATCGTGCTGGAAAATGCATTTTTCTTCACCAAACTGTTGTTGAATTGTTGGAAGAAGTTGCTGTTGGAGGGTGTTTTGGTACCATTCTTTATTCATGGCTGTGTTTGGGGCAAAATTGTGAGTGAGCCCACTCCCTTGGATAAGAAGCAACCCCACACATGAATGGTCTCAGGATGCTTTACTGTTGGCATGACACAGGACTGATGGTAGCGCTCACCTTTTCTTCTCCGGACAAGCCTTTTTCCAGATGCCCCAAACAATCAGAAAGGGGCTTCATCGGAGAATATGACTTTGCCCCAGTTCTCAGCAGGTCATTCGCCATACTTTTTGCAGAAGATCAATCTGTCCCTGATGTTTTTTTTTGGAGAGAAGTGGCTTCTTTGCTGCCCTTCTTGACACCAGGCCATCTTCCAAAAGTTTTCGCCTCAATGTGCGTGCAGAGGCGCTCGCACCTGCCTGCTGCCATTCCTGAGCAAGCTCTACACTGGTGGCACTCCGATCCCGCAGCTGAATCCTCTTTAGGAGACGATCCTAGCGTTTGCTGGACTTTCTTGAACGCCCTGAATCCTTCTTAACAAGAATTGAACCTCTTTCCTTGAAGTTCTTGATGATCCTATAAATTGTTGATTTAGGTGTAATCTTAGTAGCCACAATATCCTTGCCTGTGAAGCCATTTTTATGCAACGCAATGATGGCTGCACGCGTTTCTTTGCAGGTCACTATGGTTAACAATGGAAGAACAATGATTTCAAGCATCACCCTCCTTTTAACATGTCAAGTCTGCCATTCTAACCCAATCAGCCTGACATAATGATCTCCAGCCTTGTGCTCGTCAACATTCTCACCTGAGTTAACAAGACGATTACTGAAATGATCTCAGCAGGTCCTTTAATGACAGCAATGAAATGCAGTGGAAAGTTTTTTTCAGGATTAAGATAATTTTCATGGCAAAGAAGGACTATGCAATTCATCTGATCACTCTTCATAACGTTCTGGAGTATATGCAAATTGCTATTACAAAAACTTAAGGAGCAACTTTTCCAATTTCCATTATTTATGTAATTCTCAAAACTTTTGGCCACGACTGTACACTAAAGTACTAGTAGTGTAATAGCACTTGAGACAAACAGGCCTGCTTTCTAGTTTTTAAAAGTATAGTTTTTTTATTTTAAGTTTAAAATAGCTTCTAATCGCCCTGACGGTCCGAGTCAGCAGTGTAAACTGTGAGAGGGACTTCTCAACCATGAACGGTAATAAATACTTTTTACAACAGCATTTGCAGCTTTAAGCAAAAATTTTAACAGTTAATGTATTTGCAGTTCAAGACAAACATTCGCAATAGGCTGCAAGGAGACCATCTTGAAGCCTGCATGCGGATCTCAATAAATGGGCCAGACATTTCTGACTTTCCATACCAAGAGGCTCTGGAAATGTTCTTCCAGAAGACCAGAAAGATACACTGCAGTGACAAAAGCTGACACTTTGTAGATAAAAAGGATAGAAAAATAAATGTTAATTTTTAGCTTGTACGATTGTACAGTTAAAATAATTGTTCAGTTATTTACTGCTGTCATTAAAAGAAACAAATTAACTCCATGACTCCTTGTGTTTGTGTCGGTGTCAGTCTAAAGAGCGCATATGTTAAGTTTCATGGTTTCAATGAAATTTGACACTTTTGATTTACTAAAATGAATTAAAGAAAAAAGCAGAATCTGAGGAATTTACAGAACAAATATTGTACATACTGTAGAGCCCTAGAATTATTATTATTATTAATTTTTTGCACACATCGTTTGCTTAGGGCTGCACGGTGGCGCAGTTGGTAGCACATTCGCCTCACAGCAAGAAGGTCGCTGGTTCGAGCCTCGGCTGGGTCAGTTGGCGTTTCTGTGTGGAGTTTGCATGTTCTTCCCGTGTTGGCGTGGGTTTCCTCCGGGTGCTCCGGTTTCCCCCACAAGTCAAGCCATCATGTGGTATAGGTGAATTGGGTAGGCTAAATTGTCCGTAGTGTATGTGTGTGAATGAGTGTGTATGGATGTGTCCCAGTCATGGGTTGCAGCTGGAAGGGTATCCGCTGCGTAAAACCTATGCTGGATAAGTTGGCGGTTCATTCCGCTGTGGCGACTCCAGATTAATAAAGGGACTAAGCCGAAAAGAAAATGAATGAATGAATGAATTAATGTTTGCTTAGTTTAATTGGTTAGTTCTCTATAGGCATCTATATACCAACACAAATCAACAACAAAAAGTTAATGAAGTTGCACTTAAAGGAATAGTTCACCCAAAAATGAAATGATTACCTCATCATATACTGTACTCTCCCTTGTGTGGGTTTCAACCTTTACAAGTTTTTTCTTCTGTTGAACATAAAAGAAGATATTTTGAAGAATGCTGGTCACTGGGACCCATCAACTTGCAAAAAACTACTATAAAACGTCAAATAAATACATAAATGTTTAAAAAATTTCTTCTTTTATGTTCAACAGAAGAAACATACTCAAACAGCTGAATGGAGAGTAAACAATGTCAGAAATTTGGGTGAACTATACCTTTTAAGGAATGAAATTATTTGGACATTTAAATACTTACTATTAGGTTTTTATTGTTTATTTGTTTTTTGTTTTTAAACATATTTTGTGATAAATATCTAACTGTAATGGATTACTCCCCAAAAAGTTCTATGCCTTGGTGATCAATTGGATGGAGCCAGATGTGAATGTAAGCTTGTAGTTGATTATATAAAAAGATAGAAACGTATGCAAACAAAATGACTGGAAAAGATTGTCATATGTTGTCAATAAACAGATCTCAAAGACCTATTTAGAAAAAAAAAAGATCTGTTTCTGTTGTAGTAAAATCAATAGCCAATCCCAAGTCAAATCTTATGTAGACTTATTGCCAATGCAGAACTTTCCAAATCAGTCATGTCACGTATGAGCATCTACAAGTTGCTGTCTTAAAACGCAGCTGCTTGTGTAGGCGGAGATCTAGCACACTAGGTCTTGAAAGAGAGATACTGCATGATTTTTGGTTCAGCTCTGTCATTACAGCCAATTTATTAATTGCTGCTGAGACTACATGCTCATCTACACAATAGCTTTGAGTAAATGTTGACTTCGTTACAATAAAGCCAACAAACACTTGACAAAGAGATTGAGAATAACAGCTTCCTTACTTCGTCCCCTCCCTCCATCTGTTTCTGCGTACAATCTGAGATCTTAAACATGAGTCTGTCATCTCTTCCCGCTGATCCAGCCTCGCCTGCCTATTGGCTGAACTTGTTTGTGAGGCCGCAATGTTGAGAGCAAATTCAGGTCCTGTGTCAGAATGGATGACAGCGGACAAGCTGAAGTCTGAGCCTGGGGGACAGCAGTAGTCTGGAGGCAAAGGTGTGACATTTTGACAAGACGCTTTTGTCACACTAAGTCAGTCGGTGACTCAGGGCCAAAGCACACATCTCCACAAGAAGCCATCTCTTCAACACAGCGCTGTCCGAGAAGAGTTCAGCACACATCGTCCCATTACAGCACCTGCCGTCTAATTTACCATAGGTCTGATCTATCTAAAAAAAAAGTGTGCTTTTGCATTTCATTTTCAGTTTGACTGGCTGTCCTTTTGTTTCTGGGCTTTTTTTTTGTAACCGTTTAAAACATCACTGTCACATGTGGTTACACAATCTGACAGCTCATCAGATAGTACAGCCCTGAAACAAGAAATCCTAAGCAAGCGAACAAACACGCACACACGCACGCACGCACGCACACACACACACACATTCACATGTTTGTTTGTCTATCACTGTGCAGATTTAGCTTCTACTGACTTCTATTGTTTCTTATCTAGTGTTAATGATATCTTCAATTCCCTTTAACACACTACTATTCAAATTTTTGGGGTTGGCAAAGATTTTTACATGTTTTTAATATTGCTATTATAAAAAATGTATGTGTTGATCTCTTCGACAGTAACTTAAATTTTATGGGTGCACCAAATTTCTGGCTGCCAAACATTATTGGTTAAAAACGCAGTTTTGGGAAGTTTACTAAATTATGGTATGCAGGCTTGGCACGGCAGACTTGCACAACTTGCACATCTTGTTAAAGTTGCCATGAAAGTGATTGGTGTAAGGGAGTATACATCTCTTCAGTCAACCTATGAGTTGTTGGTTTTTAGGAATGCACAAATAATAGCAAATGATCCAAATCAAGTTTTATTTTCAATGTATGAAGTACTTCCATCAGGGAAACGATACAGAGTTCCTTTGTGTAAAAGTAATTGTTTCAAGAAGTAATTTATACCAGTGTCCATTAGCAATTTAAATGGTAAATTACCTTTTTAATCTCATCGTTGTTGGTAAATGTTACATGTTTTGGAATGTGTACCGAGTCTAAGACTCTATTTGTCTAAGTGCTATTTGAGACCAATATAAATGTCCTGAAAAGGACAATAAAGTATAACTCGACTTAACTCAAAATGGCATTTTCATTTTAGCCGAAAGAGAAAAGTTGCCAAAACTAAAAGTAGCAAAATAAGGCTATGCTGAGCCGCACTGCTGCTGGTTTCACATTCTCTCCAGCTGTAGTCACTGCAGGGTCTGAAGCAGCTTTCACACTGGATACGGAAAGCACTGTGCTATGAAACCCATTCATTTTAATGGCTTGAGGAGCACAGGGGCTCAGGAGCACAGTTTATTGTCACTCTGAACAAAGCGCAAAAGCAGCGGACTGCATTGTTTACCGCATTGCACATGTTTTACAGTGTTACAGTGCACATGTGGATTTACAACTCAAGTACATGTACACTTATCTACATAATGCATGTAGCACATGTCCTCACGGGAAAAAAAGTTAAGTCCGCTCAATGTCTATTAAATATACTATAATAAATACATTACTAGTGTTAGAAAAAATACTATGTTAAATGGATACATCGAAAGTGGCCATTGTTGATTATAAATATGAATAAACATATTTCGTGTGTGTGTGTTATTTGTATTTTTATAGTTTTGTGCTGTTATCTTATTAGCATGACAAATAATATTAATAGTCATAGTAATAAAACAGAATTTGGGGGTCTTAAAAACACCCTAACAACCATACTCCAAATGCAGAAACAAACACAAGGCTCATAGAGGACCACATGCCTACAACTATTAAAACACTGTAAAGAGCCACAGATGACCTGAGGGCAGGCACAAACCCACCACAAAACCCACACAAAAAAAATTCTTTTTAAAATATTTATGCATTAAGTTGGCTTGGTCAGTGTGTGAATAGGTGTTCTAAGCCTCCCTCCCAGGAGCTCACCTATGTTTCCCCTTCATCCTGGTTTGCACACATTAGCATGGCACTGCTGAAGCTCACTGGCGGCGCATTACTTCAGCTCTAGGCACCCAGCGGGCAGCCCATACTGACACTGATGGGTATTGGCAGCCCCTGGCCACTAAGAGAGGTGCATTGGTCCAACCGCCAGCAGGGGGTGGTGTGTGGAATGCACAATCTCACTTTCACAAAAACAGACACACACGAGCAGATGTACAAACACACCTGGGTCTGCCAGATGCTCAGCTTAACCCTCTGCCATTATTCAATTTGCTACAGACCTCTATTGGCTGAGCACTGATGGCCATAATGCCAGAGGAGAAAAAGACATGCTGAAATTAGCCTCTCTGAAAACGTATAATCCATTCCCACTGGGGAAAAAAGTAACACTTAGGTCAAGCTACAATAACAGCATTTGTGATAAATGATGCAATAGTCCATGGCAGTTGTTGTTTGGTTGGTCCTCTTCTGTTTGTGATCGGTCTCTTTAGTGCTTGTAAGACATCTGAACCAATCCCTACTGTACATCCCAAGTCGCACTCCTTCCATACTAAATAGTATGTCAGATTAAAATGAGCATTTCTCAAATCATAGTATACTGAAAATCCACCAGAAAAAAAGTATATTATTAGGGCACCCTGGGCATGCTATTTTCAAAGAGTGCATCCATGCTAATCCAGCCATGGCTAATATTGCTCATGCCACTTATATAGCATTCAAATAAAAGAGGAGATTGTGAGGGTTCTGCTTTGGCTATTTGCGATTTGTCAAGGAATTCAAGGTTTAAGCTGTTGGGAAATGCATTCATTAACTTTTTTCCACTGTTAGCTGACTTCACAGAGTGGATGCTCTTTGCTGGGCTTGCAGATGTGTTTTTTTTACCGTTACAGATCGGTTGTGTTTCCCAGTAATGGGTTGCAGCTGGAAGGGCATCCGCTGCGTAAAACATATGCTGGATAAGTTGGCGGTTCATCCCGCTGTGGCGACCCCAGATTAATAAAGGGACTAAGCCGAAACGAAAATGAATGAATGAATGAACATCGGTTGTGCAATATTTTCTAATATTCCAAAAGTTATTAGAAAATATTTGTAAAATTTGATTATTCTGCATGCTCTATGATTAATTTGATTATTCTGCGTGTCCTCAATCCACTCCTAGCCTACTGTACATTTACAACTACATTAGTTTCTTATGCATCTCATCCAAAGGACTTCATTTTGATTAGATTTTTGACTGTTGTAGGGTGTGAAATAACTGAAATGATGCATTCAATGTAGTAATATGAAACTGTAACGCAGTCAAGACCTGTCTGCAACTGTGCATTAGCTGTGCATTTATGTGAAAACAATTCAGCCAATCAGAATTAAGTATTCAACAGCCCCATAGAATGAAGAATACACAACAAACATTATATAGTGAGGAAACCACAATGGATCTGCACTACATTCTGACTACACTAAAATTTTTTTTTGCTGTTGCTCCAAATTAAAGTTTGTAATGTTGTAATTAATCTTATAGATAATTGGCTTATAGATTATAGCTCTTTAACAAAGACTTTCTTCAGATCCCTGTGGGAAAGATACTTCTAGAACCAAAGCAGAAAATGTTAGTAAACAATAATATTTGATGTTATATTTCTAAACTTTTAGAAATAAATTGGGCGAAAATGTCTTGTTGATGTCAGAGGTCAGAGGAGAAAGGCCAGACCAGTTTAAGCCAACACAAAGGCAACTCAAATTACTCAACCAAGGCCTGCAGAACACCATTTATAAGGTGCTGTTTATACCTGAACACTTCATGTGTTATTTTTTCTAATCAGATAACTATGTAATCTTGAAAAGGGCAGGTGTATACATTGGAGAGAGATATAATCCAATCGCTCAAACCACTTCGGGAGGTGGTCTGGGACGCATTCCAGACAAAACTGGACAGGTCTAAATGCATCTGGTTGTAGAGACCACATGTCAATTTTACACTTCCTAAAACGTAAAACATGTGAGAGAGGGAACTGGTGAATGAAATTTAAACATAAAATAAATACAAAACAGAAGTATCTTTCTATTGCTTCTTCACTGGAATCGACACTTGTTGAACTCTCCTGCCACTTGTCTTGCTTCGATTCCATGGCTCTCAGCCCCGCCCACACTCATCACTGCTACACCAGACCAGCCAATCACAGATCTCGTGCTCGACATCATCGTAATGTGTAGTTACATTTTTAAAAGTGCATGTGCATCATGGTCCATGTCAGGATATGGCAAAGGTTATGCAGACCTACCACATGGACACAATGGAGAAGTATAAATTGGCCCTAAGAGTCAGTATTTGGTGTAAACAACATGAAAACATAGATCCATCTACCCTTGTATAAACAGTTGATGGTTGTGGTGTAATGGTATCAGGATATTTTCTAGGCACATTTTGTGCCCTTTAGTATCAACACAGCCTACCAGCGTATTGTTGCAGCCTATAGATTTTATTCTTAGCATCTTTCTAAGCTCTCGGCACAAAAGTGTCCACTTTACTGGAATTGATGTGAAGACCCATAACTAGAGTGGACAACTCTAGAGTTCAAACAAGCCAGGACAAGCTAATCAAGATCAAAAGGTTAAATTGAAATGGACATCTCTCTCACTTCATTCTCAATCTCATATTCTACTTTACAAGGAAGGAAAATATATCTAAATACTCTAGTTTGCTGATGCTAACTTAAAACATGGTTAAAAGTGATCAAATACTCAAAGCATTTTTTCTTCTACATGAACTCTGAAAGACAAACAGTAACAAATACACATTGGATCTGGTGGCCTTGGTAGCATGGTTACACTTTTGGCTATCCAAGATGAAATCCTAATCCTGTAGCCCCCCTCTCCCTCCCAATTCCTTTCTTGTCAGGCTTATTAACCTTATGACCTTAGGTAATCTTATTTTGTGGCCATTTGTAAATTGAAGGCATCTGGCTTCCTGTTCACTTCCAAGTATTTTTAACAGCACAAAACAAGCTTATTAGGCAGCTTGATAGTGCAAAATGTTATTTATTGTTACATTATTTTAATGTATTGGCTTAATTACAAACACACTGATTTGTAGCGCAAACAGTTTTGCTGTTTACTGCACTTTTTATATTCTTGTAATTTCCATGTAGCAACTAATGAATCAGAAGACTCGCACATCCACAGAAAACCGTTCACCTCTTCTTTGAGAAATAAGGTGGATACTGTCGTGTCTCATAAAAAGCCATAAGATATCAACGATGGTGGAAAAATAAGCCCTAAAAATAAGCCCTTCTAGAAGCACCCAATAGTAGTGAGTATTTCACTGTGAAAATGATTCCAACTTATACTTCACCTTATGCAATTAAAATTGAAGCTTACATCGGTACTATTTTTGTTTAAAGGTACTTCTAAGTGTAAAATTAAATTATGACTATATATGGACTAAATACTTTAACATTTAATGTGAGAACCCATTACATTATTATATGCACTTATAATAGGCCAACAGGAAGCAGGTCCGTGCGTATACACATGGAGCAAAATCTAAGGGGCAAAAACCTAGCTGTGATATGTTAATGTTTAGGTTAAGCACTTTGAACCCTGACTAACAATCTATGAGTGTCTAGCAGTTGGCACCATGAACCAAGCTCGTACAGCACTGATAGAATATATGCAATGCATGTGTTTGAAAACGTAACATTCTGTAGCACATTTAGTTATTGTTTAAGGCCTTTTTGCAATTTCAGTCATCATACCGTTCACTGAGTGTGACGATTTTGCATGTTCTTGGACACTTTTAATGCTTCAACACTGTACATTTTTGCTGCATTTATAAAGCATGCATGTCTTGAGGTTGGTCTGCCTGATGCAATTTTTCTATGAGCGATTTGATTGCACAGGAATCACAGAACTGATTATTCTATTCTTAGAAATAATAAATGCAAAGAAGTGACTGCATGTACAATAGCGTAGTAAAAACGTCAAATTCAGTGCTAAAATGTTCTCAAGTAAAAGCAAAAATACACATTTTAAACTACTCAATTACAGTCATTTGAGTATTTGTAATCCGTTACTTTACACCACTGGATATCAATGACAATTCTTTGAAGTTATAATGAAGTGCATGCATACATTTTTATAAATCTGCTAACAGTGTTGGTTGTAGCAATGAAACCCATTCTCTTGCAACCAGGAGCAGGAGAAGATCTGCCACTGAGCCGCTGGAGCTGCACATCTGCAGTCGATCACTTAGACATGACAGACTCGAATGAGCCAGTCATGAGCGCACCACCCCCACATCTGTCCTCCACAGCCCCACAGATGGCTAAATTACAGACTACAAAACAAACGTGGCCCAAAAAATGTGACAATGCAATTATATAGGTTTTAAACCCAAGAGGGCCCTGCGTATTTGCCTCATCTGTGAGACTATAAGACTTATCGGATAACTTCTGAGTAATAGTGCTCAATTTTCTCCATTATGTTACCTAATAATCAGAAGGGTGTTAACATCATTTTCTTCAGTGCTTACGGCTACTGGCCATTTAGGTAATATCTTTAAGAGTGGCTTATTGAAATTGGCTGAAATAGATCAGTTCCACGTGAGCCATTAGCAGAAACAGACGTAGCCCACAGCAGCCCCGTGGAGGGTTAGACTGACTTAGACACATTAATGCAACAAAAGGACATCATTTAGTCTGACCACTAGCCCAGCACGAGATAATTGTACACTGTGAAAGAAAGGTCCGCGAGGGTTTGTTCTCTGAGGCCACTGATGCATGTTTCGTACAATAAGCCAATACGGTGCTAAATGAGCCCAATCCTGCCTCTTCCTCACTTTTGATATCACCCAGAGGACTCCTTTGCCAAACTCTGTGCCAATACTGCTGAACTCAGCCACCGTGAGAGCAGATACTCTGGAAAGAAACCAATACTACAGATACTGTACACATGCAGCAAATGAAGTATGAGTTAATAAGTAAAATGAACACTCAAACAGATCTACTGCAACTAACCACAGAATATACTAGTACTGTAGTACATCTTGCATAGCTTTACTGCTATTAACTACATAATGAAGATAATTGTGCCATTGGTTTTATATTCCAAATAAATTGCGGTATGAATTATTTATCTAAATTTATGAGAATAATTTGCTTACAAAAGGCATAACACTCACAATGCGGGTTTATGACTGGCATGCAATGCTGAATTCAAAATATTTTATAAAAAATATCATTTTTAATACTGTATGTATATGTTAATAAATATTTTATTATTGTAAATATATTTATAAGTTCTCAGTTTTAGACACAATCAGTAAAGTGTATTATGCATTGTTGGGTTGTTTTCAGTGATGTCTGAGAGTGATTTTAGTGACAGGAGAGCAGTTGTGTGCGTGTGTGTGTTTGGGCAGGGGCATGGGGTTCTGATGTCAGGTGAGCTAAGCATAAAGACAGCCAGCAATGAGTCACACTCGCAGCAGGGTCAAACAAAGATGAATGCATATTTAATTCACCTGAATCTGAATATGGAGAATACTATTCTATTGCACGTTTGTGGGTGAATAGATTATCAGACAGTGCCAGAAATACTGTAATTGTGTCTTGATTTTAGAAAAAATCTACATTTACTACACTTTATGAAATGGATCTAAACATGATACAGTGTGTTGAACTGAACTGAAAACTAAGCAAATTGTCTATTGTTATTATTGTAAACCAACCTTTTTGTTTTTGCTGTCGATCACTATTTATGTCAGTCTGTGCATTTTTAAGTTTAACCAGTGAAACATATAATATGCCTTAACCCATAACACCATTGGATCTTCAAACTCAGTAAAACCTCATAACTCTGCCCACCTTGAATTTGAACAAAGTGCAGCACACAGTTTTGACCATCTCTGCTTGTTTGGAACACAAAGGTAAAGATTTCACTTGTGTGTGTGTTTTATTTAAAGTTTCACACACAGACAACATGTTCTATAAGCAGGTGTGCATGCAAGATTCAAATAAAAAAATACAAACCAGACAGGTCAATTGAGAAGGGCTATTGTTGGCATTTCGGAAGCTTGTTAACCTAGTTACTCCAAAATTAGGAATTTCCCCATGTATCTCAGGAGTCTGCTTAAGAGTGCTTTGGTGTGCAGTTCACACAAACAGTATGCTTCCATTGTGAACACAATTACACCAAATGATAGAAGCGAGAAGCTATTATTCACATATGAATCAGTATTTACTGTATAACAATCAAGCCAAATGTGAAAGCACCAGCTGATCTCGCGATCTCAGATGCAAAATTCTGAGATACAGCAATAAAGGCAAAGGACAGATTTAAAATACAAGTTAATGTTTACATTTCAAAAAAGTAGAAAATATATTTCAAAGTATTGCGAAATTGGCAATATGAAATACAGTACATACAGTAACACCATTTAAGATGACTTCCACACTGTAAAAAAAAAATGCTGGGGTCCACACAACCAATTTGTGTTGTGAAAACGAAGACATTAAGTTAACTTATTAGTTTTTACAAATTTAAGTCGATTGAACAAAATAATTAAGTTGTTCAATAGAAACTCAAGAATTGAGTTTAAAAACATAATTTAAATAAGTAGTTTGAACAAACACAGCAAACATAATTTTTCTGAGTGCATAAAGAGTGTGAGGATTAAGCAACATCTCCAGGTTCTACTTTGAGAAAAGGATCCAAAAAGTTATGTGCACTCCTGTATATTACCAACTTCGCTGTTTAACTAAACTGAGTTTTTCTAATTTCCTAAAAAGTAGTAGGTCTAGATATTCAGGCTTTCATCCACAGAGATACACTTAAATGTTTTTTAATCTCTGTTTTATAAACGTATTTTTTAAATTGTCAAATACAAAAAAAAAAAACTATAATAATTTGACCGTGTGACTTCATTTTAATAATACACTCATTATATTAATTTGAATTATAGGATAAATATTAAAGTACTGGCTGTTTGCGCTGATAGCTTATGTTAAATGGTGTAATATTAAACTAAAATCCTGCAAACAGCACATGGATTGAACCATAAAAAATATCTGTAGAGAGAGGATTCTGATTCCTCATTTCACAGGTTCACCACAGGTCACCGATCTCTGTACCATGGCAAATCGAATGAACGTCAGGTGTTTGTTTAAAAAAAAGGTGAAATGGATTGAGGTCTGTGAGAGGCTGTTGTTGTGGGCCTTGATAACATCGTCTAAACTGTGCTCGGATCTCTGTGGACTTCTGTCTGCTTCCTTAATTTGTCTGGGAAATTGGCCAAAAAGAATCATCCTGATGAACTGGAGCTCTGTGGCACTTCATGCTTTAAAAAGTAAATTGAAGCGAATTGTGCCGTCAATTTGCATTTGGAGAAAAAGAAAGAACAGTATATAGTCAAAAACAGGTTTATGTGGTGCTACTATTGGTAATATTATGTGAATCAAATACCTACAGTGTGTTTGTTCTTTTGGTCAAAGTAATGGCAAGGGAGTAACAACAGATGCTTGAGCATATTTCTGTCACATCTCAGCCATGTGGGCCAGTATGTAAGTGTGATAGTGCCATAACAGTGCGTATGGATGTTACTGATGCATTTTTTGTTCAGGTTCAAACCACGTCACGTCTGAACACCTCAATTTTTATTATTATTATTTATGTGCTTTAACTGATAGTTGATCTTAAAGGAAGAGTCCAGCCTCATGCCAGTTTAAACAAGTAAATGGGATTTTCTTTATTCTGTGGAAATAAAAGAGATGCTACAAATATGTTTCCTGTTGTTTTCTAAGTGCTTACAGCACATTCATTTAGATTTAGTCATATAGCTGATGCACTTCAAATCAACAGATTAGCAATATATAAATGCTATGACAAGCATAAATTAGTTTATTTATTTATTTTTAAATAAACGAGCACACTCAGAATTGCACGATGAGTGTCTCCAATGAGTAATGGTTGATAAGGAGGTGTCTTGTGCATACGGAGGAAAAGAGTTAAGCCACGGTCACACTGCACTTTTCACCCCATAGACTTCCATTCATATGCAGGCAAATGCAATAGACCGGAAACGCAATCTCATGCGACAAGTTTCGCAGTTCGCTGCATTGCACAGTTCAAGCTTGGTGAACTCTGACCAGCGAAATCACATCACATTACTGCTTGAGACCAATCGAAGATCAAAACATGACCTCTCCGGGCACAAATGTAAAATATGAACCAATCGCTCGCTTTTTTAAATGCCTAATCATCTTGTTTAATCCTGCCCTTTTTTGCAGCGCCATATGACAGAATTTTGCATGCATAAACTCTAGTCTGACCACGGCATAAGTTAACTAAGCCCACTCACCTGTGTGGAGCACAGTCAGAATTGCACAATGATTTTCAATAAGCATGGGGTGCGTATGATAAAGTGTCTGGTGCATAAGGAGAGGAAAAGAGACACCTACAGTGTCACTCTACTCACCTGTGTGAAGCCCATTAAGAATTGCACTATATCAAAGTCTATAGAATACATGTCATAGAAGACATGTCACTCATATAGATTTGAATTGGGAAATGTGTAACGGTCAATACAGCAAATGAAGCCCTGCCTTCTAGTACAGGAGCCAATCATCGATCGCTATAGAGTGAAGATTCTCCGGGGAGGGGCTTGGACCAGATGTGTGTTTTTATGACAAATACTTGCTTCACAGACATGATAAATATATCCACATAAAGCTTAATTTTTTTTTTCTTTTAAATAAACCAACTGAACTTCCAAACAAATGTTCTCTGGTTTTTTAATTTGCATGAAATGAACGCGAGCTACAGTCTGTCCTGTCAAACGCATATCACATGACAGCAACTACATGAACGCCACGAACTTGTAAACAAATATTTGCCATTTTGGGAGGAGATCTGCCATCAAGATTTACTTCAAAATTACTACAGCGTGATCAGAGGAGGCATTGTTTAGAGGATGATAATGTGTAACACGTAAACGATAACAGCCATAAAGGAGGATGGTGTCATGATCTCATTACTTTCAAGTGCAAAATGCAGATTATGTGTGATTATGTGTAACGTTTAGAAACTAAACTTTAGAGACAGTTGTTGTTTAATTTTATTGGTGATTCAAAATATGAAATTTATTCATAAGCTTGGGAAACAGTTTTGGAGAACTTTGTTTCCCCATTCCAATTAAAGGGGGGTAGTAAAGCATTTCTTGAAATTCTCCCTCTTTTTAGGAGTGTGAACTCCTCCCCAAAAAATCTGAATACAGAGATTAACTATACATCACCTCAACTGGGCTAATTCACACAGCAAAACATCTGCCCACTGTAATTCACATCTTTATAATGAGCACCACTATATTGTAATGAACTGACAGCTTGAATGAACTCTTATAAAACTGCTTGAACAAGGCATGCACAGTAGCTAGAGAAAACAAACAAACATGTAATTACAAAAATGTAAATGTAAATCTCGTCACTGAACAGTTACTTGTTTTTTAAAACCTATTGCAGAACACTAATTGCAGGTGCAGTAACTTTGGAGCAAGCTGAGGGTTAAATCCTCTTTAAGAGCTACAGTACATATGGAGAAAAGAGAAATCAACAATCACAGGTAGAAACAAATGAGATTACACTGAAACAGACGAAGGTCATGACCTGGATTAGCATCCTTATGTGAGCAGAACATCAAATAAATCTTCTCTCCCTTCTTTACGCTCTTCCTCGCTCCACTCCACACTGACAGCTATGTGACATTGATCTGGATACTGTATAAATGTCTGAGGATTTTCTCCCTGTGATTAATCCTCTGACACCAAGAGTACTGGATGTTACTGGGAACAGTGGGTCCACAGATCCAGGGTCAGACGTATGAATATCTTTTCTTACTGTTCTCCACAGGTCTAAAATGACAGAAACAAGTTAAAAGCTGTATAATAGGAGACCATTACATTTTTTTCTGCTTTCTTGCTTTCCAAGAAAAAAACAGATGCTCGATGTCCATCTAACAAGCCCTGCGTAACCTGCCTGCAATTTCATTCACTCTCATCCAGACCCTCACAGACACCCTATTATATGCCACACTGCACATATCTGAATCTCACAAAACCAAAAGAACATGAGCAAAAAATGTCATAGAGAGCATCCAAATCAAAAGACAGAATGAATTGTAATTTTCTTAAAGTAAATGGAGGATATGGATGGATATATTTACACACACACACACACACACACACACACACACACACACACACACACACACACACACACACACACACACACACACACACACACACACACACACACACACACACACACACACACACACACACACACACACACACACACACACACACA
>CAIGQV010016547.1:11503609-11528591 GCA_903798115.1 Danio jaintianensis | reverse complement strand
ATACACACACATATATATATATATATATATATATACACACACACACACACACATATATATATATATATACACACACATATACACACACATATACACACACACAAAGCTCTTTGTAAAAAAACAAACCAGAAACAGTTAAACACTAAATACATATTTTACAATAAATACAATAAATATTTTAAAAAGACATGGCAGAAAGTATTCAAAAGCATGTTGAATGAGCAGCACTATGATATGACTAGATATATGACTACAGCTAGAGTGAAAGCTGAGTGCTTGGGAGGAGCAAGGTGGCATACAGTTATATGTATATACACTTGAACTCAAAATGATTAGCCCTCCTGTGAATTATTTTTTCTTTTTCAAATATTTGCGAAATTATGTTTAACAGAGCAAGGACTTTTTCACAGTATTTCCTATCATATTTTTTTTTGTTTAATTAAAAAAAAATATACATATATATATATTTAATTATTATTAGCCCCCTTAAGAAATATTTGTTTTTGATTGTCTACAGAACAAACCACTGTTGTACAATGACTTGCCTAATTACCCTAACTTGCCTAATTAACCTAGTTAAGCCTTTAAATTGCACTTTAAGATGAATACTAGTTTCTTGATATCTAGTAAAATATTATGCCATCATGGCAGAAATCAGTTATTAGAAATTGGTTATTAAAACTATTATGTTTAGAAATGTGTTGAAAAAAGAAATTGGGGAAAGAATATCCAGGAGGGCTAATAATTCAGGAGGATTAATAATTCTGACTTCAACTGTATTTTTTCTTTTGGCCAAAAACGAAAATATTCAGCTAATATTCACACTTATTTGAATAAATCCTCATGTGTAGCTGCACATACTGTATATGGTCACCATGTGCCATCAACACCGCTACATTAACACGGAAGGAGCTCTGGTTCAGTCGCTCTGACAGTGACAAAGCACTGCCATTTCGGCCAGCTCCCACAGTTCACTGATGGTTCTATACCTCCTTCTACCTCTCTCTATTTGTGTGTGATGAGCAGATTGGTGGCTTGGCTCCACTAGAGGTGAAAGGTCAGTGAGCAGGGCAAACACGCAGACATTGTTCATCTCTCTTCATGCTTTTCCACTGGGAGTAAATACCGTTTTCGAACCCCCTTCTCTTCGCACAGCCCTTTCCCTTCCATTTGCCTTTGTCTGCTGTTCATTCTCTCGCTCTGTCAGTGCTTCACGCTGTTCTGGGCACAGCCTATAACAGCCCCTGCCATCAGCACAGTTAGAGACTCAGTGGTCCTCCTACCTGTTTATTGACAGAGTCTTAACAGACAGCAGTCATGACCTCCTTTAGACAGACACACAAGCTGCATCTACTCTCTCTCTCACACACACACACACATATTATCTGATTCAGACGCAGGCCACAGCAAGTTTAATGGAAATGTTATTTGTTTTTGAGAGAAAAAAACTAATGAGGACAAGGTAAACGGCAGGTCACCTGGCTGACATGCTCCAATCTAGAAAATCTAGAAAACAGCATTAACTGCAAGAGTATATTTCCAGAGAACATAAATAAGAAGCATAATTCCTTTCAAAGCTTTGGACATTTATGTCATTTCATGTCATTTTTTAATTTTTGAAAATGCCAACATAGGGACCAGTTCTCACTCTTAACCATTTGCATACTAGCATGCATATTATTAAAGAAAAACTCCATGTTTTTGGAAATAGGTTCATTTTACAACTCCCCTAAATTTGACCATTTTTTTATCCATATCATAGTGCCTGCAAAAGTGCCTGACACGGCTGCAAAATTTTATGATTATTACATTGAAATAGTTCATTTACATTTACTTATTTGGCATTCAAATCATCAGAGAGAAAAACTTCAAATCATCAGAGAGTAGCAGCATACAAATGCTATAAGTCTAAGGTACTTTATTTTTTCCTCATGCATATGGAGAGAAGAGAGTGGCATTGCAGGATGCTTTCAGAAACATGGGGCATTGATAAAGTGTCTGGTGCATATGTAGAGAAGAGAGTCTGTCACTTACAGGTGGTTTGTCAAGCCCACTCAACTCCGTGAAGCACACTAAGAATTGCACAATGTTTCCAGAAATATGGAGTGTTGATATAAAAAAAACTGTCTGGTGCATAGAGAGGGGAGAGATTGTCCTACAGGTGGTTTGTCAAGCCCACCTCACCTGTGAATCAGAATTGTTGTCGAGCAATTAAGTGATTATTTCCTCGCCACATCAACCTAGAAAATAGCAACTTTTCTTCTTCCGGTCTTTGTACACGATGTAGCAACAGAAGAGTTAAGGTTTAAAAAAATTATCAAAACTCTTTTCTTGAATTTGAGAGCGAGATGCTAATGGTCTAATCTAATTTAATGATTTATACTAAGCTAAGCTAACAATGCTCCTGCCAAACTGGGAGATCAGCTGAATGGATTCAAAAATGGTAAAACTCAGCTGTTTAACTGTGACTTGTAAAATAAGGCTATTAGCAAAAAAATGTGAGTGTTCCTTTAACATACTGGCTGTTTATTAGTACTTAATACATTTATATTATGCCTGATTATGTTCTACTAACTTTTAAAAAGCAGCTAGTGAGACTTGAACCTTGGTTCATAAAATTAAACGACTGCAAATAGATCTCCTACACACTACTGTTAGCCCTAAACAATTTACAAATTTGATCAACTTTACAAACATGTATTTTAGTTGAATTAAAACAAGCCAATTTTACATGCTGTCACTATAAACGGCAAATCCCAAGTGATTGACTTTAATCCCAAGTCAATCACTAAAATTATTTAAAGTTAAACTAAAACAATATAATAGCTCAAAAAAAAATTACTCTCTTATAAAAAAAAAAATACTGCAAAAATATGAATACTGATAATTAATTACTACTATTAATATTAATAACTCCTAATACTGACATACTGAAACGGCAAGATCCACTAATGGTGAAATGTTGTATTTAATCTTTACAGGTTCAAATATTCAAATCACACATTTGCTTAAAACTTAATGAAAATTATTATTATTTTTTTTAATAAAATGTACTAATTTAAATAAATAAATAAATAAATAAATAAATAAATAAATAAATAAATAAATAAGCAAAAAACAAAACAGAACAGAACAACCTTAGACCAGCAAGATTTTCTGTGCAGGTTTAGGTTGTTCCAGTTTGTGTTCAGCTTAGTGATTTTTACTTTACTATTATTATTATTATTATTATTATTATTATTATACAAAACAACAACAACAGGCATAGCAATTTCCCACACTTGACTATAATCAGCTCTGCTTGTTTGTGATCAGTAAAACATTTTCCACTCCCATACGTCTTTTATGGGATTTTGGGTTCACCATCCTTTCCAGATAAATTTATTACATGTAGCCCTAAAATATTTATCAGCTTATCTGTATTAACCAGCATTTAAACGTCAGCGCATCCTGATTCCCTACAGAAAACACTGCACGACCAGACAGAGCTACTAGTGCTAGATATCCATTTCTGTCATTCACTCTGTAAGGCCAGGTGTGGAAATACTCACATCTGAACACTGATGGAGAGAGAAGCAATTTAGTCTGATGTGACTTCTGATACCCAGCATGACAAATAAACACACATCTCAGGCTGGCACTATCAGTTTTTGCTATGACCCGAAACGATGACACTATAACCTTATCGTGACAGTACAATCACTGTGAAAATCCTGATGCCAATATGCAGCAAAAACGATGAAGATATACCTAGAGGAGGGAAATCGGAGCATGTCTGTGAAAGAAAAAGAAAGAAAGCATGTGCTGGCATTTACAATTAACTAAATAAATTTAAATTTAAATTTAAATTATCAAACAAACAAACAATAAATAAATACAAATACAACAAACAAACAAATAAATCAATTATTAAAAAATAAATAAATAAATAAAAACAAACAAACAATAAATATCTAAATAAATACAAATAAATAAACAAATAAACAAACAAAAAAGAAACAAACAAACAATTAAATAAATAAATAAATAAAAATCTGTTAAACACAGAGCCCTGAGACCACAGACTTAAAAAGCTTTCAAAGCAATCACAGATGGACCAGGAGACCAATTTACTACAACTATTGTTTTTGTGTGCGTGTGTCAAAGACAAATCCACTTTCAGAAAGTATGAACTGTTAGTCAATGTCAACAGCACAAAGGCATTTGTTAGAACAGAAAACTATTTAGGAACTCCAATTTGAGCAGAGAGAAGGCAGATTACACATCTCTTCAAACGCTTTCAAGCTCTGGGTTAAAAAACGAACACCTGAAAAACAGAACTTCACTTCATAGTCCAAAAATTGTCTGTGTTAAACATACACCTAAATCTCAAGCATTTGTTGCTGTGTTTCGTGTACATCCCCTACACGGCTGTTACTCCAACACTCCTCGCTTGTCTGACACCTTTACTGTATCAAATAAAACTTTACAACACCATCTGTTTAGTAGACAGGAGACGAATATGAGCAACGTCATTTTAGTGACATCGACGAAGATAAATCGCTCACTTTTTGGACTCTGATCCAAAACTTGAGATTACATTTAGCCTATTTGCTTCAAAAACTGATACATGTACAACAAATACCAACCTAAAGGTCAAAGCTCCTCTATGTTAAATGTTTTTTCTAATAAAAATGAATATTTGTCATCATCTACTAACCCTTGTGTCTTTCCAAACCTGAATGACTAACTTTCTTCTTTGAAACACAAAAAGAGAGATAAAAAAAAAAAAGCTCTGGTCGCTCTTTTCTATTATATTATAAGGAAACTGAGGTAAACGTACATATACAGACATCTTTTAGTTCAATGCTCATGTCTAAATGTTCAGATATATACAATAATGTGTCAAAATTCAATTGCTTTGTGATTATTCACATAAAACCTTATTTTTTAATGCAATAAATGAATATAAAGAGTTGAAACATGGTATGAAAACGCACTTGTAACAGTAAATCAGATCTGTGTGCATCAAAGTGACAGGAGGCTATATTCCTAATCAAACTACAAAAGTCAAGGACAAAATCTTGCTTATGCTTATGACTGAAGGACATTTAAAGCTTTAACAAGAAATAAATCAAGTTATTACAGTAAATACTATGCTAATGTTGAGGACTATTTGTTTGTTTTTAGTGAAATGTATGTGATATTTATTGAAAATAACAGGTGTAACAGCAAGCTTATATACTGTATATACAGTGCTCAGCATACACAAGTACACCCCTCACAAATCTCTCTTTTAAATTAATATTTTCTATGACTTCCAATACTATATTTGTGCAAATACATTAGATTAGTCAGTACAGAAGCCAAATGTGGAGCTAATCTGACAAAATAACTTACATTAATAACGGTTCAAAAATTAGCAGCCCAAATATTTCATAGGGAAAAATATTAAATGAAAAAAAAATTTAAATGCAAAAAACGCAAAAAACAAAAAATATATGATATTTTGTAGTTTGTAAATTTTTTGCATTAAAAAAAATAAATAAATAAATAAAAATCAAGCAATTATTTTAAAGCATTATATTTCTATTTCTAAAGATGTTCGGTGACTAAAATATATATTTTTTAATAAATATATCCATTTACCAAACCAGTTTTGCTCATATGCACCAACATATTACCTATATTTACTGAGAAGATAATTAAAATATTCATTTTCAAAATAGTGTACTCATTTATGCTGAGCACTGTATAAATCAATCAATCAAAAAAAGTTTTGGTCATATGGCCCAC
The DNA here is from genome assembly GCA_903798115.1 of Danio jaintianensis. Taxonomy (NCBI): domain Eukaryota; kingdom Metazoa; phylum Chordata; class Actinopteri; order Cypriniformes; family Danionidae; genus Danio; species Danio jaintianensis. The sequence goes on along the minus strand of CAIGQV010016547.1, from coordinate 11,522,816 downwards.
TCATAATCCTTTACAATAATCGTGATTATGTTTTTTATAATCAAGCAGCCCTAATAAACACATTTATAAATGAACAAAACACTTTATAAAACCATACATGCTTTTAAAGGTGTATTATAAAGCAAGAAAAATTCTTGAGCAAACATTTCAACCAATTTCTCCACACATGACTACTGTTTCAAATTCTTGATTGTGTTACGTTTCACGTATGTTTTGTGGTGTTTTTTGTTTGTTTTCTGTTTCGCTTTCTCTTCTCTTTTTCGTTGTGTACTCTGTCCTGCCCTAGGTGTGCGACCATTGGTCGAGAAGGCTGTCAATCACCATTATAACGCACTCGACGCACCAGGAGTCGAGCTGGTCTGCCACGTTTAAAAGGCGCTCGCTTGCACTGTTCAGTAGGAGCGATTGACTTGCCACCAAACTCCTCACTTGTGTCGACCGGCTTGTTCATTTGTGTTCGTATTATTTTTGTTGTTTAGTTTGTCTCTCGTTTAAGTGCTTTATTTATTAGATAAGTTTGTGCAGCTCAATTTACCCGATTATTAGGAAGTCGAATGATTTTTATGAGAATTGGATTATCAGATAAGATCTTGTTTGCTAATTGCTAACAGTGTGTACTTTAAGTAAGTTTAGTGTGTTGGGGTTGGGGTTTAGCTAGATTGTTTTGTAATATTTATTTCTTTGTTTTGGCAACACTCCTGTTTTTCGCTTGATTCTGTTATTTAAATTTACATTCTAATATAAAAAAACATATTTATTGTTTAATATTCTTTGTTTAATAAATTGTTATTTTTGTTTCACTTATCCATTTGTTGTGTTTTCTCATTTTCACCAAGCACCAGTAAAGACTCACGTTTACGTGAATGTTACGTCTCATCCAACTTAACAAATTATATTAAATCTTGTAACAGTATGTCTTAATAACCTTTTGAAAAACGAGGCTAAACAACAATCCATAAACACAGTGAAAACTGTGTGAGAGGTACATTATATTTGGCTTTGTGCTTTAGTTTTTTACATCATGATAATAATGTGATGCTATTTTAACATGACATTTGTAGCACAAGCATATCTGTGGCCATGTTTTGTTCTTCCAGATTATTTTCTCTTTATATTCCCTACAGTACAGAAATATTCAATATCTGTGATACACTAGTTTTCAAGGTTATTCATGATCAGTTCATCAGGGAAAAGAAATTCAGGTTTGCAGCATTTTTTAAAACAACCATTTCTCCGAGATGAGAGGTTCACAGTTCTGTTGGGTTTCTGTCAATGTGTTCAGGTCAGATTTACGTACGCAGACACACCGCCCCTAAAGACCATCTGATCTGAAATTAGAGTGCTATACAATCACTCAGAATATACTGACTCCAACGCTCCATTTACCACTGATCTGCGGTCAGCCTGAATTTACTGCACATTGTCAGATTCACAAACGCAAATGGTGTCAAAGCTGAGGGAGGAAGGAGAGCGATAGACAGCAAGAGATGGTACTCCTCAGTAATTACTTTAACATGCTGTGACATAAATCACACACCAGAGAGTTCTTATTGAGTGCCTGGTGAGGAAAGAGACAGAGGTGATGGAGGGAGGAGGAGAGGTCTAGGCAGACACAAAGAGGCTGACTGAGTTTAAAGAGACAGTTCAGCCAAAAATTATTAATTCTTTACAAATATGACAATTTATTTGTATTTGTCATTTTTATTTTAAAATAATTACAATGCTGTTTAAAAGTTTGGGGTCAGTAAAACTTTCTCTTTCTTCTTGTTTTGGAAATAAATTAAAACTTTATTTTAAAGCATAAGTAGATTATAATTATCAAAGGTGGCAGTGGCGTAAAAAAAAACCCATTCCAGGGCCCTTACAGTTATAGTTTAAACTACATCCAGATAATCCATAATACTATTACTGTTATTTCAGAAAGAAAATTAAAACTAAAATATTAATTACAAATAAAATAAATAATAAAAAAATGAAATGCCAAGAATAAGATCACAAAAAAGGAAAAGGAAAAATTTTTATTAAGTAAAATAAAATAAAAATTAATGAAACTTCATGAACGCAAACCTGTAAAAAATAAATAAATAAATGTACTATAGTTTCAACAAAAAAATCTATTATTTTCAACTATTATTTTTAAACTACAACATTAAACTCATTTCTGAAGGATTATATTACACTGAAGAGAGTAGCAAAGGATGTTTAAAAGAAATCTGGATCTGAATTAAAATATGCTTAAATGAAAACAGTTAATTTAAAATGAAATAATTACACTTGAAGTTTCTACTATATATTGTTTTTATTAAATAAACAAATTTTAATGAATTTATATGACTTAAGAACATTTTAAACATAGTGTCTACTAATATTTTGAATCGGTTCTGTATCATCAAAAGCCTAAGATGAAAAAGTATAAATATCTAAAAAAACTTTTACTATTAGTACACTATCCCTTTAAGATCCTTCAGCCCCTAAAAAAAGCATATGGGGAGAAAGAAAGGGTTAAAGGAGGATTCAAAAACAGAAGAGACGTGGCAGACACAGGTTGAGAAGGTGAGTGAGCATCAGTCTTGATTGTGTGATGAGCTGTCATAGCAACACAGAGCGGTCAGGACTGGAGATTAGTATTAACCTCGTGTTCCCAACATCTCTTCAGGACACACAGGGCTGAATTAGACAGTCTGGCACAGACAAAGCCATGTTTGAGGAGGGATCCAGCTCCATTAGCTGAGAGAGAATGACACAGAGAATGAGAGCGCATTCTTGGCATTTCAGAGAGGCGCATTCTAAAGCAAACTTTCAACTACTACATATCAAAATAAGAATAGCAATTATTCCATCATAATATTGTACTTTATACTAGCAGAAACCTTTTAATAAAGAACAAAGATGTCCCACAGGCATTTGAGCCAACAGATTCTATTAAAAGAGGCCTAAGAAATAAGACAGACTTAAAAAAAGGATATGGATTGAAAACCGATACTTAATGCTTTCGGAAGTGTTGACATTTCTAATTCGAATTTACCCTCTCATATCGGGAGTCAAAGGTTTGGAATATCATTATTCCGATAGGGTGCTATGACGACGGGTGCTGTAAGCTGCGGGAGGCCACTGATTTCTGGGGCATTGCGATGAGCTAATTGAAGGTGGCTGATTTTGTTCTAGACTTGTGGGTCTTTAGAGTAATAAATGGACTGTGTGATCTAAGATGGACAAATATGATTTTGTAAAGGCATACGTCGACACATTGATAACGGTAAAATGGACAGTTTTGAACGAGATGTCCTTGCTGCAGTCTGTAGCACGATAACATACTAGATCAGGCCCAATACATAGTGGACGTTGTAACAGCCATGCTACTATGACTACTATGATGTTGGGGTAGCTGTAGACATTAATAACTGTGAGGGTTGGGGTAGGTGTAGACATTAATAACACACAATGTAATCGGTAGTGGGCAGTAGTTGGCATTGTAGCCTCACAGCAAAAAGGTTGCCGGTACGAATCCCAGCTGGGCCAGTTGGCATTTCTATGTGGACTTCGCATGTTCTCCCTGTGTTCGTGTGGTTTTCCTACGAGTGCTCTAGTTTCCCCCACAGTCCAAAGACATGCGCTATAGGTGAACCGGGTAAGCAAAACTGGCTGTAGTGTATGAGTGTGTGAATGTGAATGTGAGTGTATGGGTGTTTCCCAGTACTGGGTTGTGGCTGAAAGGGCATCCGCTGCATAAAACATATGTCAGAGTAGTTGACGGTTCATTCCGCTGTGGTGACCCCTGATAAATCAGGGACTAAGCCAATGGAAAATGAATGAATGAATGGATATAAATAATTCTCGTTTCTAGCAACGACGGCTCACACATGCACATCCACTATGTATTGGACCTGATCCAGTACATCATCGTGCTATAGGCTGCAGTGAGGACACACTTGTTTTAAAGTCAAGCGCTGATCAATATTTGCATAAATTAAACTAATTACTCTATGTATTCAGAATGTAATTTTATGCAATCACTGCTTTCATGGTATCCTTTTACAGTGAAAAGCAAAACGAGATATTTTATGAGAAAGTATAATAAATATATACATCTTTTAAGCTGCAAAAAGGACCGAAAATATCAAATGATTGAAATATCAAATGTGCTACACTTACTAATTATATCAATTGTGTTATTAAAAAAAAAGAAAGAATGTAATTTAAACTCAAACTATTCACTTACAGTGTAATCATTAATTGTAATTAAATTGACGTATGCCTCGGATGCACCTGTGCTTAGTTTGAAACCGAGGAAGTGCCGCGTGATCATCCCTGGAGTATACATCACTGCATAGTGCTCATAAATGAGTGTGCACTATACTGACACAGAAGGTGCTTTATGTGCACACAAAAGTATTCCCGTAGCTTAATAATATTCCAATTGAACCATGCACTAAATGCATATGGTCTGTTTTGAGAATACTTTTTGGTATTTTACTGGACCATTGCTGTCACATCTTGTCATGGCAGCAAGGTTGTGGGTTCACCAAAGGGCGATCTCATGTGGAAAGTCCAAACATGAAGAAACCCAGTGTTCCATAGACTAATAATTACACTATAGAATAGAATAACTACAGAATCATCTCACAATGATTTATTTCAAACATGCAACTGAAGTTATGAAGTGAGTTGGGAGCAAAAACATGTTATTAAATGTGCTATTTTCACGTGCTGCATGTACCGCACTCAGTCGTAGTTCCTTAAAAAGCAATGCAAACAGCTGTCATTATAACAGAACAATTATATTGCTTTTTTTTAATCGTCCGTCCAATTAAATTGCATTTTCACCATGATTTTGCATAGCCAGACGATGTGTAGTTTTATCTGAAAGCACATGCCGGAGGTTGACTAGAAGCAGCTTTACTGACAAAATGTGCATGAAAATTGCCTTTGATTAATCGCATAGCCCTAAACTGTATGTATGAAGAAAACAAAGGGATAGTTATAAAAAATAATTAATTGCTGCAAACTGAACATTGTACATAAAGAACATTTCTCTTTTTTTTTCTCAACATTTAGTCCTCGAAAAAAAAAGCTTAACATTATGATGAACTATTCATTTGAATTCTTTTATAGTGTTTGTTCATTCAATCAATTATTCAATTATGATCATTAAACTGAATCACAAGTTCTGAGTTGAATTCTTCTATACATTTGGCTGATGGCACTCTGAATGTAAATCAGTATGTAATTGACTTTACGAAGCCCTCTGGTTACATTGTACCTCAAATGCAAACAAAGTGACAGCAAACACTTATATCTTAAACACTAAATCACTAATTAAAGTGTTTTGACAAGGGCAACAATGCGGAAAAAACTATTAAAAAGATAATGATTCATTTTGCCAACATATTAAATATGCAGGGAAAGGAGATGGGGGGGGGGGGGGGGGGGGGTAATTTCCTCTCTTTCCACCCTTTTCTAATCTCTCTTATTACTATATAATTAGCAAATTGCCCCTTGGGCTAGATAAAGAGTACTCCACTTTAATTTCAATATTTCTGAAATGTAAACCATATGATATCAATAAGCCTCAACTTCTCTAGACGTGTGAAATGTATTTCTGCCCCTACAACATCGCAGATTAACAGCGTGAATGTCCTTCATTCTTGAAAGCATGTCAAATTAATCTCAGCACACTTCTGACCAGTAATAAAGTCATCAAAGTATCTCTTCATCCTTCTCCCTCCCTCATTCCTTGCTACCTACAAGTAATAAAATCATAACAAGTTACTGAGACATCCCATTAAGGCATTAAAATAAATTTGGCATGCTGTGTAGACGTGTGTGAGTGCTAGTGAAAGTGCTTCTGTTTGCAGATTTCCCACTACTACTCGCTGACCGGCTAGCAGTTGGCGACAACATTGTTTGAATGCGCTCGTCTTTGTGGAAACAGCGAGTGCTCCTGCTTAGCGCCCTGTGGCTGTTCAAGCAATGGGAGATTTGGGCCTCTCTGGGGAAAAGAAGGCCTGTCCCTATCCTGTAAAAAAGGCTTTTACTGATTCCAGCCAAATGAGAGTGTCAGCCAAACCAACGCAGAGACGTGAAATTCGATTTAAGATACTTTCCAAAGGAGTCGGAGTCCCCAAGGCAGCCACGGCTAGCTGGCAAAAATGCACGAAAAGGAAAAAAAAAAAAAAATCAACTTTCAAACTTCAAACGACAGAGGAAACTCAGCCCTGCTTTGCAAACCACGCCAAGAATACATTATCAATGCACTTTAAACCCTTACCTACGTAAACAGAGTTGTTCATTAATATTTCAGGGTTTTGAATTCATTATTTAACTGCACAAATTCATAATATATGCACCTCGACTTTCCAGTTGCATTTTCACACGTTGACATTGTAGCTTAATGTCAATGGCGACAACTCGTGAAAGTCTCGTTGTTGACAATGACACACGTGACACCAAGTCGCTTACGTCAAGCTGTCACTTGCGGTGTGTTTAGATCAGCTTGTCACTGCGATCTCACAGCACTTAATCACTGCCTTGCTGACTAAACAGCAGCAGGAAGTCAACTGGTTATTATATACCTGTCTTCTAAGTCAAACTCATATGCGAAAGCCTTTGTTAGAAGTCACACTCTACTCACAACCTCTGAGCAGCAGCTAATAAAGGATATGGGCTTGACACCATGCGAATGCACCAGTTGCGAGGGCAGGTGGTCTGTTTGAGGCAGAAGAAAACCACAGGCGCCAACTCGGGAAACGGCACGACCAGAGTGCTGAGGTCGCTGCCCGTATCATCGCATGGCCCCACCTCCTCGATGATGTCATCCCCCTGGGAAGGGCCGAAGTCCTCGCACAGCCCCGCCCCCACCTGGCTCACGCCAAGCGGCACGGGACACTCCTCGGTCGTCATGGCGACGGAGCAGAAACCTAAGGGAAGACCAGAAAAACGGACATGAGTATATGGAAGTTGACAGCTTTTTTCTATACGAATACAAAAACAGATACATGAGTCCTCAAAGGCCTGGCGTAACACATTTGCAACACTTACAAATGATAACTGTTTTCACTAAACACGGTTGTAAAAATAATAACAGATGCTGATGCTCTGCAATGTATCACAGCAACAGTAAAGTGGGAAAAATATGTCCATATTAAATGTCACTGCTTGCTTAAGTCACACAACAAGGTCACTTTTTATGCTAACACTGCTGATATTTCTGGAACAGGGTAATTTTTTTAATCAAGATTATTTAAAACGGGTAGGACTGCATGTTAAAAACGCAATATTTTGATGATCCACTTTAGACTTTCTGCTGACATTGAGTTACAAGCAATTCTGCAACTACATGTCAAGTAGTGGTTATTAGAATATTAATAGTGTGTCTGCTTAATATCTGCTAAAAATTTATTTTGACATCCCTCAAACAGATATTATACTGACAATAAGTTTGTAAGTGCTTCAACATATAACCCTAACCCACCATTTAGTAATACTTTACTAATGAGAGTTACTTGATATGTAGCTACAAAGCTACTTAGTCCACGTTTAAATGTTTAAAGGTGACCATTAAAAAGTTATGCAACACTGTTGCACCCATAGAGGTCATTCTTGTAATAATTCTTGTGTTCAGTATTCTTGAACAACAATATTTCTCACCAACAATTCCAAAAAAGCAGTTCCAAAATATTGGCTAAATAAAGGTGAAACTGTAATTGCCTTAATGCGATGTCTGCTCAAATATTGAAGCACATAAAACGTTTCCCTTTAAAGATTCTCATATCTTTGCTAAAAACCTGCCTGGAGATATTTGAAAATCTTTTTTACTTTTAGAACTCTACTGATGTGCTATATCCTATATAGACTGCAATACAAGCTACACGGAACCAGATAACTTTCGATTAGCTCATATTGTGCCGGTGCCATGTTCATGTGCCAGCACTGAGCCGCTCTGTCATCTGCTCGGCTTTCATGAGGACTGGAAGAAAAACAACTCCAAATCCGTAATGAATGCAGCAGCATATTGCGCTTACATCCCTGTTCGTTCATTCACTTGGAGCACGCAGTGACTCATAAAGCCGGAGAAATGTGTTTCACCTGACTGAAATTCTCACCGAAGTCCTCCAGTCCTCCACGAGGCTCCATTAGCCCTGCTTACTTCAATTAAATCTAACAAGTCACTTTCCTTTTGTCCTGGAACACAAAATCTACCTACTGTCAGTGTTGCTGTGGTGATGAGCTGAATCTAATTTGCAGTTTCTCCCTTTTTTCCTCCCCTCTCCCTGAGTAGATGCTGAGGTGCCAACATCTAAAAAGCTTCCATTTGGAGCCATTATTACTGTAAATACAGCTAAACAGAAGAAACTCAGCTGCACCCAATGAGACTAGGGAGGAAGAACAGAAGTGAATAACAACATGCAGAGTGCTGCACTATATTGGAAAAATATTGGAATTATTAGCCCTCCTGAATTATTAACCCCCCGTATATTTTGTTCCCCAATTTCTGTTTAACGGAAAGAAGATTTTTTTCAACACATTTCTAAACATAATAGTTTTAATAATGTTTAATAATAGTTTTATTAATATTTTGCTGGACATTTTTCAAGATACTAGTATTCAGCTTAAAGTGCAATTTAAAGGCTTAACTAGTTTAATTAGGCAAGTTATGGTAATTAGGCAAATCATTGTATAACGATGGCTTGTTCTGTAGATAATCGGAAAACAATATTGCTTAAGGGGGATAATAATATTGACCTTAAAATGTTTTTAAAAACACTAAAAACTGCTTTTATTGTAGCCAAAATAAAACTAATGAGACTTTTTTTCCAGAAGAAAAGATATATTATATATATAAAATTCTTTGCTCTTTCAACATCATTTGGGAAATATTTGAAAATGAAAAATATATATATATATAATAATTTTGACTTTAAATACAATTTCTCCAGATAACTTGAATAGCTCTGTTTGGAAATAATTTGTCATTTTAGATCTATTGGGGTGTTTTCGTAAAGAAGTGAATCATGAATAAAATATAATAAACAAATGACATTACTAGTTATTCATTCATTCATTCATTTTCTTTTCGGCTTAGTCCCTTTATTAATCTGGGGTCGCCACAGCGGAATGAACCACCAACTTATCCAGCATATGTTTTACGCAGCGGATGCCCTTCCAGCTGCAACCCATCACTGGGAAACATCCATACACACTCACTGACACACATACACTACGGACAATTTAGCCTACCCAATTCACCTATAGCGCATGTCTTAGGACTTGTGGGGGAAAACGGAGCACCCGGAGGAAACCCACGCAAACACGGGGAGAACATGCAAACTCCACACAGAAACGCCAACTGACCCAGCCGAGGCTCGAACCAGCAACCTTTTTGCTGTGAGGCGAACATGCTACCCACTGCGCCACCGTGATAATTCAACATGTGAAAAACCCATTATTACCTTGAGGCTCATATCAAGAGCTGTATATTGACATTGTGGCAGTTAACCACACTGTAAAAAATTCTTGTGGCCTACATTTTTTTTGTTGACTCAAGCATCTTTTATAGTCATTTCAACTTACATCAGTCAAACTGACAAAAAATATTAAGTTACATTTTGTATAACTAAAAATTTTTTTAGTTGAAACCAGATTAACTAATATTAAAGTAACATACAACACATTTGTTTTCATGACTTTGTCATGTCATTTTTACAGTGCACAATGAAAAAAAAAAAAAAAAAAGTACGACCACTGCTGTATAATCTTCATTGTATAAACAAATAAAAATTATCTTTATTATTGCTACAAACGTTACATTTTCTTGTTTTAAACTCTCTTAGCAATGTGCAAATGATAAACTTTCACTCCATTATGGTTAGAATCCATAATCTATACAGTAACTCCAAATCTGGAGATCAATTTTTTTGGCTCCTGAACTATAATCCCAACTCAACGTATCGCAGATGTGCACATTGCAATGTCGATGCTGAAACGATATATTGTGCAACCCTAGTGTACCGTTCAAAACGGTTAGTTTTTCTTGCATTAATTCTTACTGTCATCCCTCGCTCGACTAATTTGCTTCATTTTGAGTTTCTCATCATCTCCTCTAAAGTTTCACAGTGTCTTAATCTCTTTTCTCTCTGCTCTTGCCTCCCTCTCGTCTCACTCTTGCAGGGAGAGCACTGTGGTAAGTCTCTCTGTTGTGTGTTAACGCTAAAACACATTAGCACTCCTAATGCGAGAATAGACACTCTCACATTCAACGCTAAAAGCTGCAGGAAGCCCTTGAGAGCTTGTGCTGACACTTCTGTTTAAATCAGCTGCACGCTAAAACACCTTTAACTTAAGCACACATTTACCTTGCAATCAAACATTTGTAAACACAACGCTCATTTGGGAATTAAATATCATGCTGCAATATTGTTAGATAAAAAATGAATGGTGCATCAATATGTGAAGGATTTTCACTGACATCATTATATTTATTTGTTTAATGTTAAGGCCAATGAATATTATGGGATTATATATCTGTACTATTTTGTCAGTTAAATAAAGTGCTAATAAAAAAAAAAGAGAGAGCATAATATATTTTAATTGGATATATAAACAAAAATCTCTAATAATCTCAAATAAAAAAAGTATATTTTACATGCACATGCAGTTTATTTAATCTATAAATCTATAAGTAAACAAACTGTGCATAATTTAAAGTCAATGGGTTTACTAAGTAAAATCAACTTGTTGCTTTTAAGGCAACGGATTTACTCTCTTTTTTAAAGTACAGTAACTAATCATATTTTACAGTGTATTGAAGTTTTTATTAATATTTTTTGAATTTGTATTTTTTTCTTAGCATTTTCTGTTTTCGTTTTAAAAAGTGCTGGTTTTGTTTTTTGTTTGATTGATTGATTGATTGATCAAGGCAAATTGTATTAATTTGTGTTCCAGGAAACATGCAATCATCTTCTGTTAATCCTGAATGTCAGTACTAAATGGAAAAAATATATATATTTTTCAACGAAATAAAAATGTCTTCATCTTCATCCTGTTCAAATCTTTCCCATAGATCATAGAAGTAACCACACAGAGTTCTAAAAACCAAGGGTTAGCAGTTATACAAAAATAAAATTATAAAATATCATTAATTCATTATTAATTAATATTATAAACATAAATTATATCATATAATTTAATTTGGAAAACATGCAAAAGTTTGCATCTTAATACTGGCACATGAGTTTAAGAGCATCGATTCTTTAAAAATATAGGCTACAGTTCAATCAAAGAGTCACGTGACCTTTTGACTGAACTGTAACCTATATTTTAAAGAATCGATGCTTTTAAACTCACGTCAACACAGATGTTTTGTATGCTGCATCTATACAAATCAAAGTCAGTTGCACCACTAACACCACAAGGTAAAGTGTTAGAATGCAAGACTGCAAAAGAGAAGATGGGTTGACATTGTGTGTGAAGCAAGAGAGAGGGAGAAAGTAAAAGCTGTAAAAAGCTTGAGCGAAATGGTCAAACACAGTAAAGCCTTTTGATATTTTCACCAGATGAACACATGCATACTAAAAGCTCCTTAAATCCCTTTAGACAGGGGTGCATGCGCCTTTTATCACTGTTCTCCCTGGACAGCACTTACACAGCTAAAGCTACAACCACAGTGTCTGACTGGGTTCCTCCATCTCTTTGTTTGCCTCTCATATCTGAATTTCTGCTTTTTAATAGTGATTCATTCCATCAACACATTAACTGTCCTTGAGTTTTAAAGGCCGATTTTGTAAAGGTATTAAACTATGTTTTGTTCTTTCAGACATTCAATATACTGAAACTGTAAGAGGCAGAAAAATGGCTGAAACACAGTTGGGAGATATGAGTGAAGTGAATCTGTATTCACAATGGCTGTGTATGAACTTAAATTGGTTTGCACATTTCTTTAGTGTTGTTAAAGACCACAGCCTTTAATAGAGGTTGGGATCTTCTGATACCTCATGATTCATTCCATTTCTGTCAGTTTGTGGAGTATGTGATCCAAGTTGTTAATGGCGGTAGAGTTTCCCCACAGTGAATCACATCCTTCAACAACAATAATCAAATTGAATATTGAACTAGCTAGAACAAAATCTGCATTTTGCTGAACCTTATACAGTGCTCAACATAAATGAGTACATCCCATTTTAAAATGAATATTTTTATCCATTTCTCAGTGAATATAGGTCATATATTTTAGTGCATTTGAATAAAACAGATTTATTAAACAGACATATGCATTAAAATAATATTTTAGTCACCAAACATCTTTAGAAATAGAAAGATAATACATTTAAATTCATGCAAAATATTGGGGAAAAAATTACAAACTACAAAATTTAAACAACATTTTGTACTAAATTTAAAACATTTGTAAATTTTTAGTTTCTCTTGAATTTGCACTGACTAAATTGTCCGTAGTGCATGTGTATGAATGAGTGTGTATAGATGTTTCCCAGTACTGGGTTGCAGCTGGACGGGCATCCGCTGTGATAAGTATCCTGGATGCTTATCCATATGCTGGATAAGTTGGCGGTTTATTCCGCTGTGGTGACCCCTGATGAATAAAGAGACTAAGCCGAAGGGAAATGAATGAATGAATTTTGTACTGTTATCATAAGTTATTTTGTTAGATTAACTCCAGATTTGGCTTTAGTACTGATTCATCTAATGCATATGCACAAATATAATATTGTAAAGCTTCCTATAGAAAATATGAATTAAAATGAGAGATCTGTGAGGGGTGTACTCCCATATGTTGAGCACTGCGTGTTTAAATGTGCCATAGAATGATGATCTGGATATATCTAGGCATAGCTAAACAATAAGAGTTCAGTACATGGAAATGACATACCACAAGCCTCAAACACCATTGCTTCCTCATTCGCATGTAAATCCCATGAATGTAAAATCCTGGTGAAAAACATGCCAATTGGAACCAAACACCACACATGATCATTAATATGCACATAATGTGTTTGACTGGCCACAATGCTTCCTTGAGATTACAATTATCATTTTCCCCTTATTTTTTTTTAAACGTAAAGAAGCTTGTTATATTTCTAATGAATGTGGGACATCTCGTCAGAATACTAAATTCGGGAAAGACAGATTATACTTTTATTCAGCCCCACTCAGATGAGGCATAAGAATTGTTTAGCTGTACCTTTTGTTAGTTTAACATGTATATTGTGAAATGTTTCGTAAAAGTTTATATGCAACAGACACATGTAGACTGCTGACTTAATGTTTAATGTACATTTATGCATTGTGTCATATCACTCAGCTCTTACTGTGATTTTTCCACAGTGAAAAGAGGCCAATAAACTTAAAAAAACAAATTTGTTTTTTAAGTTAAAAAAAACAAAAAACTATTTTATATACATCTCTGTCTGTCCCTCTTTACGGGTATTTTTTTTAATTATTTTTTTTTACTTTATTGTCCACAAGTGGAAATTCATCTTTGGCTTCACTACACAACCACATCCGCGTTCACATTACACACATTACAGAAAAACCAGGCAACACAAATACATTCAATGATATCACATACATCACATTAAAAACTCTTTTTAAAACCCTATACATACTTAGAACCCAGTATTTAAATTTCCGATGGCAGTCAGCCCAAAGGAAATTTGATACACATTTTTCTTTACTTGAGGTTGCCTAAAACGTCTTTTGGCAAGAGCTGAAATTGTATATTTAAGGGATGGGAACAATCTTCAATAATAACGTGTGCTTTCTGTTTAATTCTCATTGAATACATATCATTTGGTTGTCATAGTGCTTTACCTACAATTGCACTGGCAATTTTTACTACTCGACACAGTTTTTGCTTTTTCTTAACTGGCAACAGTCCATACCATGCAATCATGTTAAAACTCACAACACTTTCAACCAAGTTCTTGTATACCATCTCCAGAGCATCTTGACTGTCTTTATTTCATGTCCCTCAAGGACCAGAGGTTTCAACCCTTAACTAAGAACTAGTTTACTTCTGCTAATTATCATCTCCTTGGTTTTATTAAGATTTATCTCCAGTGAACTCCTTTTACACCCATTTTGAAGCAAATTTATATAACTATAGTACAAGATAGCTCCTTCTGTTCCTGTTTTAGTTAATCGGCCAACAAGTGCCATATCATCTGCATACTTAAATAACTTAAAACATAAATCCTGGATCTTCAGTTCATTTGTGTAAAGAGAAAAAAGCAAGGGTGATAAAATGCTTCCTTGTTGGACTCCTGTATTTACAATCATTGTTTTAGACACCATACCGTTAATAACTACTCTTTGAGGACGATTTAAAAGGAAATCTTTAATCCACCAAATAAGATCACCATTCACCCCTAAATCAAGTAATCTTTGCAGGAGAATATCTATCCGAGTTAAATTAAAAGCTGAGCTAAAATCTATAAATAGAATCCTAACTTAATTTGTAGTCTGTTGGATATGTTCAGCAGCAAACCAACCCAAAGTTATAATTATAAGTTATTTCTTTATATAATTTAGCCTATATTTTAATCACAGGAGTAGTTAATAGCTCACTCACTCCTAACGTGAACCCCTTCTCCACTAGAGTTGAAGTGATTGTCATTGGCATCTTCTCAGTTTGTACAAATATCTTTTTGACAACTGAAGTATGATTATTTCACACATGTATTTCAGAGTACATCACTTTGTTTGAGCATCAGAGACATGAGCTCATTAATATTCATGACCTGTCCAGATAAGGTACAACTGAGCTTTCATTCTAGGGCCAATTTCTAGGGATGCAAATGGGCTTGTTTCTGGAGATATTCAAGTCACATAGAAACTATATAGATATCAGAGAACAATTTAAACAATGTATCAATGCATTCTATGGCACCTGATGTAATCCCTATAAAGCTGGTGTGATACAATCTGCATTATACAAAGTGCTATAGAAAAAAAGGTGACTTGACTATATGACATGATATGACAGTCACTTCACAAGCATTTTGCCTGTGGAAAAATCTGTCAAATCAGCTCTGACGATGAAGCTCATGTGTCTGTTTCTCTGTGTGAGGTGTGTGATCTATAATCCATCTGGGTGCTACACTTTTCTCATTATTATTCCGACAACATCAAGTAGTTATTATTATATCAAAAACCACTTAGAAAAAAATGACTTTTAATTCAAACTTTAGAGCCAATTTTAATGCATTTAAAGGTTTTCTGATTTTGGTATGGTACTCTCATAATTGTGCAGGCGTTTAGTGACCCTTTGCTGTGTCTGTTTTAAACAAAGACAGAAAACAAACATTTTCTCAAAGCGAGGAATAAGCAGATGCATGTGGGTGAGAAAATATTATATACTTTAAGAAAATGACAGCACATGAGAACAGTTACACTCTCTTTATTCATTTGAGCTCCATCAGACTGTAGGAACATGCAATTGCCATTTACTGTCCTTGTCAGGGACAAGTGGGAGGACAACATCTAATGAATTTGGTAAAAAAAATAATAATAATTTGCATATTTTAGACTTTAATATTTGTCTTGCCTGATAATCATTTAATAAAAGCAATAAAGTGCTGCTATAATGTAAGTCACGACTGAAGAGGATTCTATGGAAGTATATGAGAGGCAAAATTAATTTTTTAATAATTTGCAAAACGGCAATGCAATACCTAAAACGGCAATGTATTTCTGCATTTAAATTTGCATTCTCTGTCACATATGAGCATCATTTGGTGCAAAATGAAAATGAATATAATTTACATTTGCCATTTTCACCCATAGTTTAGTATGTAAATTACATTTAAAAAATGTTATACAAGTAATTCAATGGATGTGTGTAACGTGTACAAGCAGAACATATAGCAAAATGATCATGCAGCTCTCCTAAATGCATTTAGACTTGCGCTTAGGAAAAGTGCATTTTCATCATAACACTGTAGACATTTGAAGCAGAATTCAGTGCATTTCAAAATAGACTAAGCCAAAAGTAAAGCAGAAAGGTTAAATGTCTTTTTAATGGATTGACATTCACGTTTAAGATGTTTTAAGAATCCATTTTTCAGTTAATATATTGCAAAGAAAAGTTCAGTGGTTTTGAAAATGTCCTCTCGTGATGGCCATTTCCTGAACAAATTTAACCAATTTTGCTACAAACATTCCATTTTTGCTACTCATATGCTTCCATAGTTTGCAGGTACATCAATGCAGCATTATCAATACATTACAGTACACACACTTATTAATACATCACAGCTAACTACTTTTATTTTCTTATATTCTTATATTTATTTTATTATGGTTATATTTTGAATAATGCATGAAAATGTAAAAAATATATATATATTATTTTTATTTTTTATGGTAGCAAAAACCAATGTCTTATAATTGTATTATACATGTATCATATGGCAACTTTGCATTCCTAGTCATTCTATCTTAAAGCTATGAAACAATGCCTTAAGTTTGTCAAACCCAAACACACACACACATACCTCCCCAGCACACTTAATTAGAAAAGCAATATGTGTAAATCAGGACAAAAATATGTACTTAAAAAAAAAAAAAGCAACTGCTGCTTTATTAAGATTAAAATGTAAAAGCAGTACCTGACTGTGCTGACAGCTCAGTTTGGCCAGTCTTGGGCTTTCACATGCTAGAAACTGTCATTGTGAGGTTGTTGGCTGCCTTACACAATTCAATTTGGAGTTTCAAAAGTTACATCGCAATAAGACTTTCTCTGTCATTTTGTCTCTGGCCGTGTGCTAAGCAGATTAAATTGGCCAGCATCATACGTTAACTGTCAATTTTCGCCATTTTATACAGATAACTGCCACTTTTACAGACTGCAAGGCTTCACATGTTTACCACAGCAACTGATAATGCCATTGAGTAGAGCTGGATGACTCTGGAAAAACTGAGAATCACAATTTAACTAATAACTATAGAGGTCAAGATTCTGAACAGACAGTAAACCAAAATATACTGGAATTTGCAACAGGTTCTGAATGATGTTTACTTGCTGCAAGTAATGACAAACTGAGAATTTAGAAAGTAAACTGCTACTTGTAGACCAAAATATGAACTAATCCATAAATAAATGTAACTTTGAGGATTATTCAAATGTATTTTTTTAAATCAAAAAATATTTAAAAGTTCACCCCTCAAATACCAAAATATATTTCAGGATCTAGAAGAAAATTATTAATAAACCATTTGTTAAAATAAAAATTCTGGCATCAATTACTCACCCTTGACTTGTTCCAAACTAGTTTGAGGGTTTTTTGTTCTGTTGAACACAAAAGAAGATATTTTGCAGAATGTTTGAATGAATGAATGAATGAATGTAACCACTGGCATCCACAGAAGGAAAAACAAATACTATAAAAAGTCAGTGGTTAAAAGTTTACAACATTCTTCAATATACATATCTTCTTTATGAAGAAAACCAGATTTTGAACAAGTGAAGTTTGAGTAAACGACAGAATAAAAATATTTGGCTAAACGATCCAATTAAGATTCATTTTAGAAAATACAAAAAAATATATTTGGAGACAATATATTACATAAACATTTTTGCCCATTTTATGCATCCTTGCATGTAACATACAGACTTATATTTAAATCAATATTGTTTAGTTGAAAACACTAAAGACTGAAGCTGTTTTACGTTACATTTTTGCATGACAATTTTACATGACATATACTTTCTCTGTATCAGCAGCAGCATGAACGCAGACCTGAATGTCTGCTATGATTGTATGTGTCAAAGCTGAAGAATCTCCATTTAGATGAAATAAAATAATTATTTATGCAGCTCTACAATTGAAAGGCAGAAAGAGAAAGAAATGGGAACACATTTACATTTATTCAGTTACTCTGACAGTTAATCTTACATTACTTTTGGACGCAAAATGATAAATAAATAATACAGGTGAACAGGAATGCAGCACTAATTGCCAAAGCGTGAGCAACTTTTGGCTCCAGTCACCCCGTCAACTGTAGACTAACGTCACACTCTCTGCTTAGTGTGCTTTGCAGAAACAACCGGCATCTTTTATAATTGAGCGCTAAACATTGCGCGCTCTTGATTATGAATGCATGAAGGCAGCAGATATGCCAGTGTCTTTATGGGGTGCCAGAAAAGTCTGTCAGAAATTCTTGGTCGAATTACAGTGTGACATCAATTTATGTTTATGCTCTCCGTCTGCAGTTAGAGCCCAGTAGGGAGCCGAGCCCCCAGCACAAACACAGGACCGCTAAGCTTTCTTCAACCATGATAATTACAACGTCAGTCATATTTCAACAAAACTGAATGCATGCAGCAGAAGTCGCAGGCTGCCATCAGCAAATGTTGCCTTATTAGGCCATATTGAAAGAAATAAACTCTTTCATGAGAGAACTTCGAAGGAACGGTATGAATAGAATGAATACTAAGTACGGTAACATGAAACCATTTTACAGGCTAAATAATAAATAAACAAATAAATAAAACTGGATTAGCTATTGAAAAGCAACAAATATTTCTCAACTACTGTTTAACGGAGAAGTAAATTTTCTAAATTTTTTTACATAAGGGTTTTAATATGTAATTTTTAATGACAACTGTTTTTGTCTTGGGCGACACGGTGGCTCAGTGGTTAGCACTGTCGCCTCACAGCAAGAAGGTCACTGGTTCGAGTCCCGGCTGGGTCAATTGGCATTTCTGTGTAGAGTTTACAAGTGTTCCCCATGTTCGCGTAGGTTTCCTCCGGGTGCTCCGGTTTCCCCCACAGTCCTAAGACATTCGATATAGGAGGATTGAATAAACTAAATTGGCCATAGTGCATCTGTGTGAATGAGCGTGTATAGATGTTTCCCAGTACTGGATTGCAGCTGGAAGGGCATCCGCTGTGTAAAACATATGCTGGATAAGTTGGCAGTTCATTCCGCTGTGGCGACCCCTGATGAATAAAGGGACTAAGCTGAAGGAAAATGAATGTTTTTGTCTTTGCTATGATAAAAGTTCATACTATTTTAATAACTATATTGGAAGATACCAGTATTCAGCTTAAAGTGCCATTTAAAGGCTTAACTAGGTTAATAAGTCTAACAAGGCAAGTTAAACTTCTTAAGAGGGCTAATAATATTGGCCTTAGCCATTTTTAATAAAAAAATAGTATTATTAAAATAATAATAATTATATATATATATA
>CAIGQV010016547.1:11481732-11503209 GCA_903798115.1 Danio jaintianensis | reverse complement strand
CACAATTGATTTATGTTAAGACAACATGGAGAAATTAAGTTTTCAACTAAGGATTTTTATTATTATTTTTTTTTTCAAATTTAAGGGGAAGAGATGTGTTCTCAACAAATGTGTTTCAGTTCATTTAAATAAGTAGTTTGAACAAACAGCAAACATATTTTTTTGTTGTTGAGTGCGTACCACATACCTGTAAGTACTGTAAAAGTCAAAAACGATCTAATGGAAATCAAAAGAAAAAAAAAACACAAATCCGCTCTGAGACATCTTTGCAAGCATCAAAAGAGCCTATGCTTCAGAAGCATCTGAAGACTCTGACTGTTCTACACCTCTAATCCTGTCCTTTCTCCCAGCGTGCCCAGATTGCACTAGACTTCTCTCTCAAGCAGTCTCTCGCCGTTCCTGTCCTCTGCCTCTCCATTTCCTCAGAGATGGCCCCTGTAATGAGCAAAGTCACATCAGGGCTCAAGAGAGTGGATGCCAGTGGATTAGCGATTTGTTACCGCAATCTGTTTCGCGGCATTAGCCATATCAGTTGCATTGCTATGCCAGGCTCGCACATCGTTGTTTAGGAGAATTAGCATCAGAGAGGCTTGCCATTCAGAGATTTGGAGTTGAAAGTAAGTCCAGGAGTGTTAATGTGAATTTATTAGATAATAGCGAAAGAGACAGGCTCATTTAAATGGGACCCAGCGGAGGTGCGGCTCATTCAATTCAGTGGGCTGCCATGAAATGACTGCAGCTTAAATAACGGGCCTCATTTAAACACACACACACACGAAGAAACAAAACATCTCAGTAGTGTTTTCAGACTGATTTAAACCTTTTGCTCAAAACAGCTCTGCGTGCAGCCAGTTCGTAAGCTTCAAGATTTAGTAATGCGAAAATGTATTTTTTACATTTATAGCACACTAGAAAACAACTGGTGCCATAAAATATCAACATAAATCTAGTGATTTCATTCTACATAGCCTATAGATGCAAATTGTGTCATTATTTACCCATAATGTACTTGTTTTAAACCTGTCTGAGTTCCTTGTACTGTTGAAAGATGATATTTTAAAGAATGTTCCATGAACCATTGACTTCCAAAGTATTTGTTTTTCCTAAAATGGATTTTTACCATGGAACCATTTAGGTTACTGGTTTCAAAAAATCTTTTATGTTCAATGGAGTGAAGTAAATGGAGTGAGTAAATGATGACAGACCGTACATTTTTGGGTGAACTAACCCTTTAATGTGAAATAATGCATATGCATATTAAAATATTTTATGAAAAAATTAACAAGGCAGTACTTTTGACTGTTGCAGCTAATGTCCTACACTAGTTTCTCATAGCATTCTGCATTCACTGTTAAGAAAATACATACAGTATAGACTTAAACCCATTATTTGTATTGCCCTAGGAGCCACCTAACAACTACCCAAAGCAACTGCCATAGCAACCACTCTTAGGGCTGGGTAAAAATATTGATCTTTGATTAATATCAATTTTCAGTTTAACACAATTGTATTGACGGACGGACGGATCCTGGCAGGTTATTACAGTTCAACAAAACCACTTTGAATATTTAGGATTGTTTTTATTTCTTAAATATACTGCTGTAAATGTATATATTAGTTGTTAATGCATTTCTCGTTTACACTGTTTTCATTTGCACATTAATGTCTATTATGCAGTTTGTGTTTACATTGTGTGCATTTTATGAGCATATTTATCATTTCTTGTAGCAGTGTTTGTTAATAAAAGTACTAAATAATTAAGCAGAAACGTGTGGGCTCTATTTTTAAATGCAACTTTACATTTCACTAATACTGTATATCTGAGTAAGAGTTTCAGCAACCAGTAGTCATCTTTAATTATGTATTTCATGTTTGCACAACTAACATTTTAAATCACATATTGATAACTAATAGATACTGACTCAAATCAAAACAGAATGTAAGAATGTGATCACCACATTGGTCGCAATACCCAGTTCTTCTGATAATGTCCTCAAAACCTTCCAATTTCAAGCCATCTAATTTTAGTGTAGCCATGGAATAAGCAGGACAATCAACAATATCATTCTTCTGTTGTATTATTCCACATTCTTAAGCCTTTATCATCTGGTAATTACAGCCAATTAAACTTATTTCAGGATTAAACTAGTCTAATCAGATCTTCAATCAGATCAGATTTTTTTCTTCTCCATAATCTTGCCCAAATTAATAGAGGAAAGCTTGTCATGTTGACATTAACAAAACAATATTTCTGTGTCGTATTTATCCAATTAAATTAATTTGCTTAAGAAGCTGTTCAATTAACTCCAATGTTTTCTTTGTAAGTGATCAAACAATAGTTTATCAGCTTTAAATACTCATTTAACAAAAACAACAACAACAAGGTGTGTTCCAAACTGCATACATGCACTATTCTATGCCATTCTGTAGTATAAATAGTAAAGTACTGCAAGTAGTATAAAAAGTAGTGAATTTTTATTTAAAAAGAATAAGTGCACTTTAAATACCCATATGAGGCACTTATTCAACCTTTAAAATAAGCTGTTTAACATGTAGTTTAGTCATTTATTTCACTAATTTGACAACCATTAAATGTCGTCTGGGAAACTTTGAATTTCTGTTCAGTTAAAAACATTAGTGTTCCATTTGGGACAACACTAAACTCCTACACTACATGGTCAAGTGCATAAGTGCATAGTGTATGATTCCATAGTGTGTTATTTTGGACTCATTTAACAGTTTCTAGACTGATAAATATTGTATCAAAGTAGGTAATGAAGATATTATGCCTCCAGAGTACAGACACGTTTAAAGTTACATGTATATTGAGCGCAGCTACAGTAGAAATCCTCTTCAGATGTCTTAATATGACTCATTCATTGACACCAGATATATTCAATAATAGCTATTTTATATTCCCACCCTGAATTCCAGGCCCTGCGGTGATGTAGGAGAGAGAGAGAGTGGTATGTGTACAGTGTATTCAAATGCCTGCACTGCTGATTCTGGTAGTATGCAGGTTACAATTGACACACCTGGTTGTCAGGATAACAGCTTTTTTTTCTACCTGCCAGTATATGCACACTAATCCTGCCCCCAAGAGGCCTCTCGGCATGGCACTCGGGGTGATTGACAAGTGGCTGGCACTGAGGTTGGCTCAAGCTGTATTAGCCAGCAGAGTGGTTACAGGAGAAGACTCTATAGTCCTCTTTAATTCACACCAGATAGTACTAAAAAGATTTGACAACACAGCAATCATTTATATTTGGAGATTAAAATGAAATGATAAATGCGAGACTGTTCTTTTACACTTCTAAAACAAATGAGTGTCATTTTGGAGCACCTTTGATAACAGAAAATATGCAAAAATTGCATTTTCAAAAGAGTTTTTCTTTTCAAATATAGCACATGTGTCATTGATCAGACAAACAGATCCCTTAAACTTACAGCACTGGGTGAGCATTTCTACAGTATGTTTTGTTCAATGCCAAAGACTTCATTCATTTCAAAGGAAACAGCATGTGCATTAAAGAATTAATCCAAAAAATAAAAAATAAAATAAAAATGCTATTAATTACTTGCCATTATGTTGTTTCGGCCCCCTGAAACCTTCTTTTATCTTTGGAAAACTATTTGAAAAAATATTTTAGATGAAATCAGAGAGCTCCCTCATGCTCCATAGACAGCAATGGTCACACAAATGAAAGTCCAGTAAAGGAACCAAAAACTTTGTCAAAACATTCCATGCACTTCAGTAGTTAATTGTAATCATAAAGCTCCAAGAACACATTTGTGCACCAAAAAACTGTATATGACTTTGTTTGCCTATATATTCCATGTGAAGTCAGGGTGTGCGTTTACTACAGGCAGTATGATATTTTGCCATTAGAGTCAGCAGCGCAACACGTAAGTTGTGTATTGACTGTAGTAATCATGGTAGACATAGGTGAACAAAGTCATTTTTAAAGGGTTGTGGCACACACATTTGTTCAGAGAGCTTCATTTGATTACAGTTGAACAAGTCACATGAACCTTCTGACAATGTTTTGGTTCCTTTTCTGTACAACAAATGTCCTGTGACTGCTGCGGTCTATGAGGGATAAGAGAGCTCTCTGATTTCATCTAAAATATCTTAATTTGGGTTCTGATGATGTATAAATATCTCAGGAGATTGAAACGACATGAGGGTGACTAATTAATAACTCTTGCCAAAAAGTAGTGTGTAAACCAAACCACACATTACTATATATAAACATACAGCTTATCATCCACTGGTTACATTTTTTTTTTATAATAAATAAATAAAATTAAACATGACAGTATACTTCAAATTTGAAAGCAGGCACAGAAATGAATTTAGCAAACTGTCAGCGACTGTTATGCAAAACTGAATTTATTTAAGAAGAATATGGCATTAAAGATGGTGGTGTTGAATTTGAGCCTGTACAACGTCTGTCATGACAAAGACTGCATGTGTGTCAGCAATCTGCAATGAAGAAAACATGGCACAGAATCCATAAACTACTCAATATGTGCATAATCGCATACTTTCATTAAGCTTGGAATGTTATAAATCCAGACAGCCAGAAAGTATGCTTTTATGCCTCCGCACTAGCATGTGTGCCTCAGTTCTTAGGCGTGAAAAAAGAAGACGATGGTGCAAATGAGCGGGAAAGAATCAGAGGATGGAAAATGAGCTTTCAATTGACTCATTTCAATAGAGCGCCTAGGCTTTCGAGAGAGAAAGAACGGTGAACTCAAGGAAGGAAGAGGGGAGTGAGAAGGCGAATGATGAGTTTTAAAGCTCTTTTTGCTGCGGAGAACACAATGTGCCAGAGTTCTTCCAAACTGTCCAGATCACAAAAGCAGTTTAAATGTCAGAGACGGGAACTGCCAAAGTAACCAAATGACAAACTCACAGACAGCCAAACAGACTTGAATGATGTTGGACATTAAAGAGCTGATGAATTTAGAAATTGAATTTACTTTGACATGACGGAGGTCATTGTACTAAAAATATACATATTTCAAATCAATTTCTTTATGTCAGAAGGCAGTGTGTCGGAAAAATAATGTTGTATTGCAATGCATAAAATGTAGACAGAATCCCTGTCCTAGTGTAGACATGGTGTAAGATTAAAAAAAGAGTGACTAAAAATATTGCACCAATAAGACACTGTTCACTGGTTCTCTTCAATTGTACTGCAGATTCATCCTTAAACTATAAGTTATACAGGTTTTTCAGACAGACTAAAATAAAAGATGAATGTTGTCTACTGTATTGGAATGATGTGTTTAATAAGTACAGAGTAGTTTGTTTTCAATCAAAATGACCCATATGGCTCCAAGACCATGTACACGGGTATCTTTATAAACTGAGTTTTCAAAAAAATCTCCATCCACATGAATACACAAAAATGCACAGTGATGCATGTTAAGAGCATGTCGAACCAACAGGTGTCGATAATGACAATTTTATGCTGGTTTAACACCAAACAGGGATCTAAGTATTTTCGCGAGTAAATTGCATACAAGTCAATGTAAATGTAAGAACAAAGACAGATTACCGTCTCGCTGTGAAAAACACGGAACATGCAATGCGTTTGGAGCGAACGTGCAGAATTTGCCTCATTTGTGTCTTCCATTTTTGATGTGAACCCAGCTGTGTGGGCCAATCAGAAAGAAGAAAACAACGTGCATGCTTACATCATGAGATGAAAACATAGGTTGTAGTGTCCACACAAGCACACAATACCCGGAGATTTGGAAAAAAAAAATTCACCCTGTCTGGAATTTTCAGACAGTTTTGGTTTCGGTCACCCAATGCTTCATTTTCGTGTTTCCTAAACAGTGAAACCGCATAGAAAAAAAAGTGCGGTTTTGAAGTTATTCATGTTTGTGTGTACAGGGCCTAAGGGTGCATGACAAGAGCATCCATCTCTTATTTGAATATGTAAAAGGTTACGATCTTTTGATGCTTTTTAAAATCTTGCTTACTTTATAAGGCGATCTATGAGAATGTTCTAAAATTAAAATGAAATGCAGTTTATAACCCCTTTTATAAAAACGTATTTGGTGTTTTCTCTGTGTGTGTGTGTGTGTGTGTGTGTGTGTGTGTGTGTGTGTGCGTGCGTGCGTGTGCGTTATGGTCATGTGATTCCTTTGTTCCTCTTCCCACCTTTTTGTGATGTTCATCAGTTTTACCTCTATTTTGTGTCATATTTATCAGTCAGTGTATTTAAATTCCTTAGTTCCTTAAATGCCCCCATGTGATTTATGGCCTCTATTTCAATGTATATGGATGTGTGTGTATGGTGTTTTTTGTTTAAAGTTTATTAAAATAGTGTTTACTATTCTACTCTAACACTTCCTCGTCGTTCTATCAGCACAGCATAACCGTGACAAAGATGAAAATGTAACATTTTAAGAGAACTTAAGAACTTCTACGGAGTAATTCACTGAAACACATATTGCTTACTAAAAAAAATTAAACATGTAACAAACTGTGTGGGTGACAGTATGAAGACTACATCCTTAAAGCGATCAGAAACAGGTTATTTGAAAGAATCAAACACTCCACTACACTGAATCAGAGCTGTAGATTCTGCCGTAGCAGGTTAGGACAGCAACATTCCCTCTGCTCAAACTTCCTACAACACTGAAAAAGGAAAAAAACTATTTCCTTCCCTCATCTTCCATCTGCCCCTACTCCAGAAGAACACGCTGCATCTTCCTAATGACCTGATTTACATAAACAGGCATATAATCGTGCAGCAAGAGAAGAGGATGCGTGCGTGTATGTGTGTGTATTTAACAGAAAGGCGGGTGACTGCGGCAGATGCGCTCGCACGTGCCGTTTGGTTGCGGGAGAAAAGCTTCTTGTGATTCAGTTGTGCCACTCTACATTTTCGCCTCCCACCTCTTAACTGCTCTTTTGCTTTTACCTTTTCCTTTCATTCTCAATTACCCATCCCACAGCCTTTAGAGCAAAATCAATCCATTCTGGCTTCTCTTTCTGTTCCCTTCCAACCTGTTCAGCTACCACAGTACGAGCGGATGAGAGGGGAGCAGAGCTGCATTATCTTGCCAGGAGCGAGTGTGTGTTTTCACTCGCTTCAATCACTCCAATGTGCTCCATCACAAGCATAACACCTGTTAAAGACCCATAAAGTGGTTACAAGACAATAATGTGTCTAAACACAGTTAACATATTTATTTATTTATTTTTAAACGTAGTCTGAATGAAAGAAAATTAATAGTTAAAATATTAGTTAATAGTTATAACATTAAAAAATTAGTTAAATCATCTAGAAAGGCGATGATCAAAAATACTAAATGTTTCATGATAATAAAATTATACAGTTTAGATAAGTAATTTAGTAATAAAATTTAGATAATAAGGTGCCATTTCTTAAAGGTTGCTACTCAGTTTGTGAAGAAAACGTATTATCGTTAAAGGAAAGTTGAAAAATCTGCCTATAATATAATACAATAATATATATACACTCACCAGCAAACCATCCTCGGTGTATATTATTTCATTAAAACGTTAACATTTAAAACTACCACGTCTTATATAGCAGATCAGTGTGTTTTTGTGACAAAAATATTTCTTATTTTTAAATTATAAACTCCCTTCACCAACTTCTATTACAAAAACACATTGATCTGCCTCATAAGGTATGCGTTAACCCCTGGCGGCATATAGGTTAGTTTTAAAATGGATTTATGTACTTTTGAAAGCTTCAAAATAAAAGCCACTATCCAACACCATTATGCAGCATGGAAGAGCCAGGATAAAATTTAAAACCACTCCGACTGTATTTATCTGACAGAGAAAAAAAAATTAAAAAATCATAATTTTGGCTTAAGGATGAACTATTCCTCCTTTCACGCCAAGAACAATAACTAGCTATTATATAATAAAGATATACAGCTATAACAATAACTATAATAACACACCATGCAGCACACATCATTATTATAAATGTCCACTACATTTTTGTTAACTGCCTCTTAGAAAAGTAGAATGGAATCTGATTGGCTGTTAATGTTTTCATTGTTCATCAGCTGGATAAAATTATCTTTGAAAGTGAATCCACATTGTTCCTCATAATAATGTTTGAATTGGTATGAAAAAAGCTGCAAATCTGGCATGAAGGAGATGAAAGGTTTCTTTCACCTACGAAAGTGGAGCAATTGAGAAGCAGTAAATGGAAAACCCGAACGAGATCTGGAGCGGAGTGATTGCCGACGTCTTTGTGCAAGGAAAGGAAATTGCCGTCACTCTATTCACATACTCTACTTTCCACCTCTAATCTCTTATATTAGTATTTACATCCACATCATTATCTTCATCGGTTAAACCTGAATATGCACACTCTCCTTCCTTCCTTCACTTCCTGTCGTCCCCTCCATCGCCATGCTGTGTCAGCGGTTTGCTCATCTCCTCCAATGCTGTGAAATTGGCTTTGAATGAGGATTTGGAAACGAAGCATTCTCTTGTGAAAAGGACAGGACTGAAAGATGAAGGATGGTGCCATGCTGAAAAGACAAGCACACATGCCGAGGGCCAGATGAAAAGGAAGGTCTAGAGAAGGAAAACAAGATTTCCTCTCTCCCCTTTTCTATTCAATAAATGAAACGCAGTTGACAGCCGTGTTTATACGTGGTTCTTCAGCTACTGGAAGTTTTATCAGCCAGGGGCTTCAACAAAAACTAACAAACTTAAACTTTTTATTTTTGTTATACGTAGTTTGGAGTAAAAAAATTTTTTTTGAAGTCTTTAATACATAATGTTCAAAGAACAAGATCTGCAGTCCCACATAAGACCTAATAAAATGAAATAAAATAAAAAACAAATAAAATATTTTAAGGTACATTTTGTTAAAATGTGAACTTAGAGTACACAACCAGTCAAGAAAGTCATTTTTCTTTTTATTTGAGATTTACATAATCTGAAAGCTACACAAATAATCTTTCCACTGATGTACACTACCTGACAAAAGTCTTGTCGGCAATCCCAGTTGTAAGAGCAACAAAAAACAACTTCAAATTGATTATTTGGAAAAGAGGCAAAAGGTAGATTTTTCTGATGAATCATCTGTTGAACTGCATCCCAATCATCACAAATACTGCAGAAGACCTATTGGAACCCGCATGGACCCAAGATTCTCACAGAAATCAGTCAAGTTTGGTGAAGGAAAACTCATGGTTTGGGGTTACATTCAGTATGCCATTACATTACAAACCACAGGAGAGGGCAAATTCTTCAGCAGGATAGCTCTCCTTCTCATACTTCAGCCTCCACATCAAAGTTCCTGAAAGCAAAGAAGGTCAAGGTGCTCCAGGATTGGTCAGCCCAGTCACCATACATGAACATTATTGAGCATGTCTGTGGTAAGATGATGGAGGATGCATTGAAGATGAATCCAAAGAATGTTGATGAACTCTGGGAGTCCTGCAAGAATGCTTTCTTTGCCATTCCAGATGAATTTATTAATAAGTTATTTGAGTCATTGCAGAGATGTATGGATGAAGTCGTCCAAGCTCATGGGAGTCATACACAATATTAATTCTTTTTCCACTGCACTGTGACTTTATACTCTATACTGTACATTATTTCTGTTAAGTGACAACACTTTTGTCTAAGAAAAGTCAGACCTTACTCACCTAATTAAATAATAAAAAATCAAGGCATGATCATATTTTATTTTGATAAAATACGCGTAATCTAGAGGGCTTTGCCTTTTATATAAGCCACTTCTGATACCAAATGATTAACTAGAAATCAAGTTATTATTTGTTGTTCCTAAAACTTGGATAGGCAACAAGAGTTTTGTCAGGTAGTGTATAATTAGTTAATTTTTTTATGATGATGCTGAGATACAACATTTGAAAATTTGGAATCTGAGGGTAAAAAAATAAATGAGAAAACCACCTTTAAAACTGCCTAAATGAAGTGCTTAGCAATACATAATTCTAATCAAAGTTTGAGTTTTTATATATTTACAATAAGAAATTTACAAAATATCTCATGGAACATGATCTTTACCTAATATTCCGATTATTTCTGGCATAAAAAAGGAGATTTTGACCCATACAATGTATTAAATATACCTGTGCAACATAAGTTTAATAGTACAGGGTCATAAATGATTTTTTCCTTAGCAATCCTTAGCAATTACATTGAAAATAATGTGAAATAGTAAACTCCAAGACTGAAACATGTTTCCTCTTTTTCTCTCAATGTGCATAAATATAAATGTCGAAAGTTGGGTTTTTTAGTTGGTTTTAATTTGCCAGTTCCAAGACAAGCAACACTGTTGACACTAATAAAGTTATGAACTTAATAAAGCCAACAAATGTCAGTGTACTTGACTACCAAGGAGACAGCAGTATCAGTGAAGAACATGACGATGAGACGTGACTTCTGAAGTAACTAATGAAACTAGACTAAAACTGAGTCACTTAAAATCCGCAAATTAAAACTCTAATATTTTTTGACTGTGTATTTACGTAGGCACAAACTTAGCTTATTTCTTAGCAGACAAATAAATGTAGTGCATAAATAAATAAGTGTACTTTAGGGCAACTTCTAAAACTTTCAAAAACACTAAAATGTCAAGAAAAAATTATCTATGGAAAAAGAAAAAATGTCAAGTTTTGGTTACGTGCTTCAAAAAAATAGACTCAATCTAAAAGGGATTACGTACACCAAGTTCCACTTAAACACCGCACAGACGCTGACACACTCTCAGGTGAAAAGTTAAATGAAATAATAAAAGAGCGAACAAGCTCAGTGCTCATGACTTCTGACACCGCCGTTAGAGAGCACAATGGCCTGAGCAGAAGCAAGAGAAAGATGGTGCTAAAGACAGAAAGAGAAGGAAGGAGCGAGAGGGTGGGAAAGAGACACAAAGACCCTCTTTGTTCCCTGCTCATGCTCTCTTTTGTGGAGGAAAAGAATGGCTGAATTCCACTGGGTGCTGTCAGTCCCTTAAGCTCTCCGGATGAGAAAAGAGAGAGAGAGACGGTGAGAAAGCCATTCCCTCACACATTCAATGATGCTTAAATATAAACACACACACATACACATGCACTGATTGGAAGATTGTTGCTGAGTTTTAGGAATGCTGATTCCTCAGAGGTGATAGAAAGAAAAAAGAGAAGGAGTGAAGAACCACAACAACAGTCATACCGTGTCCAGTCCAGTCAGCCAATTAGGAAGGTGATGCCGTGGCCTGTGGGAAGAAACCTGCAGGTGATTGGGGTGGGAACGATCACTAGACTAGCAAACTCACAGCAGGGAATGGTGCGGTTGTGTATTGTTAGGTTTATGGTTATGGTAGCTGGTTTAATATAGACTGGAACTATTTAGGGGACAGTCGATATCGGTAGGACATGATTTAATGAAACAGCTCTTGGCCAACAAAGCTGCCGTGGTATGATATTTTCAATGGATTTATTTTGGCCTGGCAGTCCAATCTGAACCTGTGCAGTAGATCTATTCGAAAATGGTAGTTATTTTCAGGAGGAAAGTGCAAGATCTGGTTAAAGGAACACACCACTTTTTTTTTTTAAATATGCACATTTTACAGCTCTACTTGAGTTTTTCCATTTTCTCCGGGTTTGGTGTGAGCATTTTTAGCTTAGCATAAATCAATGAATTAGATTACATCATTAGCATCTCACTCCAAAAAAAACTTTTTAAATAAAAGTTTTAATAATTTTCCTATTTAAAGCTTGACTTTTCTGTAATGACATTGTGTACTAAGACCGACAGAAAATGAAAAGTTGTTATTTTCTAGGCCGATATGTATAGGAAAAACTTTAATTCCTGCATAATAACCAAGGAACTTTATTGCTGTACCATAGTTGCAGTATAAGTGCAATAATTTTATGCAGCGCTGTTACCTAGTTATTAAGCTTGGGACTATTTTCAGGTGCTGTGTTGCAAGATGCGAGATGCTAATGGTCTAATCCAATTCGATGATATAAGCTAAGCTAAGCTAAAAGTGCTTTCACCAGACCCAGAAATCAGCTGAATAGATTCTAATATGGTAAAACTCAAAGATTTAACTCCAGGTGATTTGTAAAATGAGCCCATTTTTTAAAAAGGTGGAGTTTTAAGACAGTTCGTGCAAGGCGTCATCTGAGAAGTGAAGCAGAAAGAATTGCATTTTGTTTTGATGAATGTACTGTAATGTTCCTTTGTGCAGGCAAGAAGATGCATTGCATCCGTTTCCCCGGAAAGAAGAAATCATTGAGGTACGCTGTGGCTCTAAGTAGCTCAGATGTTGGGATGAAGGAAAAAGGACAATGAACAGATCCGCTGACAGTTACATTCCTGGATGCAGCAGTGACTGAATAAACCACAGGCATCATTTTCCAGTCACAAAATTGTATAACATAACGTGAACGTTATTCAGTTTATGCACAAATAATTCAGACTTTCTCACAGCTCTCTTTTATCCACATGCAAAAAGCTGGTATAACATGTTTAGGACCCGAGATTCCTATAACCTTGATTTTTGCTCCTCTACGAATGAGTGATTCAGTAGGTCAGACAGATCAAATTTCTAAGCTCATTTTATTACAAAGTCCTCGTGAAACCACTTCATATTAATTACCTTTGAATTAGTATGACAGCGCCACACATTTATACGCCTTCCTCATCTCTTAAAGGTGAAGTGTGTAATTTCGGAGCCATTAGCCGCACCGAATGAAATTGCAAAAATAATGACTGTTTTCAAACTACATTCGCAAACACTTTTCCCATCTGCTATCATCCAGTCAAAACCAGCTGTCCTGCTGCAAACCTAAGCTCAGAGTACAAAATCAACTGTTTACTGACAATAAATATTAAATGTCTGCTATTTACAGTTACAGCTGGTGCTTGGTGAGTCTTCACTGTATACTGTATACCCTGTTAGCTACCTGCAAAATCAGAGATTTTCGGATTTCATGAAAAACAGACGCACAAACGCTAATGTTTCGAGCTTCAGACTATAATTCCATCCATTTGGAGGATAACAAGCATGTTTAATATTTTGATGCAATTTTAGCACACATATTGTTGTCATTTGTCACGCAACTCCCAGCAACAAAGCACATGTTCAAGTCTGCCCTATTTGGAACAACTTAAGAGTCTGAAGTATGTGATGTTCAGCTGTTTCGTGCTGGATGCCCAGTTTTTCAGCAAATACATTCTCATAAATCAAGGTACTGTAACTGGAGCAGTACCCTTTCAACAAGAAACATGCTGTCCTTTTTAGGTACTTATATGTATCTTTAAGGTAGGGCTGGGCGATATGGCAAAAAAATATATATATTTCACGATAATTTTTTTCATATCAGTCAATATCGATAATTATCACGATAAATATAAAATATTTATATCTCTTAATTTTAAAGGATTTTCAGCATCTGATTTCTCCTTGGTGATACTGTCCTTTCATTTGATCCATCTCACTTGCGGCGAGTTCAGGCGAGGGACTTTTTAATAAGTAAAACTGGCCACAATGTAATTTGCTTGCGTCAAACTTGCAGGAAAATATAAATAAAAAAAATGTAAAAAAAAAACCATGTCTGTGAGCTTTTTTTTTCTTAATCCTCCATTTGCAACTAACACTATATGGCTGTAAACTTGTACTACGTCCCGCATCCGGAAGTGCAGGCTGCAAAATGCCTGCGCAGTGTTACGCATAGTTTATAAACATTATCGAACACTAATCGAACTCTCATTTTTGTTTTATTGAAAAAAATATATATTGTGATAATTATCGTTATGGCCCAGCCCTACTTTAAGGTAAAATATGGATCATTTAGGTACTACCTACCTACCCTTTAAGTACAAAAGGGTATCTTTTGAAATGGTATCACCCCAGTGACAGCTTTTGTAGCATTATTTCTTAAAGTGTATGATGCCTAGGACCAGATTTACTTGCACAAAAATTTACACAGTCAAAAACGTCTTCACCATTATTGTTTGGTGCTACATTTATGTGAGAAGTCATGAAATCATGCTATAATGTAGTGCAAAAATCAGAGTTTGGTTAAAAATTAACATTTTCTCCACTAATGTTTTATTCCCTTTTTTTGGAACAGCAGATGATGATGTATTCCAAATATACTGTTTAGGCTCCATTTACAAGATGGATTTTCATCAAGCAATTACAAGTGGACTGTGATAAATACATGTATATACTTAAATGTGTTGGGCTTGAATACTATAATATACTTTTTTATATTTAATATACTTATACTAATTGTGCAAGCTTTGGGACATACTACTTATGTTGCTTAGTTATGTGCCCTGTCAATCATCTCAACATCATCCACATTTCTTTCATATTTAATTTCCTACCATATTGAAGCGGCAGCAGCAGGTTAATCTGCCATTCGTGGGTATTTCATGCAAGGTAATCTCCTCAGGTGTTTGCATAATAATGAATTCAGAAGTTAATTGCCAAACACATCTTTATAAAAAGCACACATTGTTGTTGCAGATAAAATATAATGCAGAAAACATGATTGAAATATTGTCCTAGTAGATAAGATATTATTTAACAGTCATTCAAACATCTTTGCCAAGACCTCTCCACTTAATGGTCGGTCTCGTGTGTCCGCCATGTTTGTAGTTTTTTGTAAACACTTAGTACTTGTAATCAAATTACAGCGCATAATTGAATTGTCAAACACACGACAACGTGCAATGTATTGTGGGCAATATTAGTGATTAGAGTAAGCGTGGATCTGCATTTCGAATTTTTACTGTAAATAGTAGACCATTCGGGTAACTTTGGAATACTCATTTTTTACATACTATCATTTGGGACACATTAATTCCATTTTTGAATACTATTTAGGATGGATAGTATGTAAACTGGGATGCAGCAATTGTTTGAGATGTCTTTGTTATGACAACTTGGCATAAACAAATACATCATAACCTGTTAGTGTCCTTGTCAAGACAAATTGACATTACCAAGACAAAATAACTTGTTATAAATCTGTCATAAACATGATATAGCAGATCAATTATCAAACTTTAGAAACTACTTTGCTTTATGGGTTAACATTATATTAAACTGTCATGTGGTCGGGTTCAACATGGGCTGTCACGAGGCCATTATAATTGTGTCATGAATACTTTTCTGACCCTTTTTTTTTGTGGAACAAACTGAATTTGTCACTAAAATGTTTAATTAAAAGTGTTAGTACTGTCTCAGTAACATTATAACAGTGTCACAAAAGCTTCACATCATGATTACAAAGTTGTCATGAGTCTTATGAACACCCCCTTTAAGTAAAGGTCTACCAAAATGTTAATATAATCAGATATGACCACCTTCTCTTCCCCTGCTGACCTAACAAATGATCATTATGAAAAGTGTTGTCTGAAGACGCACCAAAACAAGGTACTCATATCTCAATGCACTATACCAAAACACGCTTTACAATCAAAACTGTAGCTGACATCCACATACTTCTCATTTGCTTCCCTCTTTCCTGCTCACTCATAAGCCACGTAACATTGGTTTGTTCATTCAACAGAACTCATTCACCGAGCACTCCTGCAAAAGCAATGTAGAAATAAGAGAGAAGCGTCTTAATGAAATCCAAACAGAAGTGGACACGAGAGATTAATTTCAACATATTAGTACCATGTGGAAATGGTAATTCATCTCAACTGAACACTTTTGATCAGATCGCTGAAAGCAAGTTAACAACGGGTGGAAACAGGGCCATAGATTATTATCAGCTTTGCTTGTTTGCAACTGCTAATTTGTGCTGCTCTTGCTCGACTGCATAAGTCAATATGGAAATAAGCTTCTAAGTCTGTGTTCTTTTACGTGTACACTGTTTAATAACACTGAAATGCAATCTTTGGAAAACCATAAAAAACATTTTTCATTCTGCACATGTTGTGATTCCTAAATTCAGTTGAAGAATTCAAATTGGTTTCAGCTTTTACGCTTTTATTTTATTTTTTTGCCAAAAGCATATACTGAATTTTAAAGGTGACATAAAATGCATTGATTTTTTTATGTTAATTTGTTCTCTGATATCTACATATCATCTACATATCATGATATCAACCTCCGCACAAACAGAGGAGTTTTTTGAAGTTTATTTTGTGCTAAGTGACCTGACACAGTACATAAACGTCTATTAAACACTAATATTCAGCAATTTACATGTGTTTGTTAACTCATTACAAACATACCGTATGCAGCAAATATCACAATATACACATCAAACTAAATAAAAATACATTTAAACAGACCTGTCCCATTTTCAAATTAGGAGTTCCACAAACTAGTAAGTCTATTACAAGCTTAAATGAAACTAAATATAAGGAGAAAAATATCATTGTAATCTCACTAGAAACATTGTGGCCAATAAAACATTGCCTGGGTCATGCATATTAATGATCCTGTGTGGAACATCAGAGTTTGTGTTTTGTTTGAATTGGCCTAGATTTTACACTCATGATGAAATAATGGTATGTAATTTCCATGTATGAACTCTTTGTTCAGCTATGCCTAGGTATATTCAGTTTTTCATTCTATGGCACCTTTAACATCCCTCATTCATGCTCTTGATTGAGGCTTAATAATAATTAGTAATTTATCAGTCAGAATTTGAATATGTTTGCATTTCTAGCTTTACTCAACTTTGTCAAAACTAGCTGATTTGCACAAAAAATTATGGATATCCAGTCACTTCGAATCTCTGTCACTGTGAGCGCCCCATTACTTACAGCTGTCTCTGCAAATTAAGCTGAAAAAGGAGAAAGTATTTTAACACTGATAAAAATCACACAGAATTAACAGTCTTTCTCGGTCTCCGCAGTAAGCTAAAACTTCAGCACTGCAGCGTAGGCCCGGGATGAGGAGAGAGGAGTCATGTTTGGCGCTGCAGTAAGCCTTTCAGCTGTCCAGACAATTAGCCAACAAACAGCGAGCATATTAATGAAGGAACATTGCAGGACAGCTTTGGCTGATGGCCGCCTCTCCCTGAAACTGAGTCAGGAGTCTGGAAAAGGGAGGCTAGAGCTGTATTTGTCAGCATTTACATCGCAGCCTGAGGATCTGACTAATCTCTCTTTCTTCTATCCAGCCACTTCCTCTATCGTATAGAAGCCAACAGCTAAACTGTTGCCTAAATAGGCATTATTCAGCAGTTCACACTGATCTATAGACCCCACAATAGCCCTTTGTTTAAATGTTTTTCCTTGCTCGCTCTCGCATCTATTTTCTCTTCCTCAACTGTATCTTTACCAATACGTTTGGAGTTTAAATGTCATTAATGAAGGTCAGGCAGAGGTGTGACATCATCATCGATCCACTCTATGGCCATGCAACATATAGAAATTAATAAAAAATATCACAAATTTGCAAACGCAATATACATTAATTGGAAACAAGCAATTCAAGAAATTTGTGCCTGCCATTAGAACACCATCTGAAGAACTTATCACATCATGCAATGTATAGTAGTTACTAGGGGTGTAACAATATTCAAACCAAACCCCCTTTGTTTTCCTGGCTGTTCTTGATATTTTCAGGTTGATGTAACTATACCTGTTGAGCAAAGTTTTTGTTTTTGTTGCTAACTAACATTTTTAAACAGTTCGATTTGCTTTAAGCAACAGTAAGACATCTTTACTTTTAGAAATTTTAGTGATGCTTTCATTTCCCTGAAATAAATTTAATTAATAATTAAATAATAAAAGTAATAAATTAATACATACATATTAATGCATCACTGTCTTTCCCACATCCAAGAAAGTTATGGTGTGGAGAAGCCCCAAAGAACCACCCAAACATGCTCAGAGTGAAGCATGGGGGCGCAGTAATAGTTTGGGCTGCAATATGATTCCCTAGGCCCAATACTTGGTACTCATCACTGCCAAGAACTACCAGACCATTCTGGGGGACCAATGGTTCAAACAATACATCCTGAAGGCGTTGCTGTGTTTTCTGATGATAATGCATCAATACACACAGCAAGACTGGTGACAGAGTAGGGCTGCATGATTCTGGCTAAAATGAGAATCATGATTTTTTTTTGCTTAAAATAAAGATCACGATTTTCTCACATAGATGTAAAATAAAAGTTAATATGAGTAGGCTATTATTATTGGTATTTCTCAAACATATGATAAAAAAAACAATAATAATATTAGGCCTATGTGTAGGTCTACTGTTGGTTAAAAAGCTACATTTTGTAAAGACTTGGAATGGTGGACTTGAATAGACTTTAAATATGTCCTGGTCATTAATGCACACTAAAGTGATTACATCAGAATATAACTATTGATAATTCTGAAGTTTAATTATTATGTTTGAGACATATGCGTGCCTTTACTGGTAAAATTTGACATTTGTCATTATCGCATTCCCTCTTGCAATGCATTATATAGGCTAGAGTAGTTATACTGACACTATTAAACATTATTCTCATGCACAACACTCTGTGTTCGCTATGAAAGAAAAAACATATCAAATGCTTGTGTAATCATAACTCTAAAAAACGATATTTGGTTTCACTTTCACTGGAGAGTGCGCTCATGTCATGTCTGTCGTCACTTTGAGAGAAAAAAAAACAAAAAAAACATACATGCAAATCATACTTCCCATGCGTCTCCCAAACGATCGCGCTGTACAACAAACTGAACGTTATTTACAACTTTACTACCTGTTGTTCACAGTCTATGCAGGTTATGTTCACTAAAGCGAAATGAAAATAAATGACATTTTTGGGTGAATTATACCTTATAAATACAGTATGCTGACCATTTGCAGGTGTCCATGTTGCTGAGCAACATAAAAAAATGTGAAGACTTGTGCAACCTCCTTTATGCTTATCCTGAACTTGAAAATATAATTGGCTGAATCTCAGAGAGCTGGATTAAGATCGTGTAGGGGGTAGAATCGAGATCACGACCTTTTATCGATTAATAGTGCAGGCCTATGACAGAGTGGTTTGATGAACATAAAAATTGAAGTTGAACATCTCCCATGGCCTGCACAGTCACCAGATCTAAATATTATTGAGCCACTTTGGGGTGTTTTGAGTATCGAGTAGTGACCTGGCCACTATTCTGCAAGAAGAATGGTTTAAAGTCCCTCTGGCCACTGTGCAGGACCTCTGTATCTGTCATTCCCAAGATGAATCGATGCTGTATTGGCTGCAAAAGGAGGCCCTACACCATACTAATGAATTTTTGTTGTCTAAAACCAGGCATTTCAGTTTCATTGTCCAACCTCTGTACATACATGCAAGTATTATTTTTATATCATATTGTTTATTGAATATTGCATTATATTGTATTATTGCAATAATACACAGCCCTTGTCCACTGTCAAAAATCCTAGAAATGTTCTGTCACCAAAGGCATGTGTTTCTGTCAAATGTTCTTCCAGTCTTCTTAGATGACAAATGCCCACACATTTAAACACACACTGATTCATTGCACGCAACTTACACCCACACAATAGAATGAGAGAGAATGACGCTGGATCTAAAAAACTGCTCGTGGCAAATACAGATCGACTCGCATTTAAGTATTTTATGATGCAGTAAAACCTCAAAGTCCTTTGGGACTCTGCAAAGTGTGGTGGTTCAGATCCTCAGTGAAATTATCCAACACGTTTATCTGCCTTTGAGGCATCGTAAAGCTCGCACACACACCACAACAGGTGACGCAGCAGGGAAATGAAGAAGTGTTTTAATCTAAAAGACTGGTTCCGAACGAGCAAATCACATGCAGTCTGTGAGGTTGCTGTAGTTCAGGAGTCTGTGTGTGAACGGTGGCTGTTTATTCAGTGATACATCAATATCTCACACCGCTCTTGGCAGGACTGTGCACTGGCTTTCTGCCTACTATGCAAATCACAGATATTGATTTGTGTCAACCAAGAGTACTCCGATACAGGACATCATCTGAGAGTTTTATGCACGGATTAAATTCATGTATTGATATTTGTCTGTACCACGCTACACACTACAAAACACTTTGTGTAAGCAAACTTCAGGTTAAAGAAATTGTTCAAAGTTGTTGGGCAGAGCTGCAGTCTAGGCACCAGAGGCTGGAGAACGCTGGACAATATACTCATGTACCAAGCAGGGTAATGTACATCAAGCCTGTTGTTTTCACAGAATTAAGCTTCACGTCATGCAACTGATAAGCCTGTTAGATTTTAGTCAGCGAGAAACACTGTCTAGATGTACATTATCCCTTACTTATCTAATGAGACCATATTGTAAAGCCTTACCAAAAATTCAAAGCATGTGCGGGAGCTCTGCATAAGTTGTGTGAGCAGACATAAAAATCGGGCTCCATGTGTACATGAAAAACCCTCAGTATATTTTCGGGTTTTACACTCACTCATACAAACACACAAACATAGACTCCCATTCAAGTCATCTTTGGCTTTCGCATGAGTACAAGAGAAATGCCAGAGCCCAGAGGGGTTAGCAACACGTAATGACTAACATGAAACAAATGGCTCCATGTCTGAGCATAAATCACAGGCCAAACAATAATATGCATATTAAACTGAAAAAAAAAACGTCAGGAAAAATTACATTAAAATTTAGCAGCAGCATTGAACATGTTTGCTTGCAAGAATGAAATCGTTCTGCCTCATGATGAGAGAGGTCTTCAACACTTCAACAATAACAAACACTTACCAACACTCAAAAAATGACTTTTGCTGCTTGCTCAAACTACTTATTTAAAATGAGTTTCAAGAGTTTACACTTAGCTGAAGATTGATTATAAAGCATGTTTGGCATGCTGTCCCGGGAGAGAGCCCTGAGCTCATGAGATCCTCGAGCCCGGGGCTCCCACCTGTTTGCAGGGCGAGAAGGGAGTTTGAGCTCAGGTAGGTCTCGAGAACTCCCCTTCTTGTTAATAGTGAATGCAAATTATGAATAACTATGGAGAGAATATTACTGATTAATCGCTCGGTGTCGATTTGGTTTGGTCAATTTACTTATGTTACATGTTTTTGGCCTGTGGGAGGAAACCGGAGAGCCCGGGGAAAACCCAAACAAACACGGGGAGAACATGTAAACTCCACACAGAAATGTCAACCTGTCCAGGTAAAGACTTGAACCAGTGACATTCTTGCTGTGAGGCAACGGTGCTAACCACTGGGCCTCCGTGCCACCCTGTCAAGAAAGGGGAGGAGTAGGGATGGAAGGGGGGATTCTTCAAGACGAAGATGGCTAAGGTAAGATACTCTGGTTATTAATAGCAATTTAGGAACCATCTGATTGGTGGATCGTGCATTAGCTAATGCGGTACAAGCTGCAGTAAATCATAAGCACGTGCTCCTTTCGAAATTAGTTTATGAATAAACTTCACTGATACGACATCATTCTTAAGTTAAGAATGCATCTTAGCAACAAGAGTGTACAGATCCTAGTAAGTGTTATTGTTTCTAGCCTTGTTTAGTT